>CM037778.1:56279641-56291990 GCA_021229015.1 Solen grandis
TTGTCTTTTGTTTTTGTGAGATAGGAAGGACTATTAATGCATTATGCATATACAGATAATACCATATACAGTCAGATTAGGCACTCTTTTCTTCCAGATAATTCTGGTTTATAGAGGGGATGCACTTTGTACAATGATATACAGTTTTTATGTTTGTTTTTTTCCATCACCAAGAAGTGAAATTTACTGGTATACATTCTCCAAAAATGGACATATTGAAAGCCAACTGATATGATAATGTGCCATAAAGCCTATACAAAACCATAATAAACAATACCAGGTTATTTCTTATTGTTCTTATTAGAAATCCTACTGGTATATTTTAAGATAAAATGATCATAAGAAACTGGAAAGCCGTTTTTGCTAACAAAGTTTATTTTTACTTTAACCTTTAATGAAGACATCCGAAACTTATATATACACTCTGCACATCCTCTCACTATGGTTGACATTTCTGTAAATTTCAATTTCCTCTCAGTGATTCTTAAGATAGTAGAGTGGACACAAAATATTCTAACATTATAAGAGTATGACATATGACGCTCAAGTGTGACCTTGACATTGAACCAAGACATCTGATAACTATGCTTTGCACATCCTCTCTGTATGCTTAACATTTCTGTCAAATAATTTCAATTTCCTTCCAGTGGTTCTTAAGAAACAGTGGACACAAAATATTCTAATATGACATTTGACCTTCAAGTATGACCTTGACATTGAACCAAGACATCTGAAAACTACGCTCTGCATATCCTCTAACTATGGTTGACATTTCTGTCAACCATTTCTGCCAACCAATGGCATTATAAAGATAATACCACCCTTCAGGCATATAATAAAACGGTTCATCAAATGATCAGCCACTGTGACATACAAATAGCTGTCAGTCTGTCAATATGTCCGATGGTACCCTGAAAATTAAGATGTGCCTTGTACAGTGTTCCACCTAATCTGTCCAAGTGTATGGTAGTAATTTAATTATTTCTACAGCATTTTGAGTTATATGTTCACATACACAGCTAGGGTGCATGTATAAACATTTAAAGCAGTTTTCATAATGGTCCCTTAAATTACGTAAGAGCAGAAAGAAGTCTGGACTGCATTAACCCTTTACCTCATGAATATTCATGTACATATTTATTACTTGATGTATATAAATTTGGTGACCTTTAAACAGAAAATAAAACAAGGGATTTTCCTTTGCCGTGCTAAGACTAGAAAATGAGATTCAAGTCTACAATATTGTACAAGCGAATTGTGGAGATCTGGAGATCTTATCTTGGTCTAGATCTTCTCTGTTTGCCAAAGCGTCATCTATAGGAATGAACAAGGTTATTAACCCTTTCCCTCATATAGACTCATTTTGACGCACTCAGTAGGTACCACATAAAGCCTGATCTGCAGAAAACCACAGTTAAACCTTACCAAATTTAATTACAATATCCTCATTTCCAGACCACTGTGGAGCAGCGAACAGCATAAAACCTGATCAGCCTGCGAGTTACTCGCAGGCTGATCTGGTTTTATGCTGTTCGCATAGGTCTTTTCATGGTTTCCTCTATGAGGGAAAGGGTTAAGCAGGAGCAGTACTGTAGCTCACTGGTATCAAACTTAACTGCAGATCCAAAGGCAGTGAGTATGAACCTCTTTGGAAGGCAAGAATATCAGGAACTTTCCTGGCACAAAGTACTGGTCCAACCCAGGAACCATCATGAAGAGTTATTATTAATTACAAGAACTTGTAACCTAACATAAAAAGAAATAAACTCAAAAACATGGTTAAAAAAACACTGCAGTGTGAACTTCCCTGGAGCCATCATAAGAAATTTTAACATAAATAAAAAACTCAAAAACACAGTGAAACAAACTGCCATTTATTCCTTTAGACGAAATAGCTATCTCAGCAACAGCAGCGAACTCCCCTGGAATCAATGATGACTTGATAATCTCACCCTCTGCAGTTTAAGTGTTTCACATATCAACTCATCCTTCCCAAACAGTTAAAAACATGCAGCCACCAAAATATGACTGTAAAATCAATAGCTTGAACGAGATAAGCGGCAAAATCTCTCCCTGCCATGACAGATCAGTTTAATCTTAGTGTCTTTGAAATGAAAATTCTCATTTTAATGATATTCCTTAATTAGTGTGAATTATGTTCTTTCTTTTTCCCCCCTTCTTTTGGTATTATGTTGTTGTTTTTTCCAAAATAGTGGTTTAATTATTTCTTTCAGTTTCTTTCATAATTAGTGAAAATCAATGGACATTTTGTTTTTTAAATAAAAATTATTTTTCATTCTACTAAATACTTTGGGCTTGCTGCATTCACAAAACATCATAAGACTGGGATAACTTTGATTAAAATTTTATTGTCCCTACAATAGCTGAAATATTTAACTCTCAACTCAAACTGCTTATTTACCAAATGAAGAAAACAAATCTACCATTATTAATATTTTCATCTGAATTTAGGGAAACTCTATCAGGAAAAAGCCAAACAAGGTACTTTGTAAATACAATTGCAGACTCAAATACCTAATGAGATCATTAAAAGGCACTATTTGACTTCTCAAATGAAATAGGTCTCTTTTTTGCACACTTTCACAAGAGTCTTCTATTCAGGGTTTTCAATTAACTGACTGCCAACACATCTAAATGACAGTTTGGTTTTTAAACCTAACCCAGGCCATGACGTAAAGATTCATTTAAAAGAATACATGTCTGAGAAGAACGCATAATGGCTATAACACAGCAAAAATAGAACTTCCACCTTCTGTCACATGGCTGAGACACCAATGACAAAGTTAATGTTCCAGACTTTAAAATCTTTTCCTTTTTAAAAAAAAAAAAAAATTGACATGCAATTCCAGACACAGATTTCTGCGTAATCACACACACACAACTACTAACATAAAACATGGTTCCGCTGGTTTTATTCAACCAAGCTGAATCAGAGTAACTGGACTACTAATTACATTACATGCTCTGGCAAAGTTTTCTTCTCGGGCAGGTAATGCACCCCAATGGGACTCATTAGTGCATTTCTGGCCAATCAATACCCTGTAACCAGCCATAATCAAAATGGCATAAAGATACAAAATAATTGATCAACACTTAAAACGGCATTAATATTACTCCTTGCTACTTCAGGCGACTCCGTGGCGGCACAAATGTCTTCCCTGTGAGTCGGTCATTGCTGTCAAGCCTGCTTCTGATTGTTACCGGGATTTCTTGGACAATCCCAACAATACTTGGTGGGTTTAGCTGCCTATTGAGATGTTGAAGTGACAGAAATCTAGGTTAAGAGGGCCAGGGATCCTCGCACAACATGTGGTAGAACTGAAGATAACATTGTTTGTAGGGGATTTAGTAATGAAGGCACGACTTAGCAGTCTGAGCTCTAGAAGCAAACATTACTGCTCTCCTTGGTCCATGACCTTGCAATGGACAGGTACCTAGAGAAAAGGTCACATAATTCCTTTTTTTTTCCTAATAAGAATAAATACCTAAATAAAAGGTCACCCACTTCTTTTTCCTATATATGAACAATTTGCAAGGTGTAAATTTTTCTCTCCTTTTTATCCTCCTCTGCTTTATTTGTTGTTGATTATTATTATTTTTTTTTTTTTTTTTTTTTTTTTTTTTGCAGTCTGGATATCTTTACAATATTTGTGAGATACTAACTATATGCAGACATACATCTAATTTAAAGGTTCTTTCCTTAACACAAAGGCAAGGACAAAACTGGTGTACCACATAAGTGAAAATTATCAAGATAAACTTTTGCTTCATATAGATGCATTTTGATGCATGACACAATTCAGAGAGCTCCTTCTGAGCCGGATCTCCTCTGTTCAGAGTAAGACCAGTCTGCATGGCAAGGAATGGTCCACTGTTTCATATACCATTTAAAGACCGATTATATTTCCTAAAGCAGTTTGTATTATTCAGACAGAAAAGCAAAATGTGATCTACAGTTGTTAAGAGATTCAATATGTTCATACTCGTTGACAACAACAACTACAATGCATAAATAAGAAATAATACTTTACTTAAAATCATTCAATTGTTGACCAAAAAAACATAATTTGCATATTCTGCATTATCCAATCAAAATACTAAGTTGGGTAATATGATCAGAATTTTCAATGTGTTTAATTCACTGTTATTTTACAGCAGACAGTTGCGCATTATGTACCATTTGTGTTAGTCTTCATTATGTCAATTTTATTTTATATTTGCTTTTTTATGAAAACTGTATCATTATGAAATTATCATGGACCTTAAAGTCCCGTAAGTTGAAGCCATCCAGTTATATTATGATATTATAATCATGAATATTCATGAGGTAAGGGTTACTGAATATGATACTGTCTGGCTTCAGTGGTGTATTTCACACAACTTCCCATTATATTCAGTTTTACCAGACATTTTTATGGAAAAATCAAAGCTTGAGCAAAATATAATTACAGATTTCACTCCATTTTAAACTTTTCTGATATAATATGCAGTAACATCCGATCCCCTCTGACATCTCCCAAAAATTCAAGGTCCTGCTGACCTGTTTTGTAGCTTAAAATAGCATTTTTTTTTTCATTTATTTAATTTTTTTTATTATTATTATTATTATTTTATTTATTTTTTATTTATTTTTTTTTTGCAAGATGTAATCTTGAGATATTAAGAGATAAAAAAATCACAATCAGTCTCACAATATTTCAACCAAAATCTCATGTGCATCTAAGAGGTGGTTTTCATTTCTGAGCACCAGAAATCGATAGTCAAGAATTTCTCTAAATCATTTTATAATCGGCTTCCCTTTCCACATACAATTGTTACATTTTGCCTTGAAGTGTCTTGGAAGCTTATAGCTCCTTATATTTAACAGATAAGACATTCTTAAAAATGTTTCTTCCTCAGTTCCCTAAGCTGAGGAGGAGAAAAAAATATTCCGGAAACCTAGATTTCAATTCCTCAGACCCAATAATTATGTCAAGAAATGATATCATTTTTATGACAAATGAGAGTTGCATGCAAATCCCCCCCCCCACCCCCCCAAGACAGGGGTTTCCTTAAGGATTTGACTTCCACAAGTTACTTTGAACATCTACTTGCCCCCAGTGAAAACAGCTTGTCTGATCTTTAAGTTAGTTAGTGTTTGTTAATGTTTAAAACTAAATATGTGTAGTATTAAAATGAATTTTAGTTAACATGTATCAAACACAATTTGCAAGCAACTCACCCCCTATATAATGTAGAAAATAAAATTTATAAAAAAAAAAAAAAAAAATTCATTTACAAAAATAAACTTGCCCAACGGGCTATCTCCTTAGAAAAATCACTTGCCCATGGTGATTTTAACCCAGCACGGGCAACCGGGCATCCACTTAAGAAAACCCCTGCCAACATTACCTTCCTTGAGTCATGAGTTTTATCTTCTAAAGGGAGAGAGTTTGTAATATGCTGCACTTAATTGTATCAAAAATGTAGAATTTGCATGTTGTTGTTTTTTTGTTTTGTTTTTTTCATGAATCTTCAAAAACAAATACAAGGGAGGGGCTGAATATTTGTTAACTTAGAACTTATTGATAAAACTGTATCAGGCTGCAAGTTTAACCACACTGAGGTTTATTCTGGAATTAATACTCAAGTTTTGCTTTCAATACAAAGCGTGGCATTTGCTAGTTATGAGCCAATTCTGGCCCACTGTGTTTCGGTTCTAGCCTACACTGACCAACTACCGTATACACGGTCAGATTAGGCGCAGCTACGTATAAGGCGCATCCTAACTTTCAGGGTAACTTATTTGAAAAAAAAATCACTTATTGTATCGTATGCGGTGAAATCTTGTTTTGAAATTTGCGCCGTCGTACATTTTGACAGACCGAAAGCTATCCGTACGTCACCGGGCTAATCATATAGTGAACTGTTTTATCTACACATGGCTTAAGATTACCGTTAGACCGTTACATTAACGACGGGTAGGATAAAGGTGACACATTTTCATAACATGACATTACTCAACCGTGTCCCCGCATTCTAACACTGGAGACCATTGTCACCTGTCAAAATTCTCCCAACTAACAAACATTACATAACAATTGCCACCTGTCAAGTTTCTCCTATACATCATGAGGTCCCGTAAAATAAACTTATTTGTTTATATTGAAAATGGCTTCCATCAAGTTGTTTCAGTTTCTCACGATCATTTTATCATGAAATATACCTGTAGGATAACTAATAAGAACAAAAGCAATAATCTGGTATTGTTTATCATGGTTTCGTATAGACTTTGTGTCATATTATCGTATTCATTGGCTTTCAGTATATCCATTTTCTGAGATCGTATACCGGTAATTTTCACTTCTCGGTGATTGAAAAAAGAAACCTGAAAAGCTGTATATCATCATATAAGGCGCACCCCCTGTATAAACCTGAATTATCTGGAAAAAAGTGCGCCTAATCTGCCGGTGTATACGGTAATCAATCTTATGGTCAGACAGACATCAGCTTGCATTGTCTGAAGCACACCCTGATTACATTATGAGACAGGATTGCGCAATATTGCCACCATAAAGCTGTCAGTGAAGCGGTCTACAACCTTCCCCTTGGCTTATGCGTCACAAATTTCACTAAAGATTTCAAAGATTCCCATATGAAAGTTATCTCTCGAGACTTCATCCCTTTCAGAGTATTTGTCATATTGAGACAAACATCTACCAGCTTACTTACACTTGATTTTCTAGCATATAGTTTATGACAAAACAAACGTATTTACGATCTCTCATTTGAAACAAACTCTGAATTCCAGCAAGGCTTTTAAGTACAAAGAATTGATCCAATTTGGCAGAATGCCCGGAAAATGTCTAAAATTTCTTAAATTTCATCTCATAAATACAGGACCTTGCTTTGAATATAAATGATGTCTACTTTCCTGGGTAAGTAATCCTAGGAACTTCAGAGCAATAAAACACTGTCTGAAACAGAAATTATAGATGGCAGAAAATTGGTGTTAATGACACATATCTGTATTGTTTACATTACAGGAGAGACATAATGATTAAGTTATAAATCTAAGTTACAGAACATGGATTTTCAGCAGTTAAACCATATGCTGCTGTACTAAAGACATTGATCCATTACTGAATGCAATTCCAATATCCACTCTGTAGATTTTCAACAATCTGTTATGTAAGAAAGGAAAGTTAGTCAAAATCAGGGGGATTGTGCAATAGATTATGAAATTCTGAGACAATAAACTGATATAATTATGATTGTGTTTCCAGTAATATTTCTCACCTGAGTTTTCAATACACAAATAAGTACAGGTAACTTACTTTCATTTCGCTACCAATTACCACTAAAAATATCCATGAAGAAAATAATTATCCAATAATACACTGTCTAGTGTAAGATTCCGCGCCATACTGTTATCTTCTTATACTAAATCAACTACCTGTACAGCATTAATTAACACAGGCAAAGTGTGTTAAGCAGGTCCAAGATTATGCATGCAAACACACATACATTTATATTTCCACACTAGTATTACTAATGAGGACAACATAGTGGTTTATAGCACATCAATGCATCCCGTCATATAATTTCTTTCCACTTGCATTAGGGAAGCAGATAGTCTTTATATGTTTCACATAAGAATATGTCCATTCACGCTCTCTCACTCCTTTCTTCATCTTTATATTTTTTCTATCTTTCTTTAATATGAAGCCAATTTTCTTTCCCTTAATTTCCTTCATTTTCTAATTAATCACCCTCACTATTTATTATTTTGTTTACATATTCCTCTCCTTTCTTCCACTCTATATAACATATATCAGTGTATTTATGAGTCCCCGATCCCAGTTCAGGGCCAAAAAAAGCCAGCAAAACAAACATTTTTTACTGATGATAGCTAATAGTTCCATTACCCTGGTGTACATATATGACATCAAAGGTACCAACTATAATCTACCACAGGCTTGTCAGTACTATGAAGACTATAAGACCCACTGTGCTGTCTGTCAGTACCCTGGCTGTATCAATGTCTTCAATTCCTTCTCGGTGCCAACATAAACCTGTGTTCTACCCAATGTTCTACCCTCTATGTACATGCTCTGTAGAATATATCATGTCACTATGTTGTCAGAGCAACAAGTATTCCCACTGTGAAGTCACCGCACCAGTCCACTGCAACAATACCTAGTGCATTTTGAGTTCAGTGCCATTAATTTTTCTTGTTCAATTATCTTCTTTGGTGATATGCTTTTGCTATTGATCCAGATTCTTCACCACATTTCGACAACCAGAATTGATCATTAATTTATTTTTAAGCACATCTGCTTAAAGGCAGTGTTTTCATTCGCTAAAAGTCCAGTTTGTTTTTTTACTTTTCACAAAGGTATTCTTGTTAACTCTCTGTACCTCTGACAGGAGATGATCAAAGCACTGAGCTAAAGTAACTTTCATCTTTCTAATTTATTTTAAAAGTGAGGGATCTCACTGAAGTTACTGTGGTCTCAAACCAAAGACATCTTAAAATAAGAAAAGTAAATAGCATATATTTTTTCAGTACAAAATTGTTGTGAGGAAAAAGGAAAACATCAGAATGCCAAAACCTTGATTGATCCATGCCCCAAATTAATGCACCTTAAGGTGTCACATCATCAAAGAGAATTTCTTGTAAAACAACTGAAAAACTTTGTCAGAATGCAAGATATCATAATGGTATCATCTGCTGTCAATCAGTCATTTTCTTTTTCTCAAAGGTATGAAAGTATTGATCAGTGAGAAAACCCTTCAAACCTGAGTAACTTGTATGCTGATGATCAGGTTGTATACTGATTATAAAGGTCTTTCTTTAATATTCTTCAACAGGTTAAACTATTTTTCTGTCCTTTTCTATATCTCAATAATTATCTAAAAGTACACTACAATAGACCTTCATGTCAGTTTCGTAACTCCTGTTTTTGATCCATTATTCATTCAGTATCTCCCAATTTTAAGCAATTAAAGGGCCATAAAATGTCTACATTACCAGATTGAAACACTTAAGGGATTGCTGATTTCATCTCATTTGAACAGGAATTAAATATACTCTGGGGATTGTGTACTGGAAACTATTTACACATGTTTTCCAAATACCTAGCTGTTCTGATATTTTCATAATTACAGTTTCTGGCCTTTCCATGGACAACTCCTAGGGATGCAGATCTATTTATTCACACCAAGAGCAACACATCAGATAGCTTAAAGATCAATTACATCATCTGAGTTCAACAGAAGGCATTTAAAAAACTCAAGAACTGATAAACTAAAGATCAGTTCAAGAACTGTTCTTCCAGTGCACAACTAGAATAATTTCAAAATATTTCAAGAACTGAACTGTTCTCGAGTTCTTAATAAAAGACTCATTCAACACTTCTTAAAATCTACTTGAATTGCTCTTACATATTTTCAGGGCAGTAATGGCACTGTTCTTGAACCAAGTTCATGAACAATTCATGAACATTTCTTAAAATGTTCTAATATTTTCACATAAGCCTAGTTGCTAAGAGATACAGATTTTCTTTGATAACATTTTTACAATTTGGTTAGGTCAATTTAGTTAGCCTGATAGTCTTAATTAAAGAAATATATGGGGAAACTTGTTTAATTTACTTGCATTCAGTCATCAAAAAGCAATTAGCAAAGATAGAGCACACTATAAGATTGATTAATCAGTACAAACTGGATATGATACAAATGCCATAAGGCATGTTTACATTGATACCAGAAAGAGTCTGGTCATTTAAGAGGAATACAAACAAATCATACCGAGATACAGAGAAAAAGTGATACTATAATAAATGTTCTGCCAATTTTCCTTTCATCTTTAATCACAGTTACTTCAAAATGATACATTTTTATCTTAAATGATGTTTAGGGATAAAGCAATTCTTGATTATTGTTGAAAATTGATGGATCATACATAGTTCCCAATAAATCAAATTATCAAAAGGGGCATAATTCTGACAGCAAATCGATTTCAAAATTTCTCAATTAATTATGGAAAGGTAGGATAATTTAATTCATATTGTAAAATACATTTATATACATTTATATATTTTATACATATATAAAAAGTAGCATAAAAATATGTGACAGTGTCTCTCTCCGTCCCCACCATAAAAAAAAGAGCTATACTAAAACAAGTAAGGTACAGTTGGATCTCGGTTATTCAAACATGTTATATTGGAAGCCAACCCTTTATTTAAACTTTACATTCTATCCAGATTTTCTTCCTCAGTTTATATAAAATTCAAGCCTTTATTCCATTTGGTTTGTTTGAAGATAAATTGGGCCCCAATAATTTTTTCACACCTTTTAAACAAACCTCTCTTTTACAGATTAAACTGTGAAGGGGAGACTACTATTCTGTCTTTACAGTGCACAATATAAAGGCCTGATTTATAATTTGTTTGTATTTACGAAACTCAATCTACATGTATCACTATTTGTTTCCAGTTTTGCATCTGTTACACTTGTTAGTAAATGAAAAATAACATGTTCAATTCTATATTTGTTTCACCTGGAAAGAAATAAAGCTGCATTGTGGCAATAGTGATCGACTGATTCAGAAACAAAATGGCCAACATCAAAGAAATAAAAATAACAACAAAAGCTGATTTTGTTAAAAACTGATTTGATAATTTACAAACATAAATTATTTCAATTAAATTGATTCAAAGGCATGATCATTATTTTATTAAATTTAAAAAAAAAAAAAAAAAAAAAAAAAAAAACCTGTGGAAACACTTGTCTTCACAACATACCATTAAATACAAACAAAAAAAATACCAAGAGTTACATTTGACCATCATGGATTTTTAAAACAATATTTCAAATAATTGCAATACTTGAATTGAACAGTTGGTCCCAATGACTTCAAATTACAGAAAATATGTCAAAAAGAATTATTTACTGAAATAATTGCTCATTAAGAATCTAAAAGAAGACTTGTGATGACTGGCCTTTACATCCTACATTCCCTTGCTGTAAAATTTCAAAATACCTCCTTTTATTAAAGCACTTTACACGTAATTTGTGTACCCTAAAGGATGACATGATCAACCTTTATAAAAAAAAAAAAATTATCTCAGAAAATACAGGACAGAATTTTACCTCAGGTGTCCGTTCGTGCCTGTGAGCATTATGCCTCATTTGGTGCTGGTGCCTGTCCCCTTGGAAACCATAATGATGATGCAGGTGATGCTGATGAGCATCTTGATGTGCCTGCTTACTCCTAGATTGTTTATCTCCATGAGACATATATCTGTCCTCTTTATTTCGTTTCCCTTCTGAGTGACCATCTTTTTCTCCATGATCATGATCATGCTTGCTTCCAGGACTCAATTTGTGTTTAGAATCCCCATTGTTTCTATATGGATGAAGCCAATCAACTGTGTGACTATGCTTGTCTCCATGGTAACCAAACTGACCTCTGTGGTTGCCATGGCGATCACCATGATGGTTACGACCATGCCCATAAGTCTGCCTGTAGAACCTGTCTCCATAGCTACTTGACCTTTCTCTATGACCTGATTGTCTCTCAGCATAAGTATTAAGTCTGTCACTATAGCTACCAACCCTTAATCTGTGACCTCCAGAACTATCAGTGAGGTCATTATTGTGGTGACCATGGTGATGACCTTCATCTATATGATGCTCAGATGACCAACATTTCTGATGCTCCAGCGTGAATTGAGTTGATGTAGATGTTATAATGGCAGCCATATTCCATTGAAAAATTTAACAAAAAAAATTATGTTTAAATTACACCTTTAAAACCTGTTGAGCTCCAAACACTGTTATTGCATGTACCATAAAAAAAAACTCTCAAAAAATCTTAATTTACACAGCTTTCCAACTTTCCAAGAGCAAGACCAACTTCCCCAAAGCGTACTGCATCAACTGGTAAATCCCTTCATGTTTACTCCACTGTAATGATTTTATCCATAATCAAGTCATGGATGTCACAGGTTGTTGGTTCTTTATGACAAACTTGTAGACCACCGTCTCATTAGTCCATTATCTAGGGAACAGTATCAGTCCAATATCGACTGCCTTGCTGCTACACCTTCATCTTCAAGATGAATGCACACCTAGCATCTGTATTTTCCCATCCAAACTCTTTTCATTCATACTTCGTTATAGTCCTCAATGTATCCGATAATAATTTCCCACAAGCTTTCATTGTAATAGTAGGCAACCATTAACTGAGACTTGAAATCAATACACCTGATAAACAGCCACCTTAATGACCATCTGACTCTCATCAGATATTCATAATACTCAATATAAATTTTCATAC
>CM037778.1:56292090-56342090 GCA_021229015.1 Solen grandis
CCATGCTAATATTTGATGCACTTCCATTATTTCAGTCTAATAATACTAAGTAACAATAACATTTCAAAGGTTTACATATCAGTCTTCATACACACACGTTTTGATCTCTTTTATTCAGTAAATATTGTAATACTTACAAAAATATATAAATAATATTCACTTAAAGGCAATCAATAAAAATAATCTGAGAAATCTTAACAAATAAGGCAGCTGTTTCAAAAGGAGTGGAAAAGGCTTAATAAAAACTTCTTGTCAATTATTCCTTTTCTTGTTCATTATTACCATTGGATTCTTTATTAATGGAATTTAAAAACTCAAAGTAACTCTTTCCAATGTACAGCAGTATACAACCAGTGCCGAGTCCAAACACAACTTTCAAACTGTCCGGAGTTTTAGGCGCCAAAATTTTAGCAGAACCCCACAAAAGAGCTGAACCAAAATTGAAAAGAGCAGCTCCAAATACACTGTAGGTTATTCTCCATGGGACAGCAACCTGCTGGTGAAGCTTTTGTCTATAAAGGTACAGCCCCACTCCAACATGGGAATGAAACCAAAGAAAATCAGCAGCAGCCATGTCTCTAGTCCCAAATACCCTGTAAGGAAGGTAGAAATTTAAAACATTAAAAAATCATGATGTTTCAACTTCTTTCATTAATTCATGTCTGGATAAAATTTAACAACAAAGGAAAATAACAGAATTTCACACACCAAAGACTAGTATAAAGGCAGATACCTGTAGGTTGGGTGGAAAGTGGCCAGTACAAGGTTACAGATTTAAATTAATACCCATTACCTGATGTTGGCCTTTTTCTCAAGAAAATAGGATACCTCATGTACTTCTGTATAACACATATATATATATAACCAATAAGTAATAATATCCTTTAACAGAATTCTACAATCTTTAAATGAATTATTTTCACATGCTTCAAGATGGATTTGTCCCATGAATGTCTGAATGAGACACACTCAGCGTGACATGCGGATCTCAGTAGAGATTATCGGGTTGTCATGCCTCTCTGTAGGGGATAGCGCCAAACCAAGTTTAAAAATATCCCAAAATGTGAAAACAACAAGATGAACGAAATTTGGATATACAAAGTGTGTATCATCATGCAGGCCCGGATCCAGAATTTTTCCACTGGGGGGGCCAAAATCTGAATGTGATGTGAGTGCTAAGGGTTTCCGGGGGCATGCTTCCCCAGAAAAAAAATGTTTAGTGTTAAGGAAATGTATTCTGAAGGGTATCTGGGGATAAAAATGAAGGTTTTTTTTTAACTTGAAGACCATGGACCTTATGCCTAGGTCCCACTGGAGAAAAATCATCGGCGTTGTGTAATTTCTCACGATGGCATTAGATGTTTGAGCCAAAAAAGACGGGAGCAGTCCCATGAGAAGCTTCAGGATTGGTCAGTTGAAACGTTCACTGATGTTTCCGCTAAGGTACAATGGCCTTATATTATTGGGGATGGCTCCCGATGCCCGGGAAATTTCTCTGATGATCGGGAAAGGTGCCCCGGAGCTTCACAGAATTTGAAACATCATCGGGGGAATATCCCCATAGATTAGGGGATGTATCGTTGTATCAAACCATCCTAGGTGCTTCGGGAAAGATTGTGGAGATAATGAGAATTTGGTGATAGAATTCAGAGACAAAATCAATATAGACTTTCAGGGTTTTATGAGGATGCCCACAATGTCCCATGGCTTTTTTTACCGTCTCAGTCTAAGGGTGACCAAAAAAGCAACAAATTTTAGAGTGCGCTTGCCAAATTTTTTGCGAATATTCTGAGATTCTATCACAAGATCTGGAATGTGTCACAGAAATGTCACCGCAACCTTCGAGACATCCCCGAAGCCTAGGGGATTCCTTGTAGGAAAAAATATTTTGCGGAAGCTCCATAAATTCTTCACAGGAGCTTCCTGGAAGCTATGCTTATATTTTCCTGGCCTGTTTTCCCCAATAAAACTTCGAGAACATATAGGGAAAATTTTCAATGCAAGCAATGAAGTTCTCCCGATGACTCCACATGGTTCGCGACGCTTTCGAAGCTTCCGTGGGACACAGGGGAACCTGTTCCCCGACGCCTCCTGAGGCTCATCAATTTCCATCGGGAGTACATCCCCAAGGCAAAAAAAATGTCAAGTGGGACTGAGCCTTGAGCGATATAATTTTATATTTTACCTTCACAAAGCCAAATTATTGAATAACTACTTTGCAAAAGTATTTGACTTCAGTTGTATTTAAAAAAAAATGACGGTAGTGGGGGGTGGGGGGGGGGACACTGATACTGAAAGGGCATTTACTCTGGTATTGGGGGATAGGGTAAAAAATATAGGTTTCTCGTGCATTTTCAACCACAAACTGGCATAAAAAAATCAATAAGTGTTTTTTGGAACACCCCCCCCCCCCCCCACCAAAAAAAAAGTGACTTGTGTACACTTTCAATTAGTGAATGCTTTGAATAATCATCAGTTTTAGACTCAACCTTGTAAAAGACAGTTTTGTTTAAATCTGAGGAAAAAAAATCACTTTAAACATATTTTGTCAAATATGTTGAAGGGAATACCTGGTATATGCTGTATTAGGTTTGAACTTGGTAATCTTGACTGTCTAATTGTCGATCTGGAAGCAGCCTTCACACACAGACTTCCCAGATAAAAAAAAAAATCAGGCGCACGTTTAAGGGTCGGACGGTTGCAGAAGGTTTAGGCAGCTTCTGCGTGTGGATTTTTTGTACATTTTTTTTTTATTCATGTTAAATCAGTGACAAAACAAGATATTCATTAATAAAAGTTGTTGATATTTAAAATAAAATCTTTAATATCCGTTTTATTTTTGCACATAAATTGTGTTTTCTATGCATTAGTACAAAATGTATTACGTATTCATCGACTTATCAGTAACATTGCTCAATGACTGATTACCTGGATTTAATTTGAATGAGTGATCATGCATAGTCTACATATACACTGTCCCAAAATATGGTTTGTCCCAAAATATGGCAGATTGAAATTTTCAAATTCTTTCATTTCTTACTCATTTTTTTTTTTAAATTTAAAATACACCAGGGTGTCTATATTAAGAGACCATGAATACACATACATGTTGATTATTATATTCTTAAATATTAAAAATGTAACATGATGATGTATCGGTCTACTGCTTGAATTTCTTCCTCTCATGAAAAATATTTAGAGGAGTTAGTTTAAAAAAAAAATGATACTTAAAAAGTTATGTAAAAATATTAAAGCTGATGACATTTAGAAACACAACCTATTTCTGATTAAGTTTAATTTGCATGACTAGCGATAGGTAAGCATCTACTCTGCAGAAAAAGATTTTTTTTGCTACAGCAATTTGGTAATTGCCTATTTCTCCCAATTGTTAGATTGCTCGGCAGACAACATGTAATGTCTCTCAATCAGTGAACGTGTCATTGAATTTGCCTACTCAGTACCCTAAACACATGCTTATCTCACAGTCATGGATGACTGCAGATTCGGATTACCTACACATTAACAGCAGGGGGCAATAAGACAATAGGAGTTTGGCTGGTCAGATGGTTATGCGGGTGGTTCAGTATGGGGGCCCACGATGGGGATTTCCTCTAGACAACACTACTATTATGTAATAAAGGATTTTATAGCCTAGAAAAAATGTATGACCAGGGCAGCTGGTGGGGCCAAGCCCCCCCCGCCCCCCCTTCATCCGGGCCTGCCATGTCAGTTATTACAGGTAGTAAAATGTGTTTTATGCAATGACTACATTTGTTACCATGTATTAATGTACTGCAGAATCATTCTACACACAAAAAAGAAAGCTGTAGTCTAATTGTAACAATTCTATGCAGAAAAAGTGATCTTGCAATAACAATTAAAGGAGAGAGGGAAAACAATGGATATCGACTGAACATAACATTATCTCGAAAAGTGGTGTGGACGAAAGCTGCCTCTGAATCCATAATGTATTACCTCCCTTGCAAAACAGGTGCTTAATCAAGGAAGTATTTAAGGTTTTATTTAGCCGCTATACTCACTCTGTAAACTTCTTTGGGACCATAATGTTTGTTGAGAAAAGTTCATAGCATAAACAGCCCGTCAGCGGGATATATTTGTCTAAGATTTCTTCTGTTAATGAACTTTTCTCTAAGTGTTTCGTCTGCAAACCATCTCCATCCTCCATTGCTGACGTAACTCATTCGGATGAGTTCGGAGCTTAACGAAGACAAAATGAAAACAATGAACTTATTTCAATTACCGTCTCATGTATGATAAACCTGAAATTAAATAAATTTTCAAGTATATGTTGGATCCATATTTATCGTCAAAATGCCTCGGAAACATCGACGAGATTCCTCAGAAGTCAGTTGTGTGGTGAAATATTTAATGTTTGGATTCAATGTTTTATTTTGGGTAAGTAAATCCAGCTGTTAGTTTTTTGTCCGAGGTTAATTTGTTGTGTAAGGTAATGGTACTGTATACACTGTTCGTGTTTTGCTACGAAGTTCATAAATGAGTGAAAACCACATAGTTGTAGACAGAATTTAAGATTCTGCAAATACCTATGTGGAATAGGTCTTTGGATTATACAACTTTAAATTGAACTAACTGACCTGTACTGTATGCAATGTATACACATATATATTCATCAAAGAGTCTTTGGTATTAATGTAACTCTCTCTTTGTAACTTTTGAATTTGATACTATAACCCCAAAATGTGGAATAGGTCTTTGGATTATACAACTTTAAATTGAACTAACTGACCTGTACTGTATGCAATGTATACACATATATTCATCAAAGAGTCTTTGGTATTAATGTAACTCTCTCTTTGTAACTTTTGAATTTGATACTATAACCCCAAAACTACAGGCACTTAAATTACACTGAATTATTTTTCTGAAAATTCAAATCATATAGAAACATTTTTTTTTTAATTGTATCATTGAGTATTGAACAGTAAGTTGTTTATAAACCTAGATTAATTCTTTAAGCGTCCTTAAAATAATTATGTGGTACATGTAATTGATGTGAAATTGAGAGCCTAGAAAGCCTAGTGTTGGAATGATGGCTCAATATTCCAGAGGTCCTGGGCATAAATTCTGGTCAGGCCACAATTCATTCACAGGTACCTGTTAGTGTTACAGATATGAGCCCAGCATGAAATGTAGTGTACTCTAGTTTCTTAGTATATGAGAGTTAGGTGTGAGAGGGTTAAATGCTTTGGGACTTGATCAGCTGGGAACATGTTCTTGGTTTAGAAATAAAGAAGTTTTGGATAGTGAGACAATAATTAAGTGTTCAGAGTGCTGGCACAGTATGCTGGAGGCAGATGCCAGAAACCATGGGGAGCTATACTTTTTTGCATGTTCCTTTTAGGCTTTGTATTGGCTCGGTCAGTGTGGGGTTTTTATGAGTCTTCACATGAAGTTCATTGAAACAATAGATTATTATTCCAGAATAAATGCAAAGCTGTCAACAAAGAAAACATACCCTCCCAGTGATAGAGTCTATTGTAAAACTGTCTGCTTGGCTATCAAATATATGCTAAAGGTCCAGACACAATGAATCACTAAGCTAACAACTTTGAACCTCTTTTGAATTAACTAAAGACAATCTGCATTGTGATCTCGAGCTGCCCAGTGGCCACTATGATAATCAGATAAGATTAAACACTGACCAAAGTTTTTCTTTTTTGTGTGTTTCTTTTATTTTAATACAAACATTTCCTGAATTGTTTATATCGATCATTATACCAAATACTAAGCTTTTAAGCAACAGACTTGCTTCATTTGAAAGCAGAAATCCCTTTCAACAGTCTCTAGGTTGGACCTGTACTTAGGAAGCTCATGAATGGTTCTTGCCCCCTGTGGAACTCATACTGTGGTTGTATCAAACTCTGACTAGAATATGATGGAGTCTCTTCCATAATCCTTTTAGATACTAATGATTTTGTTGAGACATTTAAATCCACCCTTCTGTGCATAATTTTTCTCAGCCTGTATAGGCTGAAAAAAATAAAAGCATTTGAGCATTTGTTCATTATAGTCCTTTCAGGTACTTAAAGTTGGGGACCCAAGAAGGATTTAGGACTAAACTGTGTATTAATTATGATTAGGATTTCATAATAGTTCATGTTGTTAAAGATATTGAGATGCTGCTTCATTTGTATCCAGACTATTTCATCACTACCATGTGCAGATTTGCATATATATTCTCAGTATGTTCCATTTAGGTGATTTTTTTTATTTAAAGTTAAGGCCCTTTGTTGTGTTTTTACAAATACATGTAGATTCATCATTCTTGTCTAAAGTATTTCTCAGCACAATGAAATTTGATTGGAAGCTTTATTACCAAGAGGAGATGTTTATGATATCAGCATGTTCTGGCTAGACTATTTCACAGAATTATGGCACTTTGTTGTTGTTTTTGAACAGGGTTGCTTGCAATGCTGTTCTGTGGTAGCACACATTTCTGCATCACAAAATGTTTCATCGCTATGTTTAGACATTGATTTAAATTCCCTTTTTAGCTCACCAGAGCACAACATGCTCAAGATGAGCTATTAGGATCAACCTGCATTTGTCGTCGTGCAACTTGCATTGTCAACAATTTGTTTTAAACAACATCTTCTCTGAAACAGCTGAATAGAAATTGATGAAACTTGGCATGGATCATCCTTGGGTGAACCTCCACAAAATTTGCTAGAATAAACTTGATCCATGTAGAACTCTGGTTGCCTTGGCAACCAACAGAATTTTACTTTAAAAACTTTAAAAATCTTCTTCTCTGAAACCAATGATCAGAATTTAATTTCCTTCAGCGTAAATGGTCACCTCATAGTGCTCTACCATAATTACTAAATAAAGCTGATCCCTTGAAAAATGAGGTTCCTATGGGATTGCCAATTTTTCGTACATTAAATAGAAAATTTCAAAATTCTTCTTCCATGAAGCAAGTGGTCAGAATTTAATTTCATTTAGTACATATGGTCACTTTATGAATGTCTACAATAATTGCTAAAATGAAGTTGATCTTTTGAAAAATGAGGCCCCTATGGATCAGCTAGTTACTTTATATACTCAATCTATATATATAAAATTTCCAAATTCTTCTTCTGTGAAAGCAGTAGTAAGAATTTGATTTCATTTAGCACAAATGGTCACCGCATGAATGTCTACAATAATTGCTAAAATATAGTTGATCCCTTGAAAAATTAGGCCCCTAGGGGGTCATTCAGTTTCCTTATATATTATAGAAAATTTGAAAAATTCTTCTCTTCTGGAAATAATGTTCAGAATTATTTTTAGTTTTGCACCAATGTTTACCTCAAGGTTTCGTACTATACTTGTGAAAGCATTTTGATCCCTTGAAAACTGAGGTCTACAGATGATTGACTAAATTGAGTTCTTTGTATCTGAAACTTGAATCTGAAAAGTGAAACTAGGTAAAATCAAATGACTTGCATCGTTTTAAATAAGATGATGTACTCTGGTGAGCGATCTATAGGGCCATATGGCCCTCTTGTTTTTATTATGGGCAAAAAAAGTTTCAAATTTTGTTTTCTGTCTTGTCACTAAATGGTGATAATTTTCACGTCTAATTACTTCAGTATGATTACGTTATTGAAGACAAAAATGAATTATAATGTGTTGATAATCTATGCTGGAGATAACGAGTTTAACAAACTGTATTGAAAAAAGAAAATATGCAAGTGAAAAAATCGCACCTCATTTGGTGGTAGTGTTCACGCAAGGTTAAAGCAGGTTTATAACACTATATTTATTGGCATCACTTGAAAAATTAAATTTACTTTGATAAGCAAAAGAAATGCAACATCACCACATTAAAAACCCTGTTCTCTCAGTGCTATCAGCGCTTTGATTTAAAAGTGGATTATTGTCTAGACTACTGGCTAGAATTCAGTGAAACTTTATGAGAGGTTGCACTACCAAGAGAAGATGTAATTTTCAACACAGTCATAAATATTTATTTTGAGGCAGTCTGGGGTAATTTCAATTAGAGCCAATGGAAATAAAATCATTAACTATAGACTTTGCCATTGCAGCAGATGAAGTATCCAATCACATGACATATTGACACAAAATCTACTGCATATCTCTCAAACCACATAGTTAGAATATATCTGAAAGTTTGACTAATAACAGTGTAATTTGTTTACAGCATTTCCAATGAAGTGGGGGGTCATTTTAGATTAGTTTTTATTAAAATCTGGTATTGATTGTATAACTGTTGATAAGATTGGTTGAAACACCAAATAACTTAAGTAAAAACATGGCTTAAAAAAGTTCTACATTTATTATTAATTCAAAATTAATAGTTTTTATTCTGTTTAAATAATGATTTTCATATTGGTCATGTACCAAGCTGGGGTGCATTCAGTAAGGTAAATGTTTCAATCTCTTCCAGCCACATGATCTGTGGTCTTTTCCAGCCACATGATCTGTGGTCTTTCCAGCCACATGATCTGTGGTCTCTTCCAGCCACATGATCTGTGGTCTCTTCCAGCCACATGATCTGTGGGTAAAAAAGTACTCTGACTGTATGTCCGGCCTACGTCACTGTAAGCTGACAATTAATTAATAATGAAACTGTGCCTTAGTTTTAATTAAAGTTCTTCACAATGATTAATAATTCAGTTCTTGAAATGGATACTCAAGAAGATTATATGGTCAGAATTAGTATTTTGTTCATAGTATTTAGGTATGTGAAAGAACCATACCACATGCATTATGTATCCAGTTCTGTGGCAGAAAATGGTAGGAATATGTGATAAAACATTTATATTCGAATAAAACTGGATAGTTATTTTTAATTCAAAATGATGTGTAACACAATTATATTTATATCTGTAAAAATGGAGTAAATTTAATCTATAGGCTGTATTTAACATTGCATACATTCTGGCAGATATCCAGTGCTTAATTTTGATATGACCATCTATCTGTTTCAGTTACTGAGTCACTCTGTTTTGCCACATCTCTGGCTGAAATTAATGCAATTTCAGCACATGTATGGTATGACTAAGTGTGGATTTCTGCTTGTCTATCTGAATGTGAGGTTCATGTGATTTCAGTGTGGTATCATGCCACATATATTTTTTTTATGTGTCATGTGTGGTTTTATGCTGCACATTTAATAGCTTTGTGTCATGTGATATAAAACTGAAAATAAACAAGAAATCAATATCAACAAGTTTACAACAGAAGAAGGCTAGAAGCCAATCTGTTCCTGTAACGTATATCACGGCAATCTCCTGTTGATGTAAGGGCAGATTCATATGCAAATATAATGAAAGAATACAGTGTCATCAGTTATGGCTGTGGAACAAAGTAATCAATAAACCTTAAGTATGTCCACAACTGGCCACTAACTGGGACAGTGCTTGTTCACAGTTCATTTGCCTATATCATCAGTATATGCCTATATGGAGAGCTGACCATGAAACAATGGCATATTCTTCTATTTCAGTATGGTTAGAACAGTTTTGCGGTCAGTTCTCAATATGTAAATGACCACTTTCCCCTTGTTAATGTTACTTCTTAACTTCAGAAACTAATCTGTTTATTGTATCCCTTGTCTGCTTTTGGTATTATAAATGGGGTATTGACAAATGGCTTTGGAGAGAAAGCATGCATGTTTGGACTTTGTATTCCTGATGTTAATACATTTTGTAAATAGAAATGGAATTTGTTTATTGAACATAATTATACCATTTAACTTTTAATTCTGCCCCCACAAAAACAGCTGTGGGGTATGTAAGAGTGAGCTTGTCAGTCTGTCTGTCCATCAGTCATTTTGTCAGTCTGTTGGCTTTGTCTGATCAATAATTCATGAGCAGGACAACAGGTTTAAATAACATTTAGTACACAGTTATGTATCAATATATCTCAATAAAATGAAGACCAAGTTTGAATTAAGGCTAAATCAAAAAAAAAAATATTGGCACAATTATGATTTCTTTTCGACTTACAATTTGCCGAAAATAATAAAATCTCATTGGCTCAATAGATGTTATTAATTTTTGGTACATATGTTTATCACAATATAATGAATGCCTTGTTTGACTTTTGGTAAAATCCATGATTTTAAGCTCACCTGAGCACATATGCTCAGGAAGAGCTATTAGGATCAATGAATGTCCGCCGTCCGTCCTTCATCCACAATTGGTTTGTTTGCACTCTAACATTTTCATTTCTTAAGCAATCATCTTCAAACTTTATGACAATGTTTATTACCATAATATCTCAGCCAAGTTCGATTGTGACTTATATTGGCCTATTAGGTTAGGAGTTATGCCTCTTTTAATATTAAAAAAGGCAGATTTCACTTTTTTTGCAATCTAGCATCTTCATTTCTTAAGCAATCATCTTCAAACTTATTGAAATTTTTTTTACTATAATCTCATGCGAAGTTTAATTATGGCTGATATCGACCTATTAGGTTAGGAGTTATCCCCCTTTAAATATTATAATGTCATTTTTCACTTTGTTTGCACTCTAGCATCTTCATTTCTGAAGTAATCATCTTCAAACTTTAGAACAATGTTTATAGCAATATTCTTTTGGCCAAGTTCGATTATGGCTGATATTGGCCAATTATGTCAGGAGTTAAGTCCTTTTTATGCCCCCACAAAGTGGGGTGCATATAGCGTTGCACTTGTCCGTCCGTCCGTCCGTCAGTCCATCAGTCCGTCAGTCCGTCAGTCCGTCCGTACGTCCCGAAATCTTGTGAACGCAACTCCTCTTAAACCGGATGGCAGATTTTGCTTAAACTTCCAGGGATGAACAACCTTAATGTGTAGATGGTAGTAAAGAAAGGAATTTTCGCGGCGACCAAATTTAACAGAATTATGGCCCTTTGTTGATTTGTTCACTATATACCATATAGAAATTTTGTGAACGCAACTCCTCTTCAACCGGATGGCAGATTTTGCTTAAACTTCCAGGGATGAACAACCTTAATGTGTAGATGGTAGTAAAGAAAGGAATTTTCGCGGCGACCAAATTTAACAGAATTATGGCCCTTTGTTGATTTGTTCACTATATACCATATAGAAATTTTGTGAACGCAACTCCTCTTCAACCGGATGGCAGATTTTGCTTAAACTTCCAGGGATGAACAACCTTAATGTGTAGATGGAAGTAAAGGAAGGAATTTTCGCGGCGACCAAATTTAACAGAAATTATGGCCCTTTGTTGATTTGTTCACTATATACCATATAGAAATTTTGTGAACGCAACTCCTCTTCAACCGGATGGCAGATTTTGCTTAAACTTCCAGGGATGAACAACCTTAATGTGTAGATGGAAGTAAAGGAAGGAATTTTTCGTGGCGACCAAATTTAACAGAATTATGGCCCTTTGTTGATTTTTTCACTATATACCATATAGAAATTTTGTGAAAGCAACTCCTCTTAAACCAGATGGCAGATTTTGCTTAAACTTCCAGTGATGAATAACCTTAATGTGTAGATGGAAGTAAAGGAAGTAATTTTTTGCGGCGACCAAATTTAACAGAATTATGGCCCTTTGTTGATTTGTTCACTATATACCATATAAATAATTAAATTGATTCAGTTTGGTACAGAAGACTATCTGAATCTCTGCTTAATTATCGCCAGTGTGTGACATTACCAACACACTTAAGTGGATCTATTATTGATCTTGTCTATGTAAAAGATGAGTTGCCACAGCCAAAAGTAACTGTATACCCAACATATTTCTCTGATCACAGCATTGTGTTCCTGCAGTTTTAGGAGACCAGACATGTGTTTCAAAGTTTTGTTTTATTCAGACACTAATATTGTATTCCATCTGTAAAGAAACCAAATATGATGCCTCAAGAGTTAGGTAACTTTTTTATCATTAATACATAATTGAGGAAATTTCAACTGAAACGCTATAATAAGAACAGAATTTTGTAGACATTAAATGAAGCTGCTCTTGTTTACGAGCACATCTGCACAGTGGGGGCATCCGTGTCCTTTGGACACAGTTCTAGTTAATGTTTAAATTTGTGCGTTTAAAGCCATATTTTCTCAGTCAAGTTTGACTTCAAATTTCAATCACAAGCACTGTTTAGTTAGTGGAATTATAAATTATCTCATGTATTATGTATTCAGTACAATTATGCTATAATTTAGTAACTTGTACAGACAATGAAGGGAGTTTTTCTCAGGTGAACGTCTTTAGGGTCATCTTGGCCCTCTTGTTTGACACAGTTATGGCCCCTTTTCAGCTTAAAATTTGCTCAAAATACCTTGTCTGATAAAGAAGACTTCATATTCTGTGTCAAAGCACTGTTTGAAGGTATTTATCACCTTCAGTGACAGCATTTCATCCCATTGTTAGAAATGTGTATTAGTGACTCCCTTTAAAAGGCTTGGTTTACTTTAAAATTTTGGAGAGATAACTACACAGAAAGAAAATAAAAACTGCTACACTTCATTTCATTATTTTGACTTGAAAAAAATTAAGTACATGTGTAATGGTTTTAATTCTGCCAAGAGGGAATATATCAAGATTTTAACAAAATTCAGGGTCATAGACAAAGACTAAAATGAAAGCATATCTGTGTTTCTGTTCAAGATTGAAAGGATCTAGGTTGAAAACATAGACCAGGATTACAATTTAACCCTTTCCCTCATATATACTCATTTTGACGCCCTCAATAGGTATCACATAAAGCCTGATCTGCAGAAAACCACAGTTAAACCTTTCCAAATTTAATTACAAAATCCTCATTTCCAGACTACTGAGGAGCAGCGAACAGCATAAAACCTGATCAGCCTGCGAGTTACTCGCAGGCTGATCTGGTTTTATGCTGTTCGCATAGGTCTTTTCATGGTTTCCTCTATGAGGGAAAGGGTTAAGCAACCTGGAAATAGGAGCTAATAATTTTGTTGTATGATGGCTGGTTTCTTAAGTTGCATCATCTCGATGGTGCGCTATATTAGAGTGCCATGATGAAAGCTAAAAATATACACTTTTGTCATGTCTGTGCGCTGACTTATCACAATAGTGTGCCACCTTAATGGTGTCTTATGACCCTGCCAACATGATGTTGCAACAAAATTAGGATGAGGATACAACAATGTAATTGCATTGTTGTTAGTGCCCTTCTTTTGTTATTTCAGAATTTAAGAATGTTGTGCTGTCATGACTTTGCATCCAAGGTGAAAAGTGTGAAACAACCACAAATAGCACATGTCTTGCTGTCAACATGTGATGGCCTTAAGGTTACAGAAAGGGTTAGGATTATGTTGATAAGAAATATATATGTTAATAAATTCTTATACTTATGCATGTTTGTGTGCAACAAGTATTAATCAAATGGGGAGTCAAGCTGCACTGATAAATAATTCAAAAGTGGCTCGTTTTGTTACACATGCATCTAAAAGGCACCATTGAGACAATAAGCTATTGTGACAAGTTATCATGCAGACATAACGAAAGTGTATATTTTGTACTGTCTTGACTTCATCCTTGCTACATCACGAAGACACAACTTGACAGAAATCAGCCACCTTAGTATTGTGCTCTTATGTATTGTTTCATAGACCCCCAAAACATGAAAATGTTGGCTTTATTTAATCAGGATCATCCTAGTTTCCCATTTATTTTGATGTTTCAAGCTTTATATTGGATGTTTAGAAATCTATATCTTTATACCATACCAATAGACATTCTGTATGTTAAAAAGGTGATATATAAATATTAATTTATACTGTTGGCCGGCAGGATAGCCTGTTGCAAAGAAAACAAGCACGATCTGAGGACATGGTGCAAAACATTTAATATGTTTATCCTGACTTTCCTTCCTCCTACCACACCATCCTGTTGCCTTAAGACTATAAAAGACAGCTTCTCAAAACTCACGGGCAATATAACATTCCATGGAATTTCATGGGCAATATTACATTCCATGGAATTTCATGGGCAATATTACATTTCAGCCACAGCCATGACCTTCAGTTACCTTTTGCACAGTCCTATACTGAGTTTCATTTAACCTGTCAGTTTACAATGTATAATGATAACATGGTAAGACTGTACACCATGTGGAAGTGCTCTTATTTCAAAAACTAGAATCTAATCATTTTTTTTTCTTTTTTGTGAACTTTTTTTTAGCTCATCTAAGCACAACATGCTCATGGTGAGCTATTGTCATCCCCTTTTGTCCGGCATTCGTTGTCAATGCGTCCATCCGTGCGTGTGTCCGGCATCAACAATTTTCTTTAAATGACATCTCCTCCTAAACCACTGGGCCAAAGTGGATGAAAATTGCCTGTGATGTTCCTTGCATGAAGCTCTACCAAAGTTGTCCAAATGGTTCCTGTCTGTTGCATATCTGGGTTAGAGGAGCTAAAAAGGTTGTAAAAACCATTGCCCTAGGGTCAAAATGTGCCCCCCTCTAGGGGTCGACACTTGATTTTACATAGACTTACATAGGGAAAACTAGAAAAATCTTCTTGTCAGAAACCACAAAGCTTGGAGCTTAGATAATTGGTGTGTAACATGGCCTAGTAGATCGCTACCAAGTTGTTAAAATCATGGCCCTGGGGTCAAAATTGGCCCCGCCCCAGGGGTCACTTTATTTCACATAGACTTATATAGGAAAAACTAGAAAAATATAGGAAAAAGAAGAAAAATATTCTTGTCATAAACCACAAGGCCCAGAGTTTAGATACTTGATGTGTAACATGGCCTAGTGAACCTCTACCAAGTTCAAATCATGGCCCTGGGGTCAAAATTGCTTCCCCCCCCCCCCCCTTACACACACACCATCCTTAGGGGGTCCTCTGATTTGACATAGACTTGTATTTGAAAACCCTCAAATATTCTTCTTATCAGAAACCACAAAGCCTGGAGATAATATGTTTACTAGTGGACCTCAACCAAATCTGTTCAAATCTTGGCCCTGATGTCAAAATTGACCCACCCCAGGGGTCACTTGATTTTATGTAGACTTATTAGAGCTATGGCCTTCAAAATTTGGATGGCAGGTACAGTTGTTGTGTAGAATTTAGATGATCTTGCTGTATGTCTGCATGGATTACGTATTCAGTATGACTCATAATACAATAATTTGCAGTGAAGGCAATGTTTCTTAGGTGAGCGATTCAGGGCCATCTTGGCTCTCTTGTTTAAATTCAGAAACTTCTTTGAGATACTTATGTTTGATAGTTTCCCATCTGCTTAGGATGTTATGCAATTTTTATAGATTGACTAAATTTAACATAGCTTGCCATATCACTTATTAAAGCCATCAAGAACACAAGAACTCTAAATAATCTCTTAATTGAATAATTATGTTTATTGTACACAATCAGTTAAGGGCAAATAGGAACAGAACAGACATTTTACAGTATAGACCTATTATTAAGATATGTATATTGGTACTTAGTACAACTGTCACAAAGTCATAGTAATTCTAACAGCCACTAACTTTAACCCTTTCCCTCATATAGACTCATTTTGACGCCCTCAATAGGTACCACATAAAGCCTGATCTGCAGAAAACCACAGTTAAACCTTACCAAATTTAATTACAAAATCCTCATTTCCAGACCACTGAGGAGCAGCTAACAGCATAAAACCTGATCGCCTGCAAGTTACTCGCAGGCTGATCTGGTTTTATGCTGTTCACATAGGTCTTTTCATGGTGTCTTCTATGAGGGAAAGGGTAAAAACTTTAAGAAAACAAAAACAATATCATTCAAGGAAGGGATCTTAGAACTGGAATTCAGAATGGCCTCTATTAGACGATGGTGGGGGTGGTGTTAACAGATTTGCATTATTCACCCATCTTTGCTCACCATTTCCTGTGGAAGTACCTGTTCCCATGGCTACTGATGTTGGCTGGCAGTGATTGACACGGGTTAGCTTGGAGTTCCAGAACTGACGGATAACCTGTCAGTGTTGTAACACAACCACCGATACAGCTGTTATAACCACTGACTCCTCATAACCTAGCTGGAATCCAGTGCTTTGACTCAGCCTGATGTTTAATTGGTACACTGTTTGTTTACTGTAGTCTCTTTTACATGCTAAGTGGAAGCAAATAAACCTATTTTTTTCTTCCTTGAATGAGCTGTAGTTTATGTGTTTGTTAAGCAATATCTGTTCTAGTGTTTAGATGGGAATAAATAAAACAGACTCTTTATTGTCTTTTACTTGTTGTATTCCTGGTTGTACTTCATAAAGCATGTAAAACTGACTTACAACATGTTAAAATTGGCTGTTAATCTCTCTCTCCTAGTCAGATCTATGACGGCATGAATCCAGATCAGACTGTGTGACCATGTTATTTCAAGTAAGACATTTGGGGCTAAACCATGTCACTTGCTGGCTGACCTTGCTTTATGGGTCATTGTTCGGATAGCTTAATTACAATTCATTTTACTGTCCCTGGTGGCCAAGTGGCACTCAGCATATAAAGGTAGTTCCAGAACTGGTTGGCCCGGTGTCAGGATAATGTGACTGAATGAGGTATCATGCCACATTTCTATGGTGTGATACTGCAGTGTGGCAGCACTATATTTGTCTCAAGTCTCCAGTCATAATCTCCAAATGACTGCAATACTGTTGTTGGGATGTTAAATCCACAAACAAACAATTCATTTTTGTGTGCTAGTGTCTAGGTTATGTGCATTAAGTTAATTAGCTGCATGAATTATATCTATATATGTTCATTAATACTATAACAGTGATTTTTTTTCCTCACTCAAGCACAGAGCCGGATCCAGGAGTTCAGGTTAGGGGGGCAGTAAAAAGATTTAGGCAGTGACAATGCAAGTGGCTTGCCGCTTTGCCCGAAGCGTGAGAAGGGTGTAGTTCCATTTGCGAAATTTTTTAATTTAAAGCAGTTAAATAGTGCATTCTTGTGAGTTTTGGGGGGTTATGTGTCTGGGAATTTTAGAAGGGGCGTGTGCTGGATGTGCCCCCCCCGAATCGGCCAGTGAAGCAGTCAATTTGACATTAAACCACAGCTTATGTACGAGGATTTTATGATGAAAGATATAATCATTGTAATGTTTATGATATGGTATTTACAAAATACAAGTTCACAAATTAATCATTTCTATGTACTTGTTGACAAACAGTTTTCAATTTCAGGAAATGAAGTGATCTTTATATCTAACTCACAGTACTGATAATGTCAGTGTTCTTCATGGGATATGTTATGATCTTTTCCCCTCACTTTTCAGTATTGTGCAAACTTATAATTGCACTGAAGCAGTACATTGCCAGCAACTATGACATGCTTCAATATTATATTGCAATAAATTATAAATGAAAATAGTGTGATCACTAGTGATTGGAATCAGTCGAAAAAATATTCGTCGATTAATTAGAGACAAAAGTCACTGATTAGTTGATTAATCTGGATTAAATACCAAATATGCCATGTTTGGAGTAAATGCCTGTTAAAACCCTTACTTTAAAAAATCTGTACTATAAGATTATATGGTATAATTTTAATTTAAATTAATACATATATAAACATTGAACCGAAATAAAGTATATGAGGTTACAACCAGAGGCCAACGTCATGCAAAGTGAACTTTGCGAGTATCAATTTATCAAATTAATGGAGTTACCCAATCAGATGCGCGTTGAAATATTAACAACACCCCTTTTTTTGGTCAATAATTCGTCTTTACAACATTTTCGTCGTCATGGTCACGTCAACTAGTAGCTCATCACTGATTCGTTGACTTTATGATAAATCAGCTCACCACTAGTGATCACCCTGCGTCCGTCGTCAACAATTTACTTTAAACGACATCTCCTCTGAAACCACTGGACAGAATTTAATTAAACTTGGCAGGGATGTTCCTTGGGTCAACCATCACCAAATTTGCTAAAATAAACTTGATCCATGTGGAACTCTGGTTACCATGGCAATGGAAAGAAAAAAAATATGAAAACTTCAAAAATCATCTCCTTCAAAACTATTGGCCAGATTTCAAAATATTTTGGTACAGATGTTCCTTTGGTAACTCTCTACCAAGATTGCTAAAATTATTCCGATCCGTAAAAAGACATGGCCACCAGGGGCGGAGCTAATTTGCCTTATATGTATATAGTGAAATCTTTAAAAAACATCTCCTCTGAAACCGCTGGACAGAATTTGATTAAATTTGGCAGGGAGAATCCTTGGGTGAACCTTCACAGAAGTTGCTGAAATTATTCAGATCCATAAAAAAACATGGCCGCCAGTGGCGGGGCTAATTTGCCTTATAAGTATTATACAGTATAAACAACATCTCTGAAACTGCTGGACAGAATTTGATAAAACTTTGCAGGGATCACCTCCTTCAAAACTACTGGCTAAATTTCAAAATGTTTTAATACAGACTGTTCCTTGGGTAACTCAGGTGAGCAATCCAGGGCCATCATGACCCTCTTGTTTTATGATCTATGAACATGAATACATTAACAAGTACAAAGTTTGGTACTCCCCAGATACTTATATTCATTTTTCTGTATTGAACTCTGTTTACTTACATTGAATTCATTCAAGCACAATCATACTTTAGATTGGAGGTAGGGGCTCATATGTTCTCTTTTGCTGCCATATTCAAGAATGTATTCAGCAATGGCAGTTACACCAGAGAGATATTGAAAAATCTCATCAATTTTCTGCTTGAAAAAGTCCTTTGATGTGGATATGCCAGATGGCAACCTTGGAAACAAAGGCTTCATCCATGCAGTGCTAAATGTCAAGTGCATCAAGTTAGAATAGGCATGCATTCTGTTTAGAAAACTGATAGAGGACATTCGTTTTAGCCTACCATCTTGAGAGTTTGCATGTGTATACATTGTACTTTATGACCACAATGTTCTGTTTTTTAATGCCATGTGAAATTAACTAAATCTGTTTGCATGCATCTTGCATTATGGCAAGGTACTCTTTAGCAAACCTTGAGTATCTTTCAACATAGATAATATGTTTACCCAGTAGGTGTGATAAGTTGTCACCAGGGATAACATATGCATGTTTGTTCCCATATCTAGTGAATGTGCATCACTAAGCATCCCTGAAACTTGAAATTCATCAGAGTTAATTGTTCGAGACCAAGATCTTAGGATTATTGTAGACCAGTAAGAAGCATTGCAAAGATTGAGCATTTAATGATCCGAGTATTAGTGTTTCAGCATCAAATCATATGGTGTCATACATCATGGTGATATGCTGGTTTTATGATTGGACATAAATCAGTGGCATTTATGGACATAAATCAACATGCCTTCACCAGTGGCATTTATGGATATAAATCAACATGCCTTCACCAGTGGCATTCATTCCATAATTTAATCAACACATACAAATCTATACCAATCTTGGTTATGTTTATTGGCACAATATATAGCCATGTTTGATAACTTGTCAGAAAACCCTAACACCTAAGAATTATGACCCTTGAATCATCAAAAGATTTCAGAATAAGCAGTGTTTGCTTGTGTCTGATGAACTGTAGAGCATTCATTACCAGGGTCCAGAGTTAGAGCCACTGAATTGAATTTTACAAAAAATAATAATAAATTGTGTGCACTCTGGCAAGCATAGTTCTGACAATCTTTACCAAAAAAGGCCCCGCTATCTATTGGCACAATATTTTTGCCAATTAACCAGAAAATCCCAGTCACTTAAGAGATATGTCCCTTGAAGTAGAGAAAAAATACAGAAAGATAGAGTTGACAGTGTCCAATCTATTAATATTGTGAAGAAAATGTCACTGATCTTCAGCACAGTGATTATTTGAACAAAGTTCGATAATTGGCCAAAAAAGCCATTGTCACTCATGAATGCCATTTATTTTTAGAAAAAAATGTACAGAATTTAAAATTTTCCCTGAACTTATCAAAAGACAAAAATATTGGTCATATTGTTAGTTGACACAATATTTCCTCTCCCACTTGTATGATAGCTAGCTAGAAAGTAACAGTCACTAAGATTTATGGCCAATTAAAATTGAATTTAAATAAAAGTTACAGAAATGACAGAGTCCTATGTCTAACATTAGTAAATGTGACCAAAAATCACCAAACCAAGTCACAATGTTCATTTGCACAGTACCTCAACAGAGTTCCATAAGTAATAAAAAATCCTAGTCATTAGAGAGTTACATAACTTTTCTGTGTCCTAAACACAGTTTACTGAAAGCCAGGATTGGCATATTTTGCAATAATCAGCCCCCTTGTCCTTTTACATGTATAAAGTAACTGCAAAATAGATAAAATGTCTCTACATTGGGGACTTAAATGCTAAGCTTAAAAGGTTGATGTATGGACCAGACAGTCCACAATTTTAAGCTGATAATTCATAAAATTACTGTAATACAGACATACTACCATATGAGTAGCCAACCATTTTATTTCTGTGGTCTAAAATGACAGAAATTCTTTACGTTTCCAGATATTTTATATATAAGGTGGATTCTGATTAAATTAATGCATTCTGACATATTAAAATTGTTAAGAGCATTTTGCTTGTAACCAGGAAAATGTGTGTTTGATCCTTTACCACATCTCAGAGTGTTAAAAATGGCCCTTTTGCTTGGCTCTAAGCCTGTAAGGGTAGTTCCAGGACTAGTGCTGAGTGTCAAGATAATGTGACTGGGTTTTGTATCATGCCACATGTCTGGCAAATCACTGTAAATGACTCAGAAATAAAACCAAGCAAACAAACAAAAAAATCCAGTCCATATACATGCATATATTAAAAAAAAAAAGCTACCACCACCAACTCAATATGAATTTTATTCTATTAACTTGAGAGAAAAGATTTTGTCCCTTTAACAAGGTTTTATTTGAGGAGTTTTGATGAAAGGGTGAAACCACAGTTTTCCAGACAGTCATAGGAAGGCCTATTTAAATGTACATGTTCATGTCAGAAGTGCTCACTTGATGGTGGTATTTATCATGTGGATGTACTTGACATGTTATTAAACCCCCCACAGAAATGTAGACAAAAGTTTAGCCAAAACTACCACACAGTTAACCCTTTCCCTCATAGAGGACACCATGAAAAGACCTATGCGAACAGCATAAAACCAGATCAGCCTGCGAGTAACTCGCAGGCTGATCAGGTTTTATGCTGTTCGCTGCTCCTCAGTGATCTGGAAATGAGTATTTTGTAATTAAATTTGGTAACGTTTAACTGTGGTTTTCTGCAGATCAGGCTTTATGTGATACCTATTGAGGGCGTCAAAATGAGTATATATGAGGGAAAGGGTTAATGGCAGACCTAGTGTACATGATTCATCACCAAATTTTTGAATAGATCTTGTAAATCTGTATGAAAGAGTATTTAAAAACTGTAGACTTGATTCTATTAAAATTAATTATGGAAAAGAACTTGAATCATAACATATTACTATCTTGTTTATCATGACATAAATACTTCATGTATTATCATTCTTCACATTATTTGAATTTTTCTTTCCTCATGTGGTATTTGTAAAAAAAAAATTGGCCTATCTATCAAAGGAACCTATTTCGTATACATCAACAAATAAGACCTGTGTATCAAGATTTCACTCAGCAGCACAAAACTGAAACAACATTAGAAAAAATGCCATTTTGTTTTCAATTACATGCTCCAAATGAATATCATCTGATTATAGCCAAAAGTTTTAAGCCAATATTAAGTTGTTTGTGGATGAGGTCATTGAAGAGGCATTCAGTTTCACCCCACAGAAACTTCCAACGGTTACTGCAGAGGGATGAATCACAGGATCCTACTCAGTCTCCAGTTCTCACAACTATTCTTAGTGGTAAGGAATACTTAAAATCTTGAAAAAGGAAAAAACATATTGCAACATTTTTATCATCCAAAATATTCTTGCCATCCAACAACATTTGTAAAGAAATCAAATATTTTAGGTCCCTGAATTCAGAAAACAAGAATATTGAAATTCGTATCTAAGTATTGAAGTATTACCTAGCACTAAGTAATGTGGGGGGAAATACCACTTGTGTTAATGGAATGACCATCACAGTGATTGATTCCACTATTTTACACATGCAACTGGTGTTAAACCAGATCAGCCTGCATGTATCTTTCAGGCTGATCAGAATGTATCAGGTGTGCTACTCACTATGCCTTTACAATGAAAATTAATCCAATAAAACCTGATCAGGATGAAAATGGTTGTTTATATGATTTGACTTTTTATCTCACCTGAGCACAAAGTGCTCAAGGTGAGCTTTTGTGATCGCCCTTCGTCTGTCGTCGTGCGTCGTCCGTCGTCAACAAGTTGCTTTAAACGACATCTCCTCTGAAACCGCTGGACAGAATTTAATGAAACTTGGCAGGGATGATCCTTGGGTGAGGCTCTACAAAAGTTGCTAAAATAAAGTTGATCCATGTAGAACTCTGGTTGCCATGGCTACAAAAAGAAAAATAATTTGAAAACTTTAAAAATCATCTCCTTCAAAACTACTGGCCAGATTTCAAAATAATTTGGTACAGATGTTCCTTGGGTCAACCTCTACCAAAGTTGCTAAAATTATTCCGATCCGTAAAAAAACATGGCCGCCAGGGGCGGGGCTTATTTGCCTTATATGTATATAGAGAAACCTTTAAACAACATCTCCTCTGAAACCACTGGACAGAATTTGATTAAACTTGGCAGGGATGATCCTTGGGTCAACCTTCACAAAAGTTGCTAAAATAAACTTGATCCATGTAGAACTCTGGTTGCCATGGCAACAAAAAGAAAAAAAAATGAAAAATTTAAACTCATCTTCTTCAAAACTACTGGCCAGATTTTAAAATAAATTGGTACAGATGTTCCTTGGGTCAACCTCTACCAAAGTTGCTAAAATTATTCCGATCCGTAAAAAAACATGGCCGCCAGGGGCGGGGCTTATTTGCCTTATATGTATATAGAGAAACATTTAAACAACATCTCCTCTGAAACCACTGGACAGAATTTGATTAAACTTGGCAGGGATAATCCTTGGGTCAACCTTCACAAAAGTTGCTAAAATAAACTTGATCCATGTAGAACTCTGGTTGCCATGGCAACAAAAAGAAAAAAAAATGAAAAATTTAAAAATCATCTTCTTCAAAACTACTGGCCAGATTTTAAAATAAATTGGTACAGATGTTCCTTGGGTCAACCTCTACCAAAGTTGCTAAAAAAATATTTCCGATCCGTAAAAAAAATGGCCGCCAGGGGCGGGGCTTATTTGCCTTATATGTATATAGGGAAAACTTTAATCAACATTTACTCTGAAACCACTGGACAGAATTTGATTTAACTTGGCAGGAATGATCCTTGGGTCAACCTTCACAAATTTCCTAAAATAAACTTGATCCATATAGAACTCTGGTTGCCATGGCAACAAAAAGAAAAAAAATATGAAAACTTTAAAAATCATCTTCTTCAAAACTACTGGCCAGTTTTTAAAATACTTTGGTACAGATGTTCCTTGGGTCAACTTATTTATCTCAGGTGAGCGATTTAGGGCCATCATGGGCCTCTTGTTTGTAGTCTGGCATGATGTAAGGTAACACAAAAACACACTGGCAATTTGGTATTAGATAAACCATGGTCTCCATCACCAGTGGCCAAGTGGTTACAGATTCAGCCTTGGGAGCGAGAGGTCATGAGTTTGATCCCCTGCTGCGACATATTAAAGTAATAAAAAATGGTACTGGTATGACACTCAGCATAAAAGGGTAGTTCCAGAACAGGTTTACCCAGTTTCAGGATTATCTGACTGGGTGTTGTATCATGCCACATGTCTACGGTGTGATACTGTAGTGTTGCAGCACTATATCTGTCTGAGTTAGACATAGTCTCCAAATGACTGAAATATTGTTGGTTGGACATTAAACCTAATAAACAAACAAACCATGGTCAAACAATATCCAAGTTGTTTTTCCTCTTCTATTCTAGGATGGTACTTACTAAGCGATAATTGTGCTGAATTCAGTGCTCTTAATCATTTAATATGAAAAATTGGATGTAATGTCTCCTATGTGATAAAATTTATTGAAAATAAACCATACGTGACTCATAAATATTGAGTTGATTCATAGTCATATGGTTAAGACTCAAATGACATGCATTCATATATACAGTCAGGCATGAATTTATTCCATCCTGACGTCCATGTAGAAATATCGAGATATATATACATCATTCTTGACAGAAAACATCAGAATGAAATCAGGGGCTATAAATAGAAATGATTCACCCATGGGCCAAGATATGGCTGTGCATCAGACATACTAACAATGTTACTTATCTGCACTGTTTTCCATTTGATGTTTATCTCCTTGTTATGTTTCACAGCTGAGAACAATTAACCGCATGGAAGTTTTTAGATTTTTATTGATGGTTTCAATTAAGCAAGAGCAGTTGGTGGTTTGGTTTTTATTACTTAATGAAATGATTGCTATACACTGCAGCCAGTAAGGGTTTAATAGGTTTACATACAATGTATAATGGATTGGTGATTTTATGGGAAAAATGAAAGAGATCATAGATCTAAAAGTTGGGCTTAATTACAAGTAGAAAAATGGGTTTATATACATTGAGCTAGAAATACATTTTTGCATAATAAAGTGCATAAAAATGTGTCAACATTCATGAAGAGAACATGAATGAAGCAGTAATTATATTGTTATACAGCATTGGAATTTTATTGTAATGGTATACTATATATCTAGGTCAGCATTGTAGTTATATTGACATACTTTGTACTTAGGCAAGTGTAGATGGGGCTGACAGCACCAGTCTTACGTGTCATCTCCTCTCAAATGTGTGTGGAGACATGGATTTGGATTGCTTTTGGGCCTCCTTGGCTATAATAGCTGCACCTTTAAGTTTCTTTTGTTTCAAATGCACTTAAACAACCTAGTCTGGAATACTGGTACCCTCCACTTTCCATACATTACATCGTAATTGTAGTCATTTGTACATAACCATACAGTCTGGTTCCCAATCTAACCAATAAACCACTGGTAGTTTGTGAAAATACAGTTATGTATAAACCTCTGGGAAAGAAGGTTTTCTGCAAGGCACTGTTTTAAAAAAAAGTACATTAATTTTCTGTCAGAAAATGTAATTTGAAGATGACTTTTATGTTTCATTATTATAAGAATTTAATGGCTTTCATTTGCTATCCAAAAATGTGTGAAATTCTCATTTCCTTTCAGTGCATGGTTCAACATAAAATTTGAGGAAAAAGATAATTAACACCTAAATTCTGTCATAATGTAAAAAAGTAGGTTTAAGATGCCTTTGAGTTATGCCCCTTCCATATCAACCAGAATCTTATTTCAAGCATTCAGGGGCCTGTTTCACTAAACTTTGTACAAAAAAAATCATAAGCGTAAATTCAAAGATGTAAACTAGTATTTTTCCTTTGATTTTTTCTTTACAAAGAGTGTTGTGTTGAAATGGATCAAATTTCTCATGTTTAACTCTGAAAATAAGACATTGTGAGACACATTGTAGAACAACATACTTACTACTAAGATCAGATTTGTTTGTACAAAGTTCAGTGAAATGTATACCCCTGGTTTCATAATTGCAAGAAAAAATAATAAAAATAAAAAAAAGTTTTCCCACTACCCACCCAATTTTTGAGAATCATGTAATCTTCATCTGGCAGATTAGTTGTAAGTTTGAGAGTTAATTATTGTAGATATAAAATACAGAATTAAAAAAAAGTCTAAGATTAAACTAATCTTAAAATATTTTGTGCTTTTAATGATGAAATAGACGATCCACTAAGCAATGGTAATATTAAACTCTATGAAACAGCTATACATGTACATTTATTATCTTAGCCTTGCCTCTCATCCTTCAGATGATGTTTTAACAATATTCATGCTGTATAAAGAGGTAATTCATTCACAAATTACTGGTGCAGACTTTGATCAATGGTATGTGAATAAGAGAGTGAATAAGTGCTACGCCGAAGATGTTGTATGGAATCTGTCTGGCAGCCATGGACTGTCATGAAATCTGTGAGGGTCAGTCTTACATGCAGAAGACATCCTGTTTACTGGATACAAAAGTGTTATTAAATATTCATGTGTGGTTGCAATATGTAATTGGCAAGCTGTATGTATTACTGTCAGTGAGTCATACCTTGCATTTGTTGTTGAGGTATGGTGAACAAAAAGTGACTACGGAACATCAGAAGTTTAAGTCCCATATTTACAAATGTTTTGTTTGTCTGCTTGAGTTTAATGTACTTTCAACAGTGTTTAATCATTTAGGGACTTTGTATCCATGAGACAGATAAAGTGTTATCTCATTAAAATCAGATTCAGTATATTTGCTCATATTTTGCTAACTGAATCTGACCACATCGTATAGAAGAATGTCTCCGATTGACCTTTTTGTAAGCCAATCAAATCGGTGCCTACAAAATCGTTAGGTATAACCATGTCAGACTATAATCGCAGATAGTAGAGGAGCACAAATAAGGATATGATTTTAATGAGATTGGATAAAGTATTGCCTTAGTGCAATGTACCTAATAGCCTAACAGAGATTCGCAACTCTGAAATAGGTTAAGAGCAAGTCAAAAGTAGCTTTCATTAAGTTACATTTATGATCATGTGACTGCAAGATAATGTGAGATGTGTAAAATTGCTCATATCATCAATTGTATTGAGTTTCTCTCTTTATTGTTGATAAAATTAAATATGTATGTCTCTCATTAAATACTTTAATATAAGCACAAGTTCTTACAAATGACACCCCCAGGAATGCTGGGATAATGGGATTGATCAGTCATACATATAGTATAGCTTCCTTGGCATTCAGCATATAAGGGTAGTTTCAGGACGGCTTGGTCTGGTGTCAGGAAAATGTGACTGAATGTGGTATCATGCCATATGTCTATGATGTGACACTGCAGTGTTGCAGACTTTCAGTTGGACATAGTCTTCAAATGACTGAAATACTGTCACTGGAATGTTGATCTCAATTGACAAACCAACAATGATGCTACAAAAATAGATTGCAGTCTCATTTTCAGTCACTAAAATTTTGAATAATATATTTTTGATATATATGTGCTTCACTCTTCTGTGATATTTTAATTTCAAACCTTGTGCACTACTTAGGCAGCCAAAACATTGAGAGGGGGCAAACTATTTATGCACTTTAAGTTTATTTAGGGTGTTTTTGTGCAAAAAAAGATGTCTTTGGGGAAAAAATAAGTGTCCTTGTTTTGTCCTTGACTGAAATGATGTAATGTAATGAAATTACCAGGGTAAGTGACTGAAAAAAATTAGAAAATTTATTTTCATGTGAGATTATCTTAAATCTGATCAGAATTAAAAAGGGCAGCAACAATGTGTGTATGTCTGGACTAGTAATTTTTTAAGACAAGAGGGAAAATAAGAGATATGGAAATTATATCAAAAGTATAGAATTAATAAGTGTGGGAAAAGCAATTTCTGAGCATATGTAAGACTTGTGAACACATTGATACATTATGCATATCTTAATGAACGCTGCTTATTTTAGTCGGGAAGAGTTTGTATCCAACACACTGATTGCTATGGATAGAAAATAAGAGGTACCATCTTCTAGTTATCGAAATTTACTGCTTATTTATGATGAAGCTGTTAGGTTTTATTGATACGTAGATCTCTAATTAATGACTTACAGGAGCATGGGAAAACTTTATTGGCTAATGAAGGAGGCTGTATTTGGCAGAGTGTATTCATAGGTAATAGAGTGCATTATATGATGTTTATATTCAGATGTGCATATAAAAGCACTTGGTAGCAATTAATGTTGTGGTTTTTTTTCCATCTCAAAAAATAAGGTGTAGGCTATAAAGGTATTATGTGCATTGTTAGGTCTCATACAGAAAGAAAATTGAACGTCTTATTTATAAGAACATTTTAATTTCATTTTTAATTTTCTCTGGTTTTAATTTCTTGGCTAAGATTTAAGACTATAAGGTCAGGTGTTAAAATCCCTGAAATACAAAAAATATACAAAATTGATTTTGTTTATACTCTTAATCTATGCTTTTCTTTAGCACTTTTATCTAATTTGGAAACAAAATTTATAGGATGATGATAACTTCGCAAAATTAAATTATGGCTGATACATTGTATTAAGCCTATGTGTCTTGAGTTATGGTCCTTGGATAATAAGAAATTATCTATAAAATTAATTATGTTTACACACGAGCATCCTAAGTGGATTGATTGTATAATAGTCATAAAATTGTGCTTAAGATTGATTGTTGCTGATATTGGACTCTTTCAATGATAAAAAAAATACTTTGCATTGTTATGCAATAGTGGCTCACTGTATCAGAAGGATTTTAAAAGCAAAATAAATAACTAAATAAATATATAAATAAGTGAAATATACCCCCTTAAAGAGCAGAGTGGGTACCTGGATAGCATATTGGTAATGCGCCTCGCTTCTCACCAATGCGTCCAGGTTTTGATTCCTGGTAACGTACATGAGAGGGTACAGTGGTAGCCCATCCAGACATGTGGGTTTTCTCCAGGCTCACCGGTTTCCTCTCACAATAATGACCACATACGCTGCCACCAGAGTCATCGAGAGTTATTGATATAAGTTGTGATAACTTGTTTTGTAATCGATGTAAATTAAATTAAGTTTAAACTTTTTAAAGAGTATTGGTGCTCAGTTGATCAATAAAGGGCCATCTTGTATATTTTTTTATATTTAACTGATTTCCACAATATTTACGAAAATGTTTCCCATGCAATGTGACCTACTTGCCAAGTTGATTTGTCAGGAAAGTCTTCACCATTGTTAACAAGGGAGAGTAGGAGAAAACTTTTTAGCTCACTTGAACATGTAGTGCTCATGTGATCTTTTAGGATCAATGGCTGTCTGTCCGTAACTGTCATCCACATTTGTTTAAAACGACATCAAGGCCAAATTTGATCAAACTTGCATGTGATGTTCCTTGCATGAGCTCTACCAAAATTGTTCAAATAGTTCCATTCCTTTGCATATCTGGGTCACAGGAGCTAAAAACAGATTTTCAAAGTGAAATCTTAAAAAATCTTCTTCTCAGAAACCACAAGGCCTAGAGCTTAGATATTTGGTGTGTGGCATTATCTAATGTGCCTCTACCAAGTTTGTTCTAATCATGACCCTGGGGTCAAAATTAGCCTAGCCCCTTTACACAGACTTATATCGGAAAAACAAGAAAAATCTTCTTGTCAGAAACCACAAGGCCTGAGGTTTAGATATTTGGTGTGTAACATGGCCTAGTGGATCTCTACCAAGTTTGTTCAAATCATGGCCCTGGGGTCAAAGTTATAAGCCCAGCCGTGGGGTCACTTGATTTTACATAGACTTACATAGGAAAACCCTCAAAAGATCTTCTTCCACAAAGCCTTCAGTTAAAATGTTTACGAGTGGACCTTAACTAAATCTGTTCAAATCATGGCCCTGGTGTCAAAATTGGCCCCACCCCTGGCCACTTGTTGGTACTTAAGTATGATTTTCATACTCAAACTCAAAATACAATGTATGCCCATTAGTTTCAATAGGGATTTCAGGATGATACTCAAACTTGAGCGTAAAATCATACTTATATATTTTCGAGAGCATGGGGCCAGGAGTCAGTTGATTTTATAAAGATTTATTAGAGCTATGACCTTCAAAATTTGGATGGCATGTACAGTTTTGTATGGAATTTAGATGATCTTGCTGTACTTCTGCATGGTAAATGTATTCATTATGACTCATATTACTATAAAAGGCAGTAAAGGCAAAGTTGCTTAGGTGAGCGATTCAGTGCCATCTTGGCCCTCATGTTTTATCTGTGAATGAGCTACTTTAAATTGTGGCTTAAAAAAAAATTAATATCTTCAAAACTCAGCTGAAAATTTATAAGCCCAGATTAAAAGATAAGATTTTTTTTCAGCTTCTCAATGTTGAATGTAATAGGCCATGCAAAATTAAAAAAAGATACAATTAATTGACAAGTTAAGAGGTAAGCCATATGAACATATTTGTATATACATGTATCTGTATACTGTTTTTTATTTCACAGCTGGTAGGGACAGCAATATGTGCAATAGGTCTGTGGGCATGGACAGAGAAGGACATGTTCACCAACATCGGTCGCCTGACCAACATCGCTCTGGACCCAGCAATGCTCTTCATCATCACAGGTGGCGTCATGTTTGTCATTGGCTTCGCAGGCTGTGTCGGAGCGCTTAGGGAAAACACGCCGCTCCTCCTCTTCGTAAGACCGACTTATATACTGTGTCTATAATTATCAAGTCCACAGTTTTTCAGTTATTACACACCTGCTTCACAAAGTAGGGACTATTTATAGGGAATGTTATGTTGCTGTAGATTTTTTGTAACTTTGGATTTTGCTAAAAGCTGTGCAAGAAAACTGATATCTTGTGAGACTGATGGCACATGCATTTCATTGCTGCAACCATGTTGAAAGTAGTCCACAAGGTCTGACATGAAACTACCATATTTGGAACCATATTTGCCACTGATGTAAGACAAAATATTTAATCTGAATAGTTGTATTTGAGCCTTGTGTTTTGCATGTATTTGAGGCAGGAAATTCATAAGTATGAAATTGATAGGAATTATGTTTGTCGTCTCATTGCATCCCATCGTGTTTAAGAATCTTTCAGTGTTGTTGAGTCATAGAAGTGTGGCAGGGGTATAAAGTGAAAGCTGTAGTTCCAAAAAAGTTTCAATATGTGTAGTATTAAGATGAATTTTAGCTAACATGTATCAAACACAATATGCAAGCAACTCACCCCCTATATAATGTAGAAAATAAAATAAAAAAAAAAAAAATCATTTACGAAAATAAACTTGCCCAACGGGCTATCTCCTTGGAAAAATCACTTGCCCATGGTGATTTTAACCCGGCACGGGCAAGTGGGCGTCCACTTAAGAAAACCCCTGTTCTATAAGAGCTGTCTGATCTGGGTCTGCTCTGTTTGCCTATGCAACAAAATGAGTCTCTATGAAGTAAAGGGATAAACATGCTTCTGTATCTCAGACAGTATAAACCTGAAAACGTAGATATTTGTTACCACAAACAGATAAAAGAGACAGTTAAATAGACTCTATATTCAAACTTTCCCATTACATTTTACTCAGAAGAAATAACTCCTCATATCAGTCTAATGCAGAAGCCTCTGAGAAGTCTTTAATAATCTGTAATAGTAATATACAGTCTTTTCATGCAAAAGAGCCACATTTGGATGTATTTGATAGTTTAACTTATTTACGATTGATAGCATCCTTGCCCTTGTGATGTTTGGAAATGTTTGATAGTTTTATCTTTTGGTTTTGTCACAGATGGTAGTAATTCTGTTGGTGAGTCAGTCAAGATAACATCTTTTTGTTACATTCATGCCTGATTTTTTTCTCTTTTCAGTTTTGTATACTGGTTGGCCTCATTTTTTTCATGGAGTTAGTGGTCGCAAGTTTAGCATTCATCTACAAAGGATGGGTAAGTGATATGTATAACATAGAGTTGTAATGAAATAGTAACTTTACATAAATATAATGACTTTTGGAAAATAAAGCATTAAGATAATCTAGATTAAATGCTGATTTGATGTAATATACATTACTATTGTTTTAATACCTTAAATAAAATGCAAGATCAAAATGTTTTTAAATGATCTTAAAAGTTTGCATAGCATAATTATTTTTAACATTCATTAAGACGATAACACAATTAACTATATTCCATGCCCTTTTGTATAACTATTACATGAATACTGTATTGGACCAGTGGCAAGGTTCATTACTACATATCATAGGGCAGTGCGTTTGATTCCTGCCAGCTAGGGGAGAGGGCAGGGGGTGCAAAAAATGTTCACAACTTTCCCAGGTATATGGTTCATGTCCAAGAAGTCATAACATCTTGTTCACCATTTGATGATATAATCCAACCCAATTGCTTTGCTTAACAGGTTCGAGACCAGATAGAATCACAGCTGAACAACATGATCATCAACTACAGGGATGATCCCGACCTTCAAAACTTGGTGGACTGGGTGCAAAAAGACTGGGTAGGTCACATGGGACAGAGTCATGGAGGGGATGAGGCTTGACCTTTGACATTGTTAATTTTTAACTGAGTTCAGATCCTTGTTAGCCCTAGCTGTGTACTTGAATAGGAAGAAACACAGCTAGGAGAATGCTTATTATTCCCCTATCGGTGTTTACACCGCAGGGGACTATAGGTTTGCCCTACGTCTGTCTGTCCATCTGTCAATCTGAATGTCCGGAAATCTGGATCCCATGATAACTTTAAAAACCGTTTATGATAATATCATGAAACTTGGTACAGTAGAACCTCTCCAAACCTAAATCATTAAACCGAATTCCTCGCCATTCGAAGTTTATTTTCGGTCCCAATTTCTTCCCTTCTTATTTTAACTAAAAATAAACTGTTTAATCTGAAATTTGCTATTTCGATTTTTTAGCTATTTCGAAGTAACAATCCTGGTCCCAAGGATGCAGTTAATGTACATTTTTCAATTTTTATTTCAAAGTTAAATTTCATAAATTTTCATGAACTAATTATCGTCCTTATTATCATTCATATCCGGGTCTGCAACCAAGTTTATTTTGTGGAGGCACCTGGAGTGATGGCTCAGGCAAGTTTTTCACACCTTTTTTTCGAGATTGGGTTGGGCAACATGTGTCCCACCAGAAATGTTGATTATTGCTAATCAATGTCTGACAGGTTGCATAATATACATGTTCCAGCAGATAAACCCAGGTGTCAGATCTTTAGTACATTCCATATCATCGCGTTCGTCACCGGCATGCGATGCCACCTGGTGCAGCAGATCGATGGTAAAAATATGTATCATTGTTTGACATGGTAGAATGATCAGAAGCATCTAAATAGATCATGATATATTTTCATTACTTTTCATAACTTGCAAATAGTATATATGTTCACCTAATAGGTGGTTTTCACAGCATAACTATTTCCACAATATGCACTGGTAATGAAAACGGAGACATGCACGCACACAAACTGAAATTTCCATCAGAGTTTTAATCCGAATTATCTTTATTTCGAAGTTTTCAGCTTGGTCCCAATGACTTCGATTTAACGAGGTTCTATTGTATATGAATAGATGGCAGTATGGAGATTCTGCACGTTACTATTCCAGTTGCTATGGTAATGGAAAAATTATGCACCTCACTGGTAGGGGACTCATGTGTTGCGTGCAGTTACAGCAGTAGCAATTTGGATGAGTGAAGAAAAGTTATGGGTTTGGACATCAAGAAAGACAAAGCTTCTCTTAGTCAAAGATTCTGTTCTTTGTAAGAAATTAATATTTAATTTGATGTTATTCACTGAAAGAATTTTTAAGCATATTTGCCATATTTTATCATCACAAATGATATTAATCATATGAATTTGTTTGCAGTTAAAATGTTGTGGAGTGGCAGGCTACCAAAACTGGGAGAATAACATATACTTCAACTGCTCCTCGCCTGGTGGGGAGGCCTGCGGTGTGCCTTTCTCATGTTGTAAACCTACTAATGTAAGTCACAGCTGTCTCCATATCTAATGTACAATATAAGTTTTTCAAACTTGTCATAAGCAGCCAATCAATAGACTTACAAAATGGTTGCTTAAGACAGGTGGCTGCTAATTTAAAGTCAGTCTTGTAATAAAAGCGCTCTACACTTATTTAAGTGCTTGTATTAACATCTCAATGTAAGTATTGTATTCTTTCAAAGACTTTGTTTACTTGAGATGGATATAGCGTTGTCACACTGCAGTAGTATGCTGAAGACAAAACCTAGTAGTCACATTCTCTTAACCCTACAGTCAACCAGTATTGGAAATTTTGTATAATCATGTTGATGGTCAACCAGGAAGTTACTATTATCATTTAACAACTTAAGGATGTCATAGCTGGGTATTGAACATGTGACCTCACACTCCAGAGGCAAACCTCTTATGACGGTAGATTGAACTATGCTTGGATTTCTAAGGTAATAGGAAAATTGAGTGTTAATTTTTATCAGAAAGGACATTATGTCATTATTTCAAAACACAAATATAATTAGAGGTTGAACCTAATGTAATTTTATTTGCAAGGAAGATTTTGTGATGTTTTCGTTCTGAAGATTCCTCATATATTTTGCAGAATATCATTTTTATATTGCAGAAGATTATAGTCAACAGACATTGTGGGTATGACATGAGAAGTCCCTCACATGTAAGTATGACTTCACATTGTATAATAGTAACACACATTTCTAAAACAGTGGATGAAACTTCAGCATCAGCTCTCTACCTCATGAATATTCATGTGCAAGTTTTTGACATGATGAATATTAATTAACCCTTTCCCTCATATAGACTCATTTTGACGCCCTCAATAGGTATCACATAAAGCCTGATCTGCAGAAAACCATAGTTAAAACTTACCAAATTTAATTACAATATCCTCATTTCCAGACCACTGAGGAGCAGCGAACAGCATAAAACCTGATCAGCCTGCGAGTTACTCGCAGGCTGATTTGGTTTTATGCTGTTCGCATAGGTCTTTTCATGGTTTCCTCTATGAGGGAAAGGGTTAAGTTACTGAGCTTAAATGTTGTTTTTTTTCTTTGCCTTGCTGACTGAAGAATCTGAACTTATGAATTGTATGAGCAAACAGAGGAGACCCTGATCAGACAGCTCCAAGATGGAGCTGTCTGATCTGGGTCTGCTTTGTTTGCCAGTGCGTCAAAATGTGTCTATATGAAGTAAAAGTTTAATAACAATAAATATTAATAATTCAGTGAATGAAATTTAAGTCTTCAGGTGTCTGATATTTGACAGGGTTAAGCATTTGTCAGGATATTTCCTGAAAGTGCATTTGATGTAGATCATGTCAATGATGTTTTCATAACAAATGTATAATATCAAATTTTGAACATTTTAATAGCAAGCAAGAGAAGTAGGTGTCATTCATATAATTATAAAAGTTCTTAAAATTCTGTGAATGATTTTACAGGTAGTACTGATTACTGACATATACTGGCAAACTTCGGAAATGAAATAATAAATGAAAAAGAAATGACTCATAAGTATCATACAATATACTGTCTTTGGGGTACTACATCCAGAAAATTGTCCACAAATCATTAAAAACTCATTCATCAGCAGTTCTTAACATAGAAATTTGCAAGGAAATTTGAGGAATTTGCATTAGTAGTGTAACTAATACTGCATTAAATATACTGATAAAGGAAGGTGAAATAACTAGATATGCCTGGATTATATACCACTGAGGCAAAAAAGACACTTGTGAATTAAAATAATTATGTAACTTACTTAGTGAGTTACCCTAATCTGTAATAACCAAAACAGTGAAAGGTTTCTTGATTGTTTCAGGATTTTGACAGAGCCACAGTTATCTACACAGAGGGATGTATACCTGCCGGGGAGGCGTGGTTTGAGAAAAACTTGATACCTGTCGCCTCCGTGGCTGTAGGAATAGCTGTCCTCCAAGTAAATAGCAATTCATGATTTTTCTGTGTTGGTTCACAATCTGTAGGTAGCAGCTTAAGTTTGGTCTGCTTTCGAGTTACTTTGTAACTCTTTTATTTGTAGCAAGCTCTTTTTTAGCTTGTCTGTTTTTCAAAGAAATAAAAATCAAGGTATTGTCATCACGCTGGTGTCGGCATTGTTGTGAAAAACTTTAACCTTTGCTATAATTTCTAAACTATTGATCCTTCTATCATGAAACTTATCATACTTGTTCACTATCACAAGGGCTTCATTTTCTTGAAGGGCCATAACTCTTAGATCCATTTTTACTAAATTTTCTCTTTTTTTTAGCTCACCTGAGCACAACGTGCTCATGGTGAGCTTTTGTGATCGCCTTTTGTCCGTCGTCCGTGCGTGCGTGCGTCCGTCGTCAACAATTTCTTTAAACAACATCTCCTTCTAAACTACTCACTGGATTTTGATAAAACTTCACAGGAATGTTCATTATGAAAATTTTTTTTGGAAAAAACAGGAGCTAAAATGATTTTAAAAAAAAATTTTAAAAATTTTAAACCACAAGGCCTAACCTTTTGATTTTTGGTATGTAGCATGGTCTTATGACTCTCTACCAAGATTGTTCAAATTATGGCCCTGGGGTCAAAATTGACCCCGCCCCAGGGGTCACTTGATTTAACATAGGCTAATATAGGAAAAACTTGAAAAATCTTCTTCTCAGAAACCACAAGGCCTGGGGTTTAGATATTTAGTGTGCAGCACTGTCTAGTAGATCACAACCAAGTTTGTTCAAATCATGGCCCTGGGGTCAAATTTGGCCCCGCCCCAGGGGTCACTTGATTTAACATAGGCTAATATAGGAAAAACTTGAAAAAAACTTCTTCTCAGAAACCACAAGGCCTGGAGTTTAGATGTTTGGTATGTAGCATTGTCTACTTGGTCTCTACAATGTTTTTACAAATCATGATCATTGGGTCAAATTTGGCCCCACCAAAGGGGTCCCTGATTTTACATAGGCTAATATAGGAAAAAACTTAAAAAGAAACCACAAGGCCTGGTGTTTAGATATTTGGTGTGTAGCATTGTCTAGTGGATCTCTTCTGCGTTTGTTCAAATCATGGCCCTGGGGTCAAAATTGGCCCCACCCCAGGTGTCACTTGATTTAACATAGACTAATATAGGAGAAACTTGAAAAATCTTCTTCTCAGAAATCACAAAGCCTGGAGTTTAGATATTTGGTATGTGATATGGGCTAATAGACCTCTACCAAGTTTGTTCAAATCATGAATCATGCATAGTCTAGTGGATCTATATTTAGTTTGTTCAAATCATGGCCCTGGGGTCAAATTTGGCCCCGCCATTGGGGTCACCTGATTTTACATAGGCTAATATAGATATAACTTGAAAATTCTTCTTTTTAGGAAACTAGAAAACACATGGCCTGGCGTTTAGATATTTGGTGAAAATTGGCCCCGCTCCAGGGATCACTTGATTTTACATAGACTTACTTTGGAAAAAAACTAGAAAAATTTCTTCTCAAAAACCACAAGGTCTGGAGTTTAGATATTTGGTATGTAACATGGGCTAATAGACCTCTACCCAGTTTGTTCAAATCATGACCCTGGGGTCAAAATTGGCTCTGCCCCAGGGGTCACTTGATTTTACATAGCCTAATGATATCAGGTGAGCGAACCAAGGCCATCATGGCCCTCTTGTTTTAAAAAAAAGTACAGTGAAAAACATTACCAGGTCTAGAACTTGTATACTATAGAACCTTCTATTATCAAACTTCTCATACTTATCTCTCCCTTTTAAGCTCACCTGAGCACAGCGTACTCATGGTGATCTATTATGATCGCCTTTTGTCCGGCATCCGTCGTCCATGAGTGCGTCCATCCATGCTGCGTCCGGTGTCAGCAATTTCCTTTAAACAACATCTCATCCTAAACCGCAGAATGGATTTTGACCAAACCTCACAGGAATCATCCTTATGATGTCCTCTATGAAAATTTTCAAGTTATTTTGATTGGTTGAAAAAGTAGGTCACAGGAGATGAAAATAGATTTTAAAAATGCAGACTTTGAAAATCTTCTTCTGCAAAACTGCAAGGCCTAGAGCTTAGATATTTGGTGTGTATCATTGCCTTGTGAACCTCTATCAAGTTTGTTCAAATCATGACCCTGGGGTCCAAATTGGCCCCGCCCCAGGGGTCACTTGATTTTACATAGGCTTATATAGGAATAAAACTAGAAAAATCTTCTTCTCAGAAACCACAGGCCTGGTGTTTAGATATTTGGTGTGTAACATTGTCTAGTGGATCTCTACCATGTTTGTTCAGTGTTTAGATATTTGGTGTGAAGCATTGTCTAGTGGAATTTTACCAAGTTTGTTCAAATCATGACCCTTATGAGTATCTACTGGGTTTGTTTAAATCATAACCCTGGGGTCAAAATTGGCCCCACCCCAGGGGTCACTTGATTTTACATAAGCTAAAATAGGAAAATCTAGAAAAATCTTCTTCTCAGAAACCACAAGGCCTGGAGTTTAGATATTTGGTGTGTAACATTGCTATATGGACATCTACCAGGTGTGTTCAAATCATGGCCCTGGGTTCAAAACTGGCCCCACCCAAGGTGTCACTTGATTTTAAATAAGCTTAAATAGGAAAAACTAGAAAAGGCCTGAAGTTTAGATATTTGGTGTGTTACATTGCCTTATAGACATCTACCAAGTGTGTTCAAATCATGGCTCATGGGTCAAAATTTGCCCTGCCCCAGGGGTCACTTGATTTTACATAGACTTATTTTGGGGAGTCTTTAAAAGATCTGCTTGTCAGAAACCACAAGATCATGGGTTTAGAGTTTATATTTGGTATGTAACATGGCCTTGTGGACCAGAACAAAGTTTTCAAATCATGGCTCTTGGGTCAAAATTGGTCCCACCCTAGGGGTCACTTGATTTTATATTTTATTCAAAATTTGGACCACTTTTGTGTGGAATTACAATTATTTTGCTGTACTTCTGCATGGATTTTGTATTCAGTATGACTGTTATAAAAGACAATGAAGGCAATATTTCTCAGGTGAGTAATTCAGGGCCATCATGGCCCTCTTGTTTAAAAAACAAAAAACAAAAAAAAACAGGCAAGCGTTAGCATATGCATGCAGTGTTTTGTTATATGCTATCATATGTGTGTTTTTATGCCCCCTGAAGGTGGGCAAATAGTGACCGCACTGTCCGTCTGTCTGTCCATCCGTCCATCCATCCAGATTTCGTTTCCACTCCATAAGCTAACATTCCATGTACTCCGAAGAAATGTTCACCATCATTAGACGTTTTGTCGCGTGCAATCCCCAGGTCTGTAGCTCCATGGTCAAGGTCACACTTAGAGTTCAAGGATCAAAAATGGAGTCTATTTTTTGTTTTTGCGCCATAAGTCTGACATTCCTTGATGGATTTTGAAGTAAAATGACAGAAATGTTTACACACAATGAGACAATTTGTCATGTGCAATCTTCAGGTCTGTAGCTCACAGGTTAGAATCATACTTAGAGTTCAAAGGGTTTGTTTTTTGTGTTTGCTCCATATCTTTGTCACTCCTCGGATTTTGATATTTGTTTGCATAGATATGCACCGTAATGATACAGTGTGTTTTGTACAATACCCAGATTCATAGCTGGTCATGGTCTCACTTTGAGGTCAAGTGTCATAAACCCTGATAGTGCATTGGTTTGCCATCTGTTCGGCTGTCCAGAAATTGGGATGTTGTGATAACTTAAAAACCATATTATAAGCTAGCTCAGTAAAACTTGGTATATGATGACAATATGGAGATTATGCACTTCACTTTGATATTTTTCTTGGATAAAAATACTGGTTGCTATGGTAATGGAAATAATTAAAATATGCTATGGTAGGGGTTTTATGGTTCAATTATGCATATGATTCTTAGCTATTTTGCATTTTGTACATGCATTATGCTGTAGTGATTTCACTGTTAAAAATGTCAGGGAAAAGTCATAGGAAATGTTGGGGAAATATTTAGCTCACCTGAGCACAATGTGCTCAAGGTGAGCTTTTGTGATGGTAAATGTCCGGCATCTGTCATCTGTGTCCGTCATTCAACATCAACATTTAACTTAAAATCTCCTCCTAAACCACTGGGCCAATTGAAAAGAAACTTCACAGGAATGTTCCTTGGGTGAAACCCTTTCATAGTTGTTCAAAGAATTTGATTCCATGCAGAACTCTGGTTTGCCATGGCAATGGAAAGAAAAAACATATGCAAATTTTGAAGATCTTCTCCTCCAAAATTACTGGCAAAATTTCAAAATTATTTGGCACAGATGTTCCTTGGGTCCGTGACTCTCAACCAAGATTGTTCAAATTAATTTGATCCATTGAAAAACATGGCCACCAAGGGGCGGAGCCCGTTTTCCTTAATGTATATAGTAAAAACTTCAAATATCTTCTCCTCCAAAAGTGCTGGCTGGATTTCAAAGTTATTTGGCACAGATGTTCCTTAGGTCACTCTCTACCAAGATTGTTATTATTTTGATCAGGTGAAAAACATGGCTGCCATGGGGCTAAGCCCATTTTCCTCATATGTATATAGTACAAATTTGGAAGTTCTTCTTATCCTTAAGTACTCACTTGATTTATGGCTGGCATAGGGCATAGCCCATTTCCCACAATATCATAAGATATTTTCTGTTTCTTTTCCTTCTACTAATACCTGGTTCTTAGGTGAGCGACCCAGGGCCATCATGGCACTCTTGTTCACAAATCCATGAAATGCATTTTGGGGGCATTCTTCTCATCCTGTGACATATCTTGTTTTAAAAAGAATTTGTACGTTTCAAATATATTTTTTTTCCATTTGCAATAGATTACAAAGCGCTGGATATAGAATATTTCTTTTTATGTTTCAGATTCTTGGGATATGTTTTGCTCACAATCTACGCAGCGATATTAAAGCCCAACGAGCAAAATGGCGGTATCGATTATAGAAGAAGATGATGTCATCCCATTTCTCACCTCAGCTCAGTCATGGTGTTCTCATGAGCACTGACCACCCATTGTGTCAACAGCCAACCCCTTGCAATGGGGGGAAAGAAATCGCGTCCAGCAACCCTGGGGCTCTGTATGACAGGGTTCCTGTATTGTTGATCTTGTCCACGTATCTATGGCGATGAAATATTCCTATTGTGCCTGATGTCATAGTAAACCTGTTACACCATAGGTGGCATACTTATGTGACCACACATAATTGTTATGGGTCAATAGGACACAAATTTAGAATTTGATTTTAAAAAAATCAGAATTTCTGTACTGGTGGAAGTTTAACACTGTATTATCCATAGAAAACTCTTTTATTTTCCAAACTTTTCAGTTACATACACAAAAATACAGTAGAACTTTGACAAGTCGAAGTTGAAGGGACTAATCTAAAAAGCTTGAGATTGGGACTTCAACTTGAACTGCCAAATATTTGAACACTAGATAATACTTGTTTGTAAACGTGATTTTAACAAAAACAAATGTGCATACATTTATTACTGTATATGAAACAGATAGCCAATTGTTTTCAGGTGTGTTCAAAACAAAACATAGATATATATATCTACGAAACAAATTCATATATAATCAAGATATGCAAACAAAACAAAAAATTGCTGATGTAATTCAAATATGAGATGGGTATTGAGTACAGAGTTGATAATTTATCAATGTGTTTGATATCCAGATGTCAGGGTTGGGTACTAACAGCATGTCATGAGCAGTAGAAGTATCCATGGTAGAAACAAGCGATTTAACAGGAGTTTAAATTCAAATGAAACGGCACCTAGAGTGATTACAGTTAAAGCATTGTTTACACACACACAGGAAAAGCCAAAGCAGATCATTAATAGATGCAGCTTTCATGTTATAAGCACCTGTCATACAGGTAAAATCATCAGTTTCGTCGCAGCCAAGGCAGCCATTAAGGTGTGAAAAATATTACCCCACAGTCAAAGTTGTAAAAACAGCCAAGGGACTTCAACTTATTTTTGGGAAAATGTACCCAAATTATGTACAGACCGCAGAAAACTTCGACACATCGAAAAAAAATCACATAAAAGTTTGACTCATAAATGGGTTTTTCTTTGAAATATATAGGGGGAAATATCGGGACTTTCATTTAACTTCGACACATCAAGAAATTTGACTCATCAAAGTTTGACACATAGAAGTTCTACTGTACATAGCTTTATTTAATGCTTACTGATGCAATACTAACTTGAACAAACTTAAGTCAACTTTATCAGACTTGCTCACAATGTTTATTGGCACAATATCTTGGCCAAGTTAGATATCCAGTCAGATTGTCTCAGACACTCTGAACTTATGGCCCATGAGTTGATGAAAAATTGCTAAATTAAGACTTGAACTTGAACCTTACCTTTACCAAACTTTGTCACAATGTATTTGGACACAATATCTTGGCCAAGTTTAATTAACAGCCAGATTGTACTAGACACTATGGAGTTATGAACCTTGCATTGATGAAAAAATGCAAAATTAACAGTGCCTGCACTCTAACTTTATTAACAAACATGAACCAGTCTTTATCAAACTTGGTCACAATGTATATGGGCACAATATCTTGGCCAAATTTGATAACCAGCCAGATTGTCCAAGACACTCCGTCTAGAGTTATGACTCTTGAATAGATGAATAAGTAGCTAAATTAACAGTGTCTACTCTCTATCACTGACAAACGTGAACCAATCTTTACCAAACTTTGTCACTATGTGAAATGGCTTAGTATCTCTATTGAGTTTGAAATTTCAGTCAGAATATTCCAGCCACTCCAGAGTTACAACCCTTGAATTGATAAAATTGTGTGACGGGCATATTTTGCATTGATTAGCGCTCTTGTTTTACTTAAAGGGTATGTAGCATTTAGCATAAAATAAGAAAACAGTTTGTTTTGAGTGAATATGGAAACAAATATCCTAAGCATTTGAATTATGATGGAGTCTTTAGTAATACAGTTGATCCTAGGTATACCAAAGTGTAAAAAGAGGCACAGCGTCCAAGTGGTTATGGATTCACCTCTACTCTCAAGTATAGCTTTGCATTTAATACATTTAATTTTGAAGCATTGATTTTATACCTTATTTGATTGTAAGTAGGTCTGGAAAGAATTACTTCATGCCCCCACTTTGAGGGGGTGGGGATTAATATTATCTTCTCCCATGTTGCAACTGACATGCATTCATAACCTTACTAATCAGCTAATCAGGCCTTCTCCCCTCTACCCCACTTTCTGTCTCTTGGGTAACTGCATTAATATAGATGCAATTACTAGGGCTTAGTTTGTTTTTGATGAGGAGGTCAAATTAATAGGCCCTTGTGCAACCATTCTCCTCTCATCCGTCACAAAGCTTGAGTCAGCCATATCCCCAGTACTTTGAAGTCAGAGTCCTAAAATTTTACCAAAATGTTCATTAGCTTGGGAGGATGTGCATTTTCGTTTCAAAATTCATCAAGATATATCAGAGTTGTGGCCCCATACATGGTGAAAATGGGCAGATTGGGGACATTCCACATTTCTAGTTTTGGGAAGAAAGGCATCGTAAAAAAAAAGTGTTATATACAGATCTTATCTGAGAAATGTTATAGAAATATGATAGGTAAATGTAGATAAGTAGAGAACCACAAAGATGAATGCAACACATACACTCACTTTCAATACCCTAGTCTGTATTTTTAAATCATAATCTCTATACTTCATGTTCTATTTTTCTATAAAATGCAGTCTTATGTAGTCAATTAATCTTTTTATCAGTTAATTGATTTACTAGTGTCTTTGGTAACTTTACACAAATCTAGTCAGTCCATTTTCTCCTTTCTTGATCTCACTTCAATAATAAAAGAGCTTTTATTTAAGTGCACCACTTTTCTTGTGTTCATCTACAACATTGCCACTTCATAGGAAGGTGATTATCAAAGAAAGAGAGCATTTTCTTTGTTCTTTTATCATCAGTAAACTTCTAACCATTTTTTAATCAGAATTTATGTACCGTATATTTAACAAGTTACAGACTACAAATTTCCTTCACGTGTTTATGACATAGACAAGAATATCTTTACAGAGGGCATCTGTTAATGGGTGGAAACACAAGAATGATTTGTCAGCAAATTAAATATAATTTTCCACCTATTTAGATTGTATTGTGGTTTGTATTTTCAGGGCACTTAACATGTAGGATGTTACCATCATCTAAGTACATCTCAGATATATGTGTGAAAACTTTACTTAATGTTGTATATAACATGTTTTAAACAAGACCATATTGTTTGTTATGACTGTTAATGTCTGTCAGTATGAATATGTTATCTGTCGGGTGAACCCCACCCACTATGGCAGACTGGATCTCATATTTGTCGCATTTTATGTTCTTTTTACCAGTTTGTGCTTGTACCAGTCTACCAATTCTTTATACACATTGATGAGGGGAAACTTTCCCATTTTATGTCACTTTCTTTATCTGTAATGAACATTATTATATCCCTGCTTCAAAAAGAGTAGTGGGGCCTGTATAGAAATCATGCGTATTGTCCCATCGCAAGAATGGTTTTAGAAACGGCAATCAAATTAAATACACTTTTCAGAGTTAAAGGCACATCTCTCCATCTCTCTAAAGTTTTGTAAGAGTTATCTGTACAAAATTTATTATTTGAAAGCCTATTATCATTGAATCTTTTTCTTTTAATTCATGAGTTAAGGCAATGTATCTGGGCTGTTGATCACAATGATAACTCAGCCTCAACAAATTCGTAATAAAAAAAAGATGTTTATTGATTTGAATAGATTTGAACATGTCAAGTGTTGTACAAAGTTAAAATTATGAAAAAAGTCTGTGTAAAATACATGTACATTGTAGTTGTAATTGTGAAGGGCATTACTGAATTTGGCATATTGAAGGCCAGTATAAAAAAGGAGAATATGAAGGGCATTACTGAAATATGGCAAATTCAAGGGCAGTATAGAACTAAGAAAGGTAAAAAGATCTACCATACTGGAATTCAGCAGGTAGTATACATTGTAATTATGGAAATTAAGGATGTGAAATGTTTTATCAGATATTTAGTGGATATAAGATATGTATTTGTCTAAGAAAGTGAAATGCAATAATCCAGTTCTAGGGTTACCTTGTTTTGAATGTGATAAAAATGATATTACTGTATGTGCTTAAAAAGTTATATTTTATTTTGAGGATAACAAAATGTTCATTGTTTTTGTTTCATGTGTATATAAGAAGGTTAAAAATATGCATTTGACCAGTGTTACTTTCGTTTTGAATGTGCAATGTTTTTAGCTCACCTGAAGACAACATACTCAAGGCGAGCTATTAGGATCACCCTGCGTCCATCATTTGTGCATCGTCGACAATTTGCTTTAAACAAAATCTCCTCTTAAACTGCTGGACAGAATTTGATTAAACTTGGCAGGGATGATCCTTGGGTGAACCTTCACAAAAGTTTCTAAAACTTGATCCATGGAGAACTCTGGTTGCCATGGCAACGGGAAAAAAAATATGAATACTGAAAATCATCTCCTTCAAAACTGCTGGCCAGATTTCAAAATGTTTTCAGACAGATTTTCCTTCGGTTAACCTCTATCAAGATTGCTAAATTATTCCGATCCGTAAAAACATGGCCACCAGGGGCGGGGCTTTTTTGCCTAATATGTATATAGTGAAATCTTTAAATGACATCTCTTCTGAAACATCTGAACAGAATTTGATAAACTTGGCAGGGATGATCCTTGCGTGAACCATCACAGAAATTGCTAAAATAAACTTGATTCATGTAGAACTCTGGTTCTGCCAAGGCAATGGAAATGAAAATATAAAAACATTAAAAATCATCTCTTTCAAACTACTGGCCAGATTTCAAAATGTTTAAGTACAGATGTTCTTTGGGTAAGCCTCTACCAAGATTGCTAAAATTATTCTGATCCATAAAGAAACATGGCCACCATTGGTGTGGCTTATTTGTCTTAAATGTATTTAGTGAAAACTTTAAGGACTTTTGCACCAAAACTCCTGGCCAGATTTTAAAATGTTATGGCACAGATGTTCTATGGGTAACCATCTACCAAGATTGCTCCTGTAGAGCAGTGGTACTCAGGTGAGCGATATAGGGTCATCATGGCCCTCTTGTTTACCATATTTTTGCTGTCATTTTTAAATTGTCACCCAATGCTATAACACACCAAAGAATTACATAATTTGCAAAAATTATCTTGTTTATTAAAAAATGGTACTGTGTAATGTTTTTTATGTGTAAATGTGATTCTACATCTTGTATATCTTTCAATTATGCAAGGCCTGTTTTTATCATGATTTTTAATGTCATAATGTCAACTGCAGTATTCATTTGTTTTACTTTAGGCATTTTACACTTATTGTGGTTAAATCATGACTTGTGGACAGAGCTATCATTGAAAAATGATTTAAGATACATTTTTTAAAATCAAAGTGATGTCTGGGTTGGACTTAGACATTCTGTTTGGAAAGTCATAGAAGGCTTACAAAGATTTCCACCTCAACTAAGGTCGGAACCTTCAACTTTTTGTCAGGAGTCTGTGATTACTTCCACTAAACTATGGTAATCTTTTTGAATTAGTCTAAGACTAATTGATAGATTAGGATGAAGATCTGAACACATGATGGAATCAATAATGATAACTACTGTCAAGCATTTCGATAATTGAATTTTGCAATGGTTGTGTATTAGGATAATAATCTGTGTTTCAAAACTTAGAATTTATAAGCTGTACAATAATTATGGCGCAAACTTCAACTTTTAATAATTTTTCGAAGAGACAAGTTTGTTATTTTAACTTACTGGTACTTTAAATTTTGTAATGATACATAATTATAAAGGAAGCCAAGAAATACAAACACAAGATAACGGTCAGTTTATCAAATATATTCTGGATTTTAGATTGAAAAATCATGATTGAGCCTTAATTCAGTCAACATTTTTTATGTCATCTGCTGTAAGCAGAGGTCACCTACTGTAAGCAGAGGTGACATAAAGGGATCACTTTTTTGTCGTCTGTCTGTCCATCCGTCTGTCATTCACACTTTTTTGTCACGCTTCAGAAGGTGACACTCATGTTCCAAAGAACACTCTTGTTAACCTGAAATAGTGATGATGATAATTAACTCTTTCCCTCATAGAGGACACCATGAAAAGACCTATGCGAACAGCATAAAACCAGATCAGCCTGCGAGTAACTTGCTGGCTGATCAGGTTTTATGCTGTTCGCTGCTCCACAGTGGTCTGGTAATGAGGATTTTACAATTAAATTTGGTAAGGTTTAACTGTGGTTTTCTGCAGATCAGGCTTTATGTGGTACCTATTGTTCCTCAAAATGAGTCTATATGAGGGAAAGGGTTAAGATACTGATAGATAGGCCAAGGTGTACAGAACTGTCAGTGTACATGTATTTAGATGGTTGTCAGACCGGTGGGACTTACAGATAATAATCATGATAAAATCCTTGTTTGTATTTCAGTATGTAAATATGTAGATAACAAAATGGATACATATAGTAACATTGTTATTTGTTTCTGATAAAATAATATGTTTTATATTTTATAAACATGTGAATAGTAAATGTTGTGCACAGGATTTACACCTCATTTTATGATCTGATCATTGTTTAAAGAAAATCATCAACAAGTAAACGATTGTATTAAAGTCATTGTATGTTAATGTATTTCACATATGTAACATTTAATTGGTATATATTGAGTGAAATTGTTTGTTTTTTGTAGGATTGGGAGGATATTGTGATATATGCCAAATAATCAAAGAAGAGAATCCAAACATCGATTTGACAAAAAGTATGATTTGTATACAGAATGCCAAACAATTCTCTATCCTTTATGTTTAATTTGATTTTACAGGTATACATTTTTACCACATTTTAGCTTGTCAGTCATTCTTAATACCTTGTATACATGTATTACTATTTGATTTTATATTCAGTAACTATGCTTGTAGCTGACTTTCTAGTTTTTGTTTTATTAATTTCCATATTTTTTGTACCTTTTCACAGTTCCTAAGATATGTAAAGTTTTGTACCTTTTCACAGTTCCTAGGATGTGTAAAGGTGTTAAAGAGTTTTGTTTACATTCCTTTTTATTTTCAAGTTTTTATGCATTATTTGTAAAAAGTTTGTAAAATGATTTCATGGTGAACGTTTTATTCACAGGCCCCAAATCTGTCATTCTTTTAAAAGTTGATCTTCTAGCAACTGAGAAGTTTATTTTGTTATATTAGTTCAGTGTTATTCAAGTATGCAATAAGGATCGTTTTCATTTAAAGATGATTGGACTTATGAAGAAAGGATGCAAATCCGCAAGTAGTGTTTTGCCTTTACCAGTTTACATGTATCTAGAATTATCTGAGGAAATTTAGTATTGTGAAACTGACACATGTTTGCTTTACCTTTATCTGGACTTGATCAAACATGATGTCAAATCCTTCGTCTAGGATACATTTACTGGGTAGATGGTTTTGACCGTGCCCTTCTGAAAAAAGTGTGTAAAATGCGCGTTTAACGCGCATTTACATGCATTTAATCTGTGTTCAACGCTGCGGTATTGGCACCACGTTTTAAGTGCGTTTTTCTTACCGACTGCGTTTAAAGTAAATAAAACTGAACAAAGAGTGTGTTTTTTTCTGTTTAAAAGTGCATTTTTTATTTATGGCTATCTTATTAAAAAGATTTGTTATTGTGATATTTTCACATGTTTGTTTTACCCATAAGTATTTTAAAAATGATAAGGGCATGGTTTTATATGGATGAATAAGATATCTATTTCAATCATATGTTCAATTTTAGGCCCGTAGATTGTACTATCCTATGGCTGCACTCCATCCCCTTCCATAATCTAGGTGTTCTTCCACCTGCCACATGTATTTACACTGGAGACATCCCACAATGCTAATATACATTATAAACAAAATTCTAAATTAAGAAAAAAAAATGATATGCAGTGAGTATTGCACATTTTCTTTCATACTTTTATTAATTTCTTTTTCACCTTTATAGGACAATACTTATAATTTTCATGTTTATTTATATATAGTGTGTGTTTTTTTGTCTTTCTTTTGGATTAAAGTAAGTCTGCAAGCTTGAGACACTTCAGACAGATTCACTCCACAACCAAAAGATGCACCCATCTCATGATTTCCATACATACTATTACATATGATATTGGTGTTGGTAAACATGCACTTTCCATGATTTTGTGGCACTTTCAACGTATTGAAGTTTGACACTGTTGTGGCCATTTGTTGATTTATTGTTGATCTCTCAACTTTCTAGTCACAATCCAAGGAAGTGAATAAATTTTGTTTTCAAGTTCATCATACAGTGTTCTACCTTAATCCATAAATATAATAAATTATGTGTAACCCATATATGCATAATTGTAGTCATGTGTTTCTTATTGCATTTCAACAAATCTGAATAGAAGTTGTTTTTTTAGCTTAGATTCATCAATTGCATCATTGAGTTGCATGACTGTTTATCAATAAGGCACTTGATTCAAATCTTGTGAACTTGATTGTTGTTTACTTATTTTTATGTGGATTTTGAAACAATTTCTGATAAGTTTAAGTAATCTTTCTTGACTGTACACCTAATTTGGTGCTAGTCAGCTATGTTTTAAACTAATCTACCATTTAAAGTAATAGTATATTCCAATGATCACAGTATTAAATGAGGAATTTTATTTTATTTTAGCTCTACTAAAGTTTAGAATTATGAAATAAATTATTTTACTTCAGTTATGGCCTTTTGTTTGTATTTGTTTTTGTAAATTATCCCCCTAAGTTCATCTATCTTTGCTGACTTTAATGTATTTTTCTTATTCTTTTATTATTTTTACCAAGACTGAAAACTTCAATTTAAAATAATGTGGTTAGTGCATTATGGACATACTGTATGTTTAGTGTACACTTTGTGAAACAAAATTTATGCCAAGAGATATATGTATGACTTGATTATTTACATTTCTTAGTGCCAAGGCATTGAATAATAAAATCCTGAACAGCTTCTGTGATAACTTCAAGCTGATCTTTTTTTTTCTCCTTTTAATTTTGCACATTTCAATTTCTTAAAATTGTTTGTGGTGAAAGTATCAAGCCATTGTGAAAGTCTAAGTATAGCTGCCATTAAGTTTATAAGCAGCCAACTTTCATATAATTTGAATACTATTTATAAGGTGATTATAAAGGTCAGATTTAATTGAATATTGTTGTAATGATATTACCCAGTTATAACATATATTTTTTCATGCCAGGAGTATGTCTTTTAGCACATTATCCCTGGTTGTCGCAAGGAATGTACTGGTATTTAAGTACATTATCCCTGGTTGTCGCAAGGA
>CM037778.1:56342190-56392190 GCA_021229015.1 Solen grandis
TAAATATGGGCATACATTTACTACATATTTTAAAAACTTGATTATTTCTTTTACAATTATTGGACAGAGTTGCTTTATATGACAATCTTCCTGTTGTCACAGATGATAGCATTTGTATTACTTTGATGTGAATGGTGAAAAGCCAGTGTGTAACCACTACAGTGTTTTTTTTCTAGCAGGATTTTAGGAAACAGGATAACTGTTGTAACTATGTTTGGCATCAGTGTTAAATTGTTCTTGCACATATTGAAATGTTCTTGTTATTTAAAGGATATATATTTGAATTTGTTTAAAATATAGTTGTGTATGCTTTCAGAGTTTGTACATATAGCTATCAAGAAGATTCTCACTCTGTATAAGGAGGCAGAGGTGAAACCCAAAACCATCATCCTAGCAGGCCACTCTATGGTATCTTATAATCTATATATATATTATTATATATTTTGGTTTTCTTAGAATGTAAGTGTAGTTCTATTCAGAATTTGTGTAGGTTTTAAGGGCAATTTAAGTATTTTAATAAAGTTATTAGAAAGTTTATGTAATAAATGTACCGGTAAGAAAAGGCAGCCTTTTTCATGGTAAATTGAGAAAGATTAAGGAGAACTTGTTACCATTGAATCTTTCATACCATTGTGAATACCTAACATGACTCCAATAGACCATTTCACCAGAGGATCGGCAATACCCAGTATAACTCGTTGATTTAAATTGACCAATCAGTGACTGGGGAAAAATCTCAAGTGTATGAATATTTCCCATTGAACAAAGTTTGTACTTGTACACCAGCAGGTAGATTCTGTGCTCGGGAAACGCTCGTTGATTTATGTACGTTTACGTCACATTTCGGAGTGAAATGGTCTATTTTAACTTTTTTAGAATTAATCTAGTCTTAATGGTAAAAATATTAGAAAAAAAATATCGGTTACATTTGAAATAAGAAAGTTGAAGTGTATCACACTGGTAACCAGTATAACCCTTAGTCAAACTGAAAATACTGTCCCTGGTGGTCAAGTAGTTGAAGTTGGAAGTCATGGTTTTGATCCCCGGCTAGGACATTCCAAAGTCGTAAAGGATGGTACTGGTATAGCTATCTTGCTTGGCACTCAACATATAAGGGTAGTTCCAGGACTGGTTGGCCTGGTGTCAGGATAATGTGACTAGGTGTGGTATCATGCCACATGTCTGCGGTGTGATATTGTAGTGTGGCAGCACTATAACTTAATATAGAAATGATACAATACTAGTATACTGGTAAGAACTTAATGGTTCAATTATTCTTGATTGTTTCCAGGGAGGTTTGATCGCCAGGGGACTGTTCACCTTGCCAGATTTTGATGCCAAGCTTGTCAACACCATCTTTATGCAGGCCACACCCAACAAGGCGCCAGGTAACTTTGCTATACAGTGATTAATCCTTTAGTTTTTATGAGATAATAAGGAAATGTTCAGTGTTATCTGTATAGAACCGGTCAGCCTGTAGGTAACTTGCAGTTTGATCTTGTTAAACACTTGTTACTGTTGGACTCTCACAAGGGTGCTGCTTTAGGGTCTTGAAATAAATCCTAAATGCGACACATTGACCAAAAATCAAGAAGACAAAATATGTGTAGCCTCTTGGCAAACGATTCTGTATTTATGGAAGTGCGCATGTGCATAAGGGTTTGCACATGCAAGGTAACCCTACACTAAATAGTCATAAATAATGAGAGAAGGTAGATGCAAAGATAAATAATGAAGATGACATGATACATATGAAACAACTACATGTACATAATGTGGACTAATGTCCCCAATACACTGATCACTTCTTATTAAGAGTTTTACAATTTGATGTGAAGGTAACATTGTTAAAATTATTCAGACTTATAATTGTTTTTAATCTGAAATGGTTTTCAGTGACTTTGTTTCTTGTAAACTGAGCAGTTTTAAGCTAAGATTAAGCTAATTTGGTTGGTTGAAATTTACTAAGGTGGAAGAGAGGAATTTCTCAAAGTATGATGGGAATATTTTGCCATAATGTTATATTTTTGTATTTTCACAAAGAATGACTTTGTGTTGTGCCATTTTCAGAAAGGTGCAATTGATCTTCTGCCATTTTGTAAATATTTGTTTATGCATTTATTTTCAATGTGTTTTCTTTATGATAAAATAGATTGGTTTACTGCAAACCTGAATCACTGCAGCATTTTTGTTCATATTTTCTATACAAATTAGAAAATGAATATAAAAGCACTGCCTTGCATGTCTGTGCTTTAGTCTTTTAGTTTTACCATCCTTGGTGGCCGAGTGGTTAGAGTCTACCTCAGGAGCGGCAGGTCATGGGTTTGATTCCCGATTGCAACATACCAAAGTCTTAAAAATGGTACCCTTGCTTTGCGGTCAGCATATAAGGGTAATTCTAGGACTAGTTGGCCCAGTGTCGGGATAATATGACTGGGTATGGTATCATGCCACATGACTACAGTGTGATACTGCAGTATGGCAGCACTATATCTGTCTCAAGTAGACATCGCCTCCAAATGACTGAAATACTGTTGGTGGGACATTAAACCCAACAAACAAACAAAGATAGTTTTACCGTTAACCTGATTCACTTATAGTGTTTTCATTCATATATTAGACACCAATCAGAAAATGAATACAAGCTCACTGTCTTTTATGTTTGTGCTTCAGTCATTCTACTGGACCAGGAGTTGGCAGCATATTACCAGAGAGTAAATGACTACTGGAAAACCTATGGGAACTCAACTTTGGACCATGTGACCTTGGTCTCCAGTGGTGGAGGGGAGTATGACATCCAAGTCAGGGGAGGGTTAACTCCCCTTGATGGGGTAATTTATATTCTTATGTTTTTCGGTGTCGCTCTCTAACTTCACTTTTGACCTATTTATGGTTGATGATGCAAGAAAAAGATATCTATTCATCAGTATCTCAAAAAAGATAACGTTAGAGATGCCGTTAACTTAACCCTTTACTTCATGAATATTCATGTACATAACTTCATGAATATTAATTACTGGTAATTGAACTTTAAATGATATATGAGACAGTGGATTTTTCTTTCCTTTGCAGACTATTTAGAATCTGAGCTACAATATTGTATAAGCAAACAGAGGAGACCCTGATTTTTGCCAATGCATCAAAATGAGTCTGTATGAAATTAAAGGGTTAAACATTATCTGCATTCTGATCTGGTCCCTTTTTAGCTTTTATGATTTTCAAGATAAAATATCGAGGTATTTTCATCACTCTGATGTTGTCGTCAGCATCATCATTGTCATTGGCATCATTGTGAAAAACTTTAACCTTGGTTGTAACTTCTTAACTATTAAACCGTCTGTCATCAAACTTCATTTACTTGTTCATTATCACAAGGGCTACATTCTCATCAAGTGCCATAACACTTTGGTCGATTTTGACCTAATTTATCTCCCTTTTTAAAAACAACAACCCATAATCCTTACAGATGAAAGTTGGCATCCGCATGTGGTGTTTTTGTTTGCTAAGTAACTAATATTTGCCTTCCATTACAAAAATTACATACAAGTCATATTTTAATTTGCATCAACATTTCTCTAATTATTGTTGTTGATTCCTGAAAAAAATATTCACATTTCTTGTCACAATATCCTTCAATTCATAAAAATGCTAATGATACATCATTTATTATTTTCCAGATTGTTGATGATGACCATTCAGTCAGCACATCAGTGAGTAGAATATTAGTTTGTTATAGCCTCTTAATGCTCTGTCCACACCTTCCTTTTCTTTTCAAATCACTATTATATCTTTTGTATCTCTGCTGATTTGGATCACCTTCAGTTCTTTTTGGACAATAATATGATATTGACTTTGAAGTATACATGTGCAGTATGTAGCTTGTCTTTATCTATTAATTGGTTCCTAAGGTTCTTTGTGTAACATTTCTAAGCCCTTATATAATGAAAGAAACTGCAATAAAATGATAAATTTTATTCTAGAATGTCAAATGTCAGGAGGCAGTTTGTTATATGATTTCTGTTTCACTTTCTGTAAGCAGGGGTGACACATAGGGATCACTTCTCTGTCGTCCATCCATCTGTCAGTCACACATTCTGTTACACTTCTTTCTGCAGGTGAAACATGTTTCAAAGAACACTTATTGCTTTTTATCATTTTCAAATTCCAAGGTCTTCCTATGGTTTTGATCAGCTAAATTATACAGCAAAAAGAATTTAGCTCATAGATTGGCAAAACACCAGGGCAGGGGGACAGCCATTACTAACAATTTTGCATGAAATCTTTATATCCTGGACACAAGTTTAACATGCTGTTGCAAATTAACCTTTGTCTGAATGAAAAATCTGGCTTTTATGCGGTTTCCTTATTAACCTCTTGTATAATTTGTCTTGTGCAATACACTACTAATAAAGCAAAAATAAAAAGATAGTTTTGCATACATGCCATATCTCCCGGGATTTCGACTTGTCTCCCGATCTCCCGCCGGGAGGTGAAAATCTCCCGGTCTGACTTAAATCAAACCGGTTTCCCTTTGAACTCATTATAATCCATTTTATTACCGAGCTATGATACAGGATCAGGAAGATTACGTAAGAACATGTGTTAGTATCAATCCTGACCAGTGTGCTGTACACAGCCACAGGCAATGTGTGATCGTCCTTATCCAATCAAATTGCATGATTCAGACAGGTAGCAGATTCGCCAGTCTATCAGTTGAAACAATTATCGTTGGGTAATTAGCGGCTATAAAGGCAATACTAAAGCTAGAATGAGTAAGGTTAGAATGCATTTGGTACATCGTAATAAAGTCGTAAATGATTGCTTTAAAGTATATCTTAGCATGGTCAAAAAGGTCCTGGAGAATAGCTAATCCTTACTTACCGGAATTGTAAACAATAAATGATAATTAGATCAGCTGTTTACCAATCATTTAAATCTTAACAAAAACTCATCATATTGACACATCATAGAAAGTACACCTCAGCTAGCGGTAAATTGCAAATGAAGTACAATTTTCACACTGATTTGATTAACAACGGATATCGTCTGCTGAATAATATAATGAGATGTGATCGGAAGAGTTGGGTAACCACTTCATAACACCATACCGTACACGATAAATATTTTAAGCTAAATAGTATTTTAGCTTAAAACAATTCAATTTAGAAAAAAAAAGAAGAAAATACAGACAGAAGGTGCAAATATTATTAAATATGATCTAACTCTTTATTCATCCCCATTAATTAAAACCATATGATCAGAAATCATTCAATAAATCAAAGATACTGTATCAATTTAAATGTGTTTGATGTTAATGGCATGATCTCCGATCTGTTACAAGGTAGTGTTGCATATAATGTGAAACGTTAGGTTTCTAGTTGAATTAGATCTATTAATAAATTTTGAGATTTTTTTAGATATATTTTTAGCTCACCTGAGCCAGAGGCTCAAGGTGAGCTATTGTGACCGGTCTTCGTCCGTCGTCCGTCCGTCCGTCGTCCGTCAACATTTTGCTTCAAACGACATCTCCTCCTTAACCGCTTGGTCAATTTTGATAAAACTTTACAGGGATGTTCCTTGGGTGGTCCTCTTTCAAAGTTGTTCAAAGAATTGAATTCCATTTGGAATTCTGGTTGCCATGGCAACGGAAAGAAAAAACTTAAAATGTCTTCTTCTCCAAAACAACCAACTGAATTTCAAAATGTTTTGGCACAGATGTTCCTTTGGTAAGTGTCTACCAAGATTGTTCAAATTATTTGGATCCGTAAAAAAACATGGCCGCCAGGGGCGGGGCTTATTTGCCTTATATGTATATAGAGAAACCTTTAAACAACATCTCCTCTGAAACCACTGGACAGAATTTGATTAAATTTGGCAGGGATGATCCTTGGGTCAACCTTCACAAAAGTTGCTAAAATAAACTTGATCCATGTAGAACTCTGGTTGCCATGGCAACAAAAAGAGAGAAAAAAATGAACACTTTAAAAATCATCTTCTTCAAAACTACTGGCCAGATTTCAAAATAAATTGGTACGGATGTTCCTTGGGTCAACCTCTACCAAAGTTGCTAAAATTATTCCGATCCGGAAAAAAACATGGCCGCCAGGGGCGGGGCTTATTTGCCTTATATGTATATAGGGAAACCTTTAAACAACATCTCCTCTGAAACCACTGGACAAAATTTGATTAAACTTGGCAGGGATGATCCTTGGGTCAACCTTCACAAAAGTTGCTAAAATAAACTTGATCCATATAGAACTCTGGTTGCCATGGCAACAAAAAGAAAAAAAATATGACAACTTTAAAAATCATCTTCTTCAAAACTACTGGCCAGATTTTAAAATAAATTGGTACAGATATTCCTTGGGTCAACCTCTACCAAAGTTGCTAAAATTCTTCCGATCCGTAAAAAAACATGGCCGCCAGGGGCGGGGCTTATTTGCCTTATATGTATATAGGGAAACCCGAAACCACGACAGAATTTGATAAAACTTGGCAGGGATGATCCTTGGGTCAACCTTCACAAAAGTTGCTAAAATAAACTTGATCCATGTAGAACTCTGGTTGCCATGGCAACAAAAAGAAAAAAAAAGAAAACTTTAAAAAATCATCTTCTTCAAAACTACTGGCCAGATTTTAAAATAAATTGGTACGGATGTTCCTTGGGTCAACCTCTACCAAAGTTGCTAAAATTCTTCCGATCCGTAAAAAACATGGCTGCCAGGGGCGGGGCTTATTTGCCTTATATGTATATAGGGAAAACTTTAATCAACATCTCCTCTGAAATCACAGGACAGAATTTGATAAAACTTGGCAGGGATGATCCTTGGGTCAACCTTCACAAAAGTTGCTAAAATAAACTTGATCCATGTAGAACTCTGGTTGCCATGGCAACAAAAAGAAAAAAAAAGAAAACTTTAAAAAATCATCTTCTTCAAAACTACTGGCCAGATTTTAAAATAAATTGGTACGGATGTTCCTTGGGTCAACCTCTACCAAAGTTGCTAAAATTCTTCCGATCCGTAAAAAACATGGCTGCCAGGGGCGGGGCTTATTTGCCTTATATGTATATTGGGAAAACTTTAATCAACATTTTCTCTGAAACCACAGGACAGAATTTGATTAAATTTGGCAGGAATGATCCTTGGGTCAACCTTCACAAAAGTTGCTAAAATAAACTTGATCCATATAGAACTCTGGTTGCCATGGCAACAAAAAGAAAAAAAGTATGGTATTTTTAAAAATCATCTTTTTCAAAACTACTGGCCAGATTTTAAAATAAATTGGTACAGATGTTCCTTGGGTCAACCTATTTATCTCAGGTGAGCGATTTAGGGCCATCATGGGCCTCTTGTTTAATGGTATTTTCATTAAATGCAAAAAACAGTATATAATATAAACTGTTAATAAATTTAATGAAGGGGTAATAAAATGTGTATTTTTTTAAATTTTTTATGAAGAACGTCTCTTTGATATATGTCGTCACTCGTAAAATCTCCCTGGCTGGACCCCAAATCTCCCTGTGAAAATGTCAAAACCTCCCTGGGAGACATACTGAAAATATGGCATGTATGGTTTTGTTTCTAGTCTCCCAACCGACCCGCTTTTTGAACAACTGACCCTAATTTTTTTTTTTTCCCTTTCTGCCTTTAATTTTTTTTTCTCACTTTTTTAGCTCACCTGAGCACAAAGTGCTCAAGGTGAGCTTTTGTGATCGCCCTTCGTCCGGCGTCCGTCGTCGTGCGTCATCAACAATTTGCTTTAAACGACATCTCCTCTGAAACCGCTGGACAGAATTTAATGAAACTTGGCAGGAATGTTCCTTGGGTGAGGCTCTACAAAAGTTGCTAAAATAAAGTTGATCCATGAAGAACTCTGGTTGCCATGGCTACAAAAAGAAAAATAATTTGAAAACTTTAAAAATCATCTCCTTCAAAACTACAGGCCAGATTTCAAAATAATTTGGTACAGATGTTCCTTGGGTCAACCTCTACCAAAGTTGCTAACCCGATCCGTCCGGCCGTCCGGTCGTTATGCAATATTTTGCTTAAACAACATCTCCTCTGAAACCTGGACAGAATTTAATAAACTTGGCAGGAATGATCCTTGGGTAGGCCTTACAAAAGTTGCTAAAATAAAGTTGATCCATTAAGAACTCTGGTTGCCATGGCACAAAAAGAAAAAAAAAGAAAACTTTAAAAATCATTTCTTCAAAAGTACGGCCAGATTTTAAAATAATTGTACAGATGTTCCTTGGGTCAACCTCTACCAAAGTTGCTAAAATTATTCCGATCCGTAAAAAAACATGGCCGCCAGGCTTATTTGCCATATATGTATATAGAGAAACCATTAAACAACATCTCCTCTGAAACCATTAGACAGAATTTGATTAAACTTGGCAGGGATGATCCTTGGGTCAACCTTCACAAAAGTTGCTAAAATAAACTTGATCCATGTAGAACTCTGGTTGCCATGGCAACAAAAAGAAAAAAAAAGAAAACTTTAAAAATCATCTTCTTCAAAAACTGGCCAGATTTTAAAATAAATTGTACAGATGTTCCTTGGGTCAACCTCTACCAAAGTTGCTAAAATTATTCCGACCTAAAAAAACATGGCCGCCAGGGGCGGGGCTTATTTGCCTTATATGTATATAGAGAAACCTTTAAACAACATCTCCTCTGAAACCAAGGACAGAATTTGATTAAACTTGGCAGGGATGATCCTTGGGTCAACCTTCACAAAAGTTGCTAAAATAAACTTGATCCATGTAGAACTCTGGTTGCCATGGCAACAAAAAAAAAACATGAAGAAAACTTTAAAATCATCTTCTTCAAAACAACTGGCCAGATTTTAAAATAAATTGTACAGATGTTCCTTGGGTCAACCTCTACCAAAGTTGCTAAAATTATTCCTATCTGTAAAAAAACATGGCCGCCAGGGGCGGGGCTTATTTGCCTTATATGTATATAGAGAAACCTTTAAACAACATCTCCTCTGAAACCATTAGACAGAATTTGATTAAACTTGGCAGGGATGATCCTTGGGTCAACCTTCACAAAAGTTGCTAAAATAAACTTGATCCATATAGAACTCTGGTTGCCATGGCAACAAAAAAAAAAATGAAAACTTTGAAAATCATCTTCTTCAAAACTACTGGCCAGATTTTAAAATAAATTAGTACAGATGTTCCTTGGGTCAACCTCTACCAAAGTTGCTAAAATTATTCCGATCCATAAAAAAACATGGCCGCCAGGGGCGGGGCTTATTTGCCTTATATGTATATAGAGAAACCTTTAAACAACATCTCCTCTGAAACCAAAGGACAGAATTTGATTAAACTTGGCAGGGATAATCCTTGGGTCAACCTTCACAAAAGTTGCTAAAATAAAGTTGATCCATGTAGAACTCTGGTTGCCATGGCAACAAAAAAACAAACAGAAGAAAACTTTAAAAATCATCTTCTTCAAAACAACTGGCCAGATTTTAAAATAAATTGGTACAGATGTTCCTTGGGTCAACCTCTACCAAAGTTGCTAAAATTATTCCTATCTGTAAAAAAACATGGCCGCCAGGGGCGGGGCTTATTTGCCTTATATGTATATAGAGAAACCTTTAAACAACATCTCCTCTGAAACCACTTGACAGAATTTGATTAAACTTGGCAGGGATGATCCTTGGGTCAACCTTCACAAAAGTTGCTAAAATAAACTTGATCCATGTAGAACTCTGGTTGCCATGGCAACAAAAAGAAAAAAAATGAAAACTTTGAAAATCATCTTCTTCAAAACTACTGGCCAGATTTTAAAATAATTGTACAGATGTTCCTTTGGTCAACCTCTACCAAAGTTCTAAAATTATTCCGATCCGTAAAAAAACATGGCCGCCAGGGGGGGCTTATTTGCCTTATATGTATTAGAGAAACCTTTAAACAACATCTCCTCTGAAACCAAATGGACAGAATTTGATTAAACTTGGCAGGGATATCCTTGGTCAATCTTCACAAAAGTTGCTAAAATAAACTTGATCCATGTAGAACTCTGGTTGCCATGGCAACAAAAAAAAAAAAAAGAAAACTTTAAAAATCATCTTTTTCAAAAGTACTGGCCAGATTTTAAAATAAATTAGTACAGATGTTCCTTGGGTCAACCTCTACCAAAGTTGCTAAAATTATTCCGATCCATAAAAAAACATGGCCGCCAGGGGCGGGGCTTATTTGCCTTATATGTATATAGAGAAACCTTTAAACAACATCTCCTCTGAAACCAAAGGACAGAATTTGATTAAACTTGGCAGGGATAATCCTTGGGTCAACCTTCACAAAAGTTGCTAAAATAAAGTTGATCCATGTAGAACTCTGGTTGCCATGGCAACAAAAAAACAAACAGAAGAAAACTTTAAAAATCATCTTCTTCAAAACAACTGGCCAGATTTTAAAATAAATTGGTACAGATGTTCCTTGGGTCAACCTCTACCAAATTGCTAAAATTATTCCTATCTTAAAAAAACATGGCCGCCAGGGGCGGGGCTTATTTGCCTTATATGTATATAGAGAAACCTTTAAACAACATCTCCTCTGAAACCACTTGACAGAATTTGATTAAACTTGGCAGGGATGATCCTTGGGTCAATCTTCAAAAAAGTTGCTAAAATAAACTTGATCCATGTAGAACTCTGGTTGCCATGGCAACAAAAAGAAAAAAAAATGAAAACTTTAAAAATCATCTTCTTCAAAACTACTGGCCAGATTTTAAAATAAATTGGTACAGATGTTCCTTTGGTCAACCTCTACCAAAATTGCTAAAATTATTCCGATCCATTAAAAAAACATGGCCGCCAGGGGCGGGGCTTATTTGCCTTATATGTATATAGAGAAACCTTTAAACAACATCTCCTCTGAAACCACTGGACAGAATTTGATTAAACTTGGCAGGGATGATCCTTGGGTCAACCTTCACAAAAGTTGCTAAAATAAACTTGATCCATGTAGAACTCTGGTTGCCATGGCAACAAAAAGAAATAAAAATGAAAACTTTAAAAATCATCTTCTTCAAAACTACTGGCCAGATTTTAAAATTAATTGGTACAGATGTTCCTTTGGTCAACCTCTACCAAAGTTCCTAAAATTATTCCGATCCGTAAAAAAACATGGCCGCCAGGGGTGGGGCTTATTTGCCTTATATGTATTTAGAGAAACCTTTAAACAACATCTCCTCTGAAACCACTGGACAGAATTTGATTAAACTTGGCAGGGATGATCCTTGGGTCAATCTTCACAAAAGTTGCTAAAATAAACTTGATCCATGTAGAACTCTGGTTGCCATGGCAACAAAAAGAAAAAAAAATGAAAACTTTAAAAATCATCTTTTTCAAAAGTACTGGCCAGATTTTAAAATAAATTGGTACAGATGTTCCTTTGGTCAACCTCTACCAAAGTTGCTAAAATTATTCCGATCCGTAAAAAAACATGGCCTCCAGGGGCGGGGCTTATTTGCCTTATATGTATATAGAGAAACCTTTAAACAACATCTCCTCTGAAACCACTGGACAGAATTTGATTAAACTTGGCAGGGATGATCCTTGGGTCAACCTTCACAAAAGTTGCTAAAATAAACTTGATCCATGTAGAACTCTGGTTGCCATGGCAACAAAAAGAAAAAAAAATGAAAACTTTAAAAATCATCTTTTTCAAAAGTACTGGCCAGATTTTAAAATAAATTGGTACAGATGTTCCTTGGGTCAACCTCTACCAAAGTTGCTAAAATTATTCCGATCCGTAAAAAAACATGGCCGCCAGGGGCGGGGCTTATTTGCCTTATATGTATATAGAGAAACCTTTAAACAACATCTCCTCTGAAACCACTGGACAGAATTTGATTAAACTTGGCAGGGATGATCCTTGGGTCAACCTTCACAAAAGTTGCTAAAATAAACTTGATCCATGTAGAACTCTGGTTGCTGTGGTAACAAAAAAAAAAAAAAATGAAAACTTTAAAAATCATCTTCTTCAAAACTACTGGCCAGATTTTAAAATAAATTGGTACAGATGTTCCTTGGGTCAACCTCTACCAAAGTTGCTAAAATTATTCCTATCTGTAAAAAAACATGGCCACCAGGGGCGGGGCTTATTTGCCTTATATGTATATAGAGAAACCTTTAAACAACATCTCCTCTGAAACCACTGGACAGAATTTGATAAAACTTGGCAGGGATGATCCTTGGGTCAACCTTCACAAAAGTTGCTAAAATAAACTTGATCCATGTAGAACTCTGGTTGCCATGGCAACAAAAAGAAGAAAAAAAGAAAACTTTAAAAATCATCTTTTTCAAAACTACTGGCCAGATTTTAAAATTAATTGGTACAGATGTTCCTTTGGTCAACCTCTACCAAAGTTGCTAAAATTATTCCAATCTGTAAAAAAACATGGCCACCAGGGGCGGGGCTTATTTGCCTATATGTAATAGGAAACTTTAAACAACATCCCTCTGAAACCACTTGACAGAATTTGATTAAACTTGGCAGGGATGATCCTTGGGTCAACCTTCACAAAAGTTGCTAAAATAAACTTGATCCATGTAGAACTCTGGTTGCCATGGCAACAAAACAGAAAAAAAATATGAAAACTTTAAAAATCATCTTCTTCAAAACTACTGGCCAGATTTTAAAATAATTTGGTACAGATGTTCCTTTGGTCAACCTCTACCATAGTTGCTAAAATTATTCCGATCCATAAAAAAACATGGCCGCCAGGGGCGGGGCTTATTTGCCTTATATGTATATAGAGAAACCTTTAAACAACATCTCCTATGAAACCACTGGACAGAATTTGATTAAACTTGGCAGGGATGATCCTTGGGTCAACCTTCACAAAAGTTGCTAAAATAAACTTGATCCATGTAGAACTCTGGTTGCCATGGTAACAAAAAGAAAAAAAAATATGAAAACTTTAAAAATCATCTTCTTCAAAACTACTGGCCAGATTTTAAAATAAATTGGTACAGATGTTCCTTGGGTCAACCTCTACCAAAGTTGCTAAAAAAAATTCCGATCCGTAAAAAACATGGCCGCCAGGGGTGGGGCTTATTTGCCTTATTAGCTCACCTGAGCATAGCTCAGGGTGAGCTTTTGGGATACTTGATTGTCCGTCGTCAGTCGTCCGTCGTCCGTCAACAATTTTGATGTTTACACACTAGAGGCCACAATTTTGATCCAATCTTCCTCAAACTTGGTCAGAATGTTTGTCTTGATGATATCTTGAACCCTTTCAATAATGGGTCAGGTTGGATCAAAAAATAAGTCAGTAGGTCAAATCTTAGAAAAATCTTATTTACACATTAGAGGCCACAATTTTGATCCAATCTTCCTAAAACTTGGTCAGAAAGTTTGTCTTGATGATATCTTGAACCTTTCAAAATGGGTCAGGTTGGATCAAAAATAGTCAGTAGGTCAAATCTTAGAAAAATCTTTTTACACATAGAGGCCACAATTTTGATCCAATCTTCTTCAAACTTGGTCAGAATGTTTGTCTTGATGATATCTTGAACCCCTTTGAAAATGGGTCAGGTTGGATCAAAAAGTAGGTCAGTAGGTTAAATCTTAGAAAAATCTTGTTTACACACTAGAGGCTACAATTTTAATCCAATCTTCCTCAAACTTGGTCAGAATGTTTGTCTTGATGATATCTGGAACCAGTTCGAAAATAGGCCGGGCTGGACCGAAAAGTAGGTCAATAGGTCATATCTTAGAAAAATCTTGTTTACACACTAAAGACCACAGTTCAGGAGTTATGTCCCTTTTAATGTTTAAATTTGTGTGTTAAAGCCATACTATCTCTCAGTCAAGTATGACTTCAAATTTTAACCATAGGCACTGTTTTGTTCATTGAACTGAAATGATGTCATAGATTATGTATTCTGACAGTACAACTATGCTATAATTTAGTAACTTGTACAGGCAATGAAGGCAATTTTTTCAGGTGAGCGTCTTTAGGGCCATCTTGGCCCTCTTGTATGTATATAGGGAAAACTTTAATCAACATTTCCTCTGAAACCACTGGACAGAATTTAATTAAACTTGGCAGGAATGATCCTTGGGTCAACCTTAACAAAAGTTCCTAAAATAAACTTGATCCATACAGAACTCTGGTTGCCATGGCAACAAAAAGAAAAAAAATATGAAAACTTTAAAAATCATCTTCTTCAAAACTACTGGCCAGATTTTAAAATAAATTGGAACAGATGTTCCTTGGGTCAGCCTATTTATCTCAGGTGAGTGATTTATGGCCATCATGGGCCTCTTGCTTAGCTTTTGTTTCATGTTAAAAAAAAATTAAAAAAAAATCCCTACCTACCGACCCTCTTTTTTGTTTGCTGGAGACCAGAAACATAACTATATTTTTTTTTGGCTTTAGCTTAATTTTGGTTTGAAATTGCTCACAATTTCTGAAGTTTCTTGCTATGATTTAACCAAATTGCTTCATCTGTTCCAGACTACACACACCCCAAAAGCCTGGGTGTCAGCTGATCATCGCTGCATTGTCTGGTGTAAGCAAGTGGTGTTGGGGTTCGTGCGCAGCATGTTTGATATCGTAGATGAGAAGGAGAAGAAGGTATGTGTACCTGGCATAGTAGATAACTTGCTGTAGATATAAAAAATTCATGATTGACTGATTCATCCCCGAAAAAGAAAGAATAGTAACTCTACAGTATCATATAACCAAAAATGTTACAAATGGCGCTAAACTTCAGTGAAATAAAAGCACTATTTGAATATTCAGATTTTATTCTGTGATTTTTGGCTCAACTATTCAAAGAATATGAGAGCTATTGTAGTCACCCTTGCGTTGGTGTTGCAGCTTTTGGTTAAAGTTTTGCATGCAAGTTACTATCAACCTTATATCTCAATAACCATTTATGGTATTGACTTCAAAGTTTATGAATATGTTCAGGGGCATCAAATAACTTTTGACTGAATTTAATGTAAATTATGGCCCCCTTTTTTTAAAGTTTTGCATATAATAGAAAATTTGATAAAAGTTTTGCATGCAAGCTACTATCCAGCTTGTTTTTCAATAACCATTCATGGTATTGACTTGAATGTTTATGAATATGTTTAGGGCATCAGACAACCAAGGCAGATAACTCTTGATGGAATATATTACAAATTATGGCCCCTTTTGTAACTTAGAAACTTTGTTTTAAGTTTTGCATGCAATGTACTTTCATGCTTTTATTTCAGTAACCAGGCATTGGTTTGATTTGAAACTTCATTTATATGTTCAATAGTATAATACTATAGTGGCATATAGTTTTTGATTGAATATAATGCAGATTAGGGCCACTTTTTGACTTAAACTTTTTGGCTAAAGTTTTGCATGCAAGCTACTATCCAGCTTATATCTCAGAAATTGTTTATGGTATTGTCTGTTCAGGGGAATCAAAAAACAAAGAAGGATAACTCTTGGACCGAATTTTATACAAATTATGGCCCTTTTCTTACTTGGATACTTGGTTAAAGTTTTGCGTGCTCAGTGTTTTAATTGTTATGTCTCAGTAACTAGGCATGGGATTGATTTTAGACTTCATAAACCTGTTTAGGGGTATTAGACTATCAAGGTATATCTTTTTTGACTATTATTATATACAGGGTATTTGAAGGACAAGAATTGAAATAGATTTCATTTGATTTACCAACAGGCATTTTGAAAAGTCGAGCATGTTGTCCTCTGACAGCTTTTGTTAAGGTACTTTCTTGTAACTGGGAGGCTGTGAGTTGGAATACCAAAGTTGTTAAATGTTTTTGGTGTTTTTTTTCTTGTATATCACCCTTGCTCTTAACATAAAAGGTATTATCAAGATTATGTAACTGGATGTGGTATCATGACATGTTATTGAGGTAGTACTATATCTTTTTTAGGTTGAAAAAATACCTAATGACTATAAATCTGTTGATGGGATGTTTAACAACTTCCTCCCTACCCCCGACAAAAACAACCAAAAACAAACAGTACAAGGGTACAAATTGCTGTCTAGTAGAATTAAATATTGAATATTTAATGTCATTTATTTCATTATCAAGGACTGTTCTAAAGAATTTGACCTAGGGACATTCATATTTAGCTAAGCAAATATTCAAAAGCTTTAGCCTATAAATAATAGTTTCATAGGTTAAAATTTTTATTTGATACCAAATTTTGGATATACATTTAATTGTTTTATTTATGCTCTCATGACTTGCATATCTCTGTTTGCATGTTGCAGGTGAGTGACGATGTTGCTTACCGAATGTCAGTATTTCGTCACCACTTTCTCCAACACCCAGGGTCAGTAGGTCATGTGACCAATTGGCCGACCCACATTGACCTTAATGCAAAGGTCACTTGGACTGAGATGACTGATAAGGTTTGGAAATGGAAGAAAGATAAGGTAAATAAAAGGCAACATTGTTTTGTTTTTAAACCAAGGTATAGACCACTAATTATTAAAATTTTAAAATACAGTTGAGAAACATTATGTCGACATCGCGAGTCTCAACATTTAGTATATCTTGACATACTCTGAAAGTCCCGACTTTTTTTTGCTATTATTATTTGTAAAATTCATTCTTACCTTGACATTTTGTATTTCAACATTTTTATATCATGACGTATTTCTTTGGTCCTAAAGGGTAAATTCTCAACTAAAACTATGTGTTTATCTCGACACATGGTGACACTCTCACGGTGGTGCGAAAAATCAGAATCGCCGCCGTATGTTTTCACACTTTCGTAGATTATGTCCCAAACCAGCGCAATTAGTGTAATAACCTACATTAAAATGTTGCAAACTGTCAGTTTGGAAATTCAAAAGATTAATGTTAGAAGCACTCATACACGGTTAAGTATGAACTATTTTCACAACACCCCTTATCTAACGTCTATGTGGTTTGATTATCAGAGATTCTATATTCACACATGTGTATATAGAATCCCTGGTAGAATTAACAGCGAGTATACTGAGAGAAACTTGCATTTTGTTACAGGTATTTGACATCAACTTCAACAAAACTCAGTTTAAGCTATAATATATAATATAAGACAAGCATTTTTATTAGGTATTTAGGGCCTATATAGACAAATTTTGCCAAAAATATGTGCATTTCATAAATGATTGTTTATATATGGTCACATGTTTTCAGCTACATTTGAATTCATATGTCGACATATTTATATCTCAACATAAAAATTATGATTTCGTTGATGTCAAGATAACAAGTCTCAACTGTAGTATCAGTTTGTCATTTTTGCTAATTAAGGAGCTTCATTAGGATGTTGATATAAATCTCTTGAAAAAGGAGGTCTTTTATATAGGGAAATTCTGTGAATGTTTTTTTCATGTTCAGATTGAATATATGGAAATGCTTCAAATGTTGGAAATTTAATTGAAAAAGAGGAAATTCTCTCTTGAAAAGCATTTTCTTGAGATTACTGGTATTAACTGAAATTAATACTTGATATTCTGGTGTCCAATAATAAATTAGAGTTTATATTATGTCAAGATGAAATAACTATTTGATTGATATTGTATATGAAGACAAGTAATGGTGAAAATCCATGGCGAAAAGCTGGCTATTTGGTAATGCATTGTCTTATTTTATGTTCTAAAGGTTATAAGAGTTTTGATCCAGCTCTGAACAGATTGATTTTACTTAGTTTTACATTCATTGCAGGTAGAAACTGAGACATACCTGGTCATACCAGTACTTAACTATGAGGATGTGAACCATGTGGTTGTGGTCTCAAACATAGTGAGTAGTTAGGCTAGTTGTATATCATTTCCCAATAATCATTTAACCCTTTCCCTCATATAGACTCATTTTGACGCACTCAATAGGTACCACATAAAGCCTGATCTGCAGAAAACCAGTTAAACCTTACCAAATTTAATTATAAAGTCCTCATTTCCAGACCACTGAGGAGCAGCGAACAGCATAAAACCTGATCAGCCTGCGAGTTAATCGCAGGCTGATCTGGTTTTATGTTGTTCGCATAGGTCTTTTCATGGTTTCTTCTATGAGGGAAAGGGTTAAAACAGCTTGTTCACAGATATTCATTGACAAAGAATTTGAATTCAAACTCTCTGTGTGTTTTACCTCTATCAATACCCATCTACAGACACGGGGTACCCATTGCATCATTCCATGACTGTAAAAAAATGTTTGGTTGCTCTATTACAGGCAATAGTGTTACGACAGTATTAAACCTATATTTAAAATTATAAAACCTATATTTAGAATTTCTGTTTCGTGTGCAATCACATGACTGATCACATTCACTTTCACGCATGTGCTCACTTTACAGCCTGAAATTTTAATAACACTCACAGATTTGCGGCATGTTTCATGTGGTACAGCAAGCACCTGCTTCAGAGATACTGTGTTCAATATTTAACCTTGAATTTATGATCTGGTACTGTTTTACAAATAAAGTGCCTGTATAAAAAATAGTGCTTTCCTATGCAATTTGCCAAGTTATTTGTCAGACAACAAACAAATGTTTTACCAACATGAACAAGGGAGAGTCAAGGGAGAGTCAAGGGAGAGTAAAAAAAAACTTTTTTTTTTATTGCTACTGATCAACTGTGAACAAGCTGCTTAAATACCCCTGTAGAAAATATAAGCCATGTATATTTCTTAAAGATTTCATTATAAAATGTTGAAATAGGATGCAGCTTAATTGCCAGTTGTGGCTTTGTGAAGCTGAAGTATTCGAGGTTTAAAAATAGGGTGCAGCTCCATTATAATGCTCTGTTTGGGGTCCATAAACTATATACTAGCTTATTTTGAACTGGAGTATTACGCTGTGAAAATGCACCTTGGGTCTACACAACTAATCTCAAAATAAAGATATGTGATCCAGCGTTGAACCATGTTGATATTCAGGTTTTCAGAGAGTGACTTGCAATGGATCTGCTCAGTGTACCCTATTTTTTCAAAACTGAGAGTAGGTTTACAATGTGAGGGTTATCTTTTGCCACAGGTAAACCTTAATCTCAAAATAACCAAACATTTTCAATTATACTCGTGTTCTAATCACTTGTTTTATTCATATTAACTTAAACAGCTTGTCTCTTTTAACATTACCAATCAATCCCAAGAAGTTTTTATAATGACATGAAATTCAATATTTGACTAGATGTTGATTTTATATTGTAGATGGAAGACAGCTGGATTTGTGTATGTGAACTGCAAGCTGGGGACAAGCAATGGTGAGTGGATTATGGCATCATTGGAAGCTGGGAACCTGACTCAGATATCAAAAAGATGAAGAGTTTGAAGATAGAAAAATTAAGACAAGACGATAAATTTGTATAAGAAAGAAATGTTTCTTGCTCACTTGATTCCTCTGTTATTTAATGCACACATTTTCATGCTATTTCTGTTGTCGGGCCTTTTATTTGAAGTTTCATTAAAGTTTGTTTTCTTTTTTTTATAGATGATTTAATCTGAAAACATTCTCCAGATGGGGAAAAAGCTCGTTTTCTTTTTTTTAACCCTTTCCCTCATAGAGGAAACCATGAAAAGACCTATGCGAACAACATAAAACCAGATCAGCCTGCGAGTAACTCGCAGGCTGATCAGGTTTTATGCTGTTTGCTGCTCCTCAGTGGTCTGGAAATGAATACTTAATAATTACATTTGGTAAGGTTTAACTGTGGTTTTCTGCAGATCAGGCTATATGTGGTACCTATTGAGTGCGTCAAAATGAGTCTATATGAGGGAAAGGGTTAATGATAGAAATATTCTGAAATGGATGTTTTTTTTCTTCAAATGTATGGCATAAGTTTCTTTATAAGAATAGTTGTGTTAAATGTAACCTATGCCCACAAATTCAGTATTTCAAATACTGTAGAACCTTACCTATAAGACTATTCACCTATTGAACTGGACCCTTTCTCACTTCCCTGATCTGTAGGCTTTTGCTTTGACCCTCTTATAAGTTGGGATAAGAAATTTAGAATGCATGAAAAGCAGTAGTCAGGCACCGTTGACCATTAATTCAGAATCATTTTACTTTCTTATCTGCACATAAACTTAACCTTAGGCCATGAAAAAAAAATGTGTTTCGGGCACTGATCTCAGAAAAGGTAGGGTTGGGATTTATTTTTTTTTTTTTTTTATTAAAGTCCATTCATAACAGTGAATGAATCACAGAAAACGGCAGTCTCATAATGGCCTCAAAAAATGTGGCTAAAAACTTTAGGGTCGGCGGGTTTTCGCTAGGTGAGGTTGGATTGCCCTAAACACAGAATTTTTTTTAGGCCTTAGTAAGGTTCAATTTGGACCACGTAAGGGAAAAAGCTGTGTCAGCAGGATGTGTATAATTGGCGAAAGGTTATTTGACATACAGGATAGAAGTCTATTCAATGTGATCTTTTTTTTCCAGCACAAAGTGCAAGGATGTCTCCTCAACAGGGAATGTCATACCACCACTATATTCAAATAAAAAGGTATGGGAAAAATAATTTTCTAGCATAGAGAGAGAGAGAGAGACAAAAAGGCTCACAGAATATGTCATATAATGATGAGCATTATGATACTTCATTCAGAAAGATATTTCCTTTTTCACCTAGTGTCTTCTTGCATTCTGTAACTGGCAGGTTGATTTCATCATGATAAAGATATACTTGATTTTGTCTGTTTCACTTGATTTGTCAACTGTGTGACAGAGTTATGCTTTGTCAGTATCCATTGTCTCTGACAAAATTATTCCATTAATAGTTTTCTTTTTTGATAGAGATTTAAGCTAATCAACATGTCTTGAGTACTCAATGCTAAATAACAATGAACAGGCCAATACATACACTGTTAATGAGAGTAGAGAAAAAGATTCAGACTGGTCATAGATGTATCACAATGTTAGAAATCATCAGCCATCTTTAGCATGGGAATATTTGTATAGATAAACCACACTGAAGTAATTGAATGCTAAAACTGTGCTTATACTCGATAGAAGTGTGAAGTTGAAGAGTTAATGATGGAATCGATCATAATCCTATGATTGTAACTGACATTCTTGACGTTCCTACTATTTCAGTTGTTGCTTATTTCTCAAGGGGAAAAAAAAACAACTTTTCATTTGTCTGTGATATCTCTGACTGATCACTTTGATGCACTATGTTATAAACTTGTAGGCCTATTGTCTTAGGCCTACTACTGCCTCTGCAATTTTCCAAAATCTCTCATCTGTGGTTCATTTTAGAAGTTGTCATATAATTACAGGTGGTTCAACTCCAGTGCTGGTTCACTTGGGAACAGAGAGTTAAGATAACAAAATGCAAGAATATGCTGAAAAATGGCTTTAAATCCCAGTGACTTTAACAGCTGCTATAAACTGGTATGGTGTATACTTACCATGATAAATTGCAGGAATTGTTGATATTTTTCAGGCTGTACACTTAGACTTGAACACGGATGAGTTTGCTTCTGTATCACATGTCATCATCGTCATTCCACCATCGGACAAACCTGTAAGTAAACTTAACATTGATCCCTAAAAACGTTTTTTACATGTCTTTGATGAAACACTCACTCCCCTCTCTGTAGTCATCATCTCCATTGATCATTTAATGTCCTTGCTCCAGCATTTTAGGTTGGACAGTCCTCTTTGGCTATTCTCCTTTTGTTCTTGTCTCTTATGTCCTCTGATGTCAGATGTAGGCTTGTCAATGAATAATAAAAAAATGTATGATTATGTTGTGAACAACACTGAATAAATTCAACAGAACTAAGGTATATCGGTTCCCAGACAAGATAGAGTGGAAGGGTAGCATATATTAGAGGAGGATCTTTTACTTTCCTTATTTTCTTAGAAATAGCATTACATAGCATTTTGAGGTATCAAATATCCTCTTTAATATATAAAATATTTTTTTGTTTGAAGATACATTATGCAAAGGAAAAAGGCCAAGAACTATCCAGTATTTCATTAAAAACCCATAGGGCCATCATATGTATTTCTATGAATTATTGGATAGTTTGAGGTGTTTCTCATATTTAAACATTTTCTATGTTTTATAATGAACCCACTTCATATTACTTGTAAAGTAATTAGTCTACTAGTTTACACCGGAGGGAACTATAGGTTTGCCCTTCGTCTGACTGTCGGTTCATCTGTCTGTCCTTCTGTGCATCTGTCCTTCTGTCCGTCTGGAAGTCTGGATCCCACGATAACTTAAAAACTGTTTAAGATAACATTATGAAACTTTGTTTATGAACAGATGGCAGTATGGAGATTTTGTGCATCACTTTGGTTTTTTTTGTCGGACCAAATTTCTAGTTGCTATGGTAATGGAAAAATTATGCACCTCACCGGTAGGGGACTTACCTGTTGCATGCTTGACTGTCTGGACCAACCTCTAATATCACTCATACTTCATAGGTTGCTGTGACTGGTGAGGTATATGTACTGGACACACGTCACTTAAGTAACTCGGTACCCGGCATGATGGAGATTGTGATGTCACTGCCAGAGAGTGTGACGCGGGGAGCCATGGTACTGGATCTTGGGAGTCAGGCCTCATTCTACAAGCTGAAACTGTACAACCTGAACAGCGTGCTGAAGGTCTACACTGTTCATCTGGAGACACACAAGTGTACAGACACCTCCCCAGGTAGGGGCGTGTCTCAGTGTTATAAAGAAGCTTTTTGGGTGGTTTTTATTGACTGCACACCAATAGAACTGATTTGTTGAGATGCATCACTGTGTACTTCATTATTATGTAAAACCAGTGTATTATAGTTTAAGCTGTAAACCCCATTTCTTTTACATTTCATTTTCATTGTACATTCACAGCATCCTGTATTTAAATTAGATATTGTGTTCTGGACATCACTTTCAGTGTTATAACGGATCTGCTTCTTAAATGAAACAATAATAATACTAGTACTGTAGAATCATTAATTTTTGTGGGGACTAATTTTCGTTGATTTCGTGGATGACTTTATCCACAAATATTTATCCCCACGAAAACAGTTTATGTCATAGACCTAATGTTTTGTAGAACATGGTTTCACGAATATATGTACCAATGATATTGATTTAATCACAGATTCCACGAAATTTAATGTCAATGAAAATAAATGATTTTACAGTATTCATAATGCTAATATATCATGTACCTTTGGCATTACCTTCAGTCTGAAACACTGTATTTGACCATCAGCAGAGGTCAAAATTAGCAAAGTCTGAGACTGTTTTAAATTAATTGAATAGGTAGATTTCTTTTTGGGTTAATTTATAATCTGTATTGTTGGGGCTTGTTGCAAATCTTATTGCACAAATATAAATACAGTGGAACCTCAGAAAACCAGAACCCCTTGGGACAATGCATTTGGTGACAGGAAAATTGTTTGGTTTTCGGAATTTTGAGGTTCCAGTTTTATGGGAATAAGAACCTATGAATAAGAAGTAAACAGTATGACCATACAATGTGGTGTATGACATCATTTTAGGCTAACACAAGCAGCAAAATTTACCTCCATTTGAAAAAGAAAACTGCTGTAAGTATTTAATTTCTTCACCAATTTTAATGGGATATAGCACATGCAAAACGGATTATTGGGCACTACATATAAGTTCTAATAATTCTTTTGTCAGATGTTTAGTATTTCTAAACATTTGGAAAACATTATTAGCAATGTGCATTATATGTTAGCAAACAAAATTTCACAGACTCGGAAAGTTTTCCCGAATGTTAGGAAAAACTGTACATCTGACAAAAGAATCACTGGGACCTATGTATAGGGCACAATTTTCAGTATCACGTGAGCTATATACTTTTAAAATTGATAAAGAAATAAAATACAACAGTTTTTCCTCCTGAATCGATGGAAAATATGCTTTATGCATTAGCTTAAAATGACGTCATATTCCACGTGGTATGGCCACACTGAGTAAAGAATCGGGACCAGCATGATTGTCAGGTATTCCGGGAAGTCTGGTATTCTGGTGGTTAGATTTTTCAAGGTTCTACTTTATATAAAACCCTAAAATAAAACAGAGATCTAAGTTTCTTTTTAACCAAATTCTTCTGGTGACAACTTTTCATTTTAAAAATGATTCATGTAAATGCAGACCAAGTTACATTTTGATTTTTTATAGTTGCTGATATCTACCCATGTATGTTACAGAGGAACACGCGGGCAGTGTTATGCGTTTCCGAGTGCCCTGGAGCAATGAAGACTCTTACAAATTCCTTAAGTAAGTATAGATATATACATCCCTTTGTATGTCTGTATAGCAGTTTTACATCAAGCGTGCTATTGTCCATTTTTAGGGTGCATGATTGCAGATCCAGTGGTTATGAGTTTGAACCCTGTAAAGGGTATAATTCTTACCAGGTGCAAACTCCAGTCTAACCCAGGAACTGTCCAGATAGATTACTTTTAGTTTTAAGAACTTATTTCCTGATTTGTCACTTTGATAAAAGCCTATTGAATTGTGGTGTATCATCACACTGCTTCACCTCCCTGTTCAGTGATGTTGTTGTTTTTTGAGTTTACCCTAGATGCAACAGTATTCAGTCATGTATATACAAAAGTTGTTCCAGGAAAGTTACTTGCTTTTATAAGAATATTACGCCTAAAAAAACAGGGTGAAGATCTAAGGTTTGTATTTTGAGTGTGCAAACTGGTGAAATCTTAAAATAATTGACCTATATCTTGTCTTATTTCAGCCCTACTGGTATTCATTATTTGCACATTTATTCATATCAACAATTAAAACTAGGTGCATGAATGCCATAGGACACAGTTATATTTGTAAATCAGTAACTAATATGTATGTTGTAACAGCTAGTTATATATATATATATATATATATAACTCTACAGGTACGGATCTAGTGGGAACCTGACGATGAAGGTTCAGCATATTCCACCGGCCCCAGTTTTCTCCCCTGAGATGATGGAGTTTGAGTTTGGCGGCCCAACTAAGACCTACGACTCTGTAGAGGTGGACCTCTACTTAGAGCCCACCTGCATCTACAGACTGCGAGTCACGGCCTCCTTCAAACAGATGCTGGGTCAGGTATGCCTGGTCTGGTAGTTTAGCCATATATGTGTTCCTCTGTTTACACTGTAGGCTTTGAAAAGTTATTTCTGGAGGCCCATCAATCAATCCTATTTTTTTTTCTATAATTTTTTTAACTCTGAGAAGAAAATTTATAAAAATGCAGAAAAATGTTAAAAATATTAAAAATAAAATGTGAGTCAGACATTCAAATAGAATTTGATATTTAAATAAACAAGTGTATTATTTGGTAAAATAATACGTGAATATGACAATATAATCATGATTTCAATTCATACAGCAAATACTTCCAGTACTTGAACATGGTAAATGCAACTAAAAAAATCAAACAAAGCCAATCTTCTGATCCTGTTTTCCCTTTTTTTAGGCAGTGCCACCAGAAACACAACTGAATTTTTAATTGCTGCCTAGCAGTAGATACAGAGTAACCATGGTTTGCATCCACACAGCTCTTTTTTATTTTTGGCTTTCTAGCACACAATTTTGTACTTCTGCCAATTTAGCAAACTAGTGCACTCTTCAATTAATCCTATTTTCAATATATCATTTTTACTCAAATGATATTGTTTTGTAATGTAGAGTTTAGTTATGTCCTTAGTTAGTTACCCATCCAATCTGTTATTGCTATTGATATGACGATTTTATCAATGATAAATTAATCAGTATCTGTCATGTCTTGTATGACAACAGCACTGTTCACTACATACTGACATATCACATGACTTCACCCACAAACATGCCGTAACATTTCTCAATGCAGTGAATACATTGGTGCTGAAAGACTTTGGTTTATATTTTTGGTAAGGGGGTGGGGGGAGGGCCTTATTTCTTCAGAATTAAAATGACCTAGGTATGAGAGTAGTATGAAACCAAGATCAGACTGAATGGTTTTATCCTGTTCTATACACATCAATGTTTTGGATATCTGGCTTTAATTCCTGTAACTAAGTAATTCTTACCAAAATAGTTCAAGGAAAAGTTCATATAAATACTTACTTACATGTATATCATTTCTAAACAAATATGTTAGTTGTTAAGGTACTTTGTTAAGTCATCTTGGACATGTGCTTGATTATTTTGTAAAACTGTAATGGTGTTTCAGTTTGAGCATGGGAACATCATGTTTCTACCTAATTTTAGAACGTTAGTGTTACTTAGTGCTAAGTACAGTTGATGCAGTTTGAGCCAGGAGATACAAACATAAGACTCGCTCAGACAACCATTTTGATGTTATTTGGACATTGAAAGCAAAAGAAAACTGCTGGTAACAGTATACATGGTGTTGTTTTATGGGTGTATGGAATACTGCATAGTATTTAAGTTCTGTAGGAATTTTCAGAGGGCTCAAAGTCAAGGTTCTTTAATCCAGTGTCTGGTCTTAATTTAAAAAATGACCACTAAAAGAGAGAATGGAAGTTCAGGAAGAATACACAAATTTACTGATACAACAATGAGACTTTATACTAAGAATGGTGTGATTTAAACAGTGTTGATGAAGATGAAATGGGATATATTTGATGATGATCATGTTGACAGTTTTGTTACTTGATGAAAAAGTGCTGCTGATAAGCTTGCAACCTTATAATAAAACATTTATTGACATTCTGATGGACATGACTTATGTGACTTTTATAACCTAGAAGGCCTTTTTAAAATTAATGAGAGTTTGTATTTTATTGTGCTGCATTGAAGTCATTATATACACCATTAGATATAATTACTCTTTGGTAGTGTGACAGTTACTACTCTAATTGTTTAAAAGGGTGAAGTGCACTATGACCAGTGGTAACGCACACGACTGCATATCAGAAGGTTTTGGATTCAAACCCCCATTGGGAAGAGTATTTATCATGGCCTTCTCAGTCACAAAGTACTGGTCCAACCCAGGATCATCATTAGTATTAATATAAATCTTTAGAACTTATATCCCATTAGCGTAAAAAAATAAGTTGAAAACTAAAAGGTTGTTCATCAGTTTCACCATTAAGTGTAGGTGTGCTTTGGTTTTTAGCTCGACTATTCGAAGAATATGAGAGCTATTGTAGTCGCCCTGGCGTCAGCGTTGGCGTTGCAGCTTTTGGTTAAAGTTTTGCATGCAAGTTACTATCAACCTTATATCTCAGTAACCATTTATGGTATTGATTTGAAAGTTTATAGATATGTTCAGGGGCATCAGACAATCAAGGTAAATAACTCTTGACTGAATTTAATATGAATTATGGCCCCTTTTTAATCCCCCGCCACGAAGCGGAGGGGGGGGTTATAGGAATGGCCTTCGTCTGTCTGTCTGTCCGTCCGTCCGTAACGTTTTCGTGTCCGCTCCATATCTCCTATACCGCTTGAAGGATTTTCGTGAAACTTGCCTCAAATGTAAACCTAGTTGAGACGATGTGCAGAACACAGGTTGCAGCCATGTAGGCTCAAGGTCAAGGTTTGGGTCATGTTTCCTCTTTAATTTACAATTTCGTGTCCGCTTCATATCTCCTATACTGCTTCAAGGATTTTTGTGAAACTTGCCTCAAATGTAAACCTAGTTAAGACGATGTGCAGAACATAGGTGGCAGCCATGTAGGCTCAAGGTCAAGGTCACACTTGAGGGTCATGTGTTTGAACCTTTAATTTTCATTTCAATTTTGTGTCCGATCCATATCTCCTATACCGCTTGAAGGATTTTTGTGAAACTTGCCTGAAATGTAAACCTAGTTGAGACGATGTGCAGAACACAGGTGGCAGCCATGTCGGCTCAAGGTCAGGTCACACTTGAAGGTCAAGTGTTTGAACCTTCAATTTCAATTTACAATTTTGTGTCTGCTCCATAACTCCTATAATCCTTGAAGGATTTTAATGAAACTTGCCTCAATCATAAACCAAATTGAGGCAATGTGCAGAACACAGGTGACAGTCATGTTGGCTCAAGTTCAAGGTCACATTTGATGGTTCAGTGTACATTCCTGGATATTTTTGTTTCCATGCTATTTTTTCTGAACAACGGAAAGTTTTTCATAAGTCAACTACATCAAAATGTTGTCTTTATTACATAAAATGCAGTTTTAAACCCCACTACAACAGTAGTGCTGAAAAGGTTTTTATTAAGGCAGCGGCGGGGGATATAGCTGTCCTTTGGACTGCCTTGTTAACTTAGAAATTTTCGTTAAAGTTTTGCATGCAATAGAAAATTTGGTTAAAGTTTTGCGTGCAAGCTACTATCCAGTTTGTACATCAATAACCATTCATGGTATTGACTTGAAAGTTTATGAATATGTTTAGGGGCATCAGACAACCAAGATAGATAACTCTTGATGGAATTTATTACAAATATGGCCCTTTTTAACGTAGATTTTTTTTTTAAAGCTTTGCATGCAAGATATTCTCATGCTTATATCTCAGTATCCAGGCATGGGATTGATTTTAAACATCTTTAATATGTTTAGGGGTATCATACTTTCATGGTAGATAACTCTTGATAGAATATGTTACAAATTATGGCCCCTTTTTAACTTAGAAATTTTGGTTAAAGTTTTGCATGCAAGGTACTTTCATACTTATATCTCAGAGTCAAGGCATGGGATTGATTTGAAACATCTTTAATGTGTTTAGGGGTATCATACTATAAAGGAACATAACACTTGATGGAATGTTTTTAAAATTATGGCCCCCTTTTAACTTAGGATTTTGGTTAATTTTTTGCATTCAAGCTACTATCCAGCTTATATCTGATATTGCTTGTGGAATTGACTGGAAAGTTAAGGAGTGTCTTCAGGGGCATCAGAAAACCAAGGAGGATAACTTTTGGACTGAATTTTATGCAAATTATGGCCCTTTTCTTGCTTGGATTTTTGGTTAAAGTTTAGCATGCACAGTGTTATTTTCTTATAAAGGCATGGGATTGATTTTAAGCTTCATAAAAATATTAAGGGGTATCAGACTGTCAAGGTATATCATTTTTGACTATTATTATGTACATGGTATGTGAAGGGCAAGAATTGAAATAGATTTCATTTGATTTACCAACAAGCATTTTGAATAGTCGAGCATGCTGTCCTCTGACAGCTCTTTTTGTTAGGATATGTCCAGACATGAGCAGTTGTTCAGCAAACAGTTGAAGAGCAGTTGATAAGCAGTTGATAAGACAGTTGAAAGTTGAAATATTAATGAAATATTTAGTTTATTTACCCAGAGGATTTTTTCTAGCCAACTTATCTCTTTGATTTAGTGAGAAAAAAATCTAGGCATTTGGTTGCAGATGTGCCAACAATTGTGCTAAATGTAAAACAACATAAAACAAATGATAAGCTATGTGTTACAGGGTTTTCCATGTTACAAAAACTTGTACAATGTATACTTTGACCCTCAAATTATATAAATGGATATCAGGAGGTCTCTGTTCAACATTTAAAAAAAAAGGAAGAAAAAAAAAAAAAAATTCAACAAGCAAACAAAAACATGGGGAAACCCAGTGGACTTACCGTATAAGGAATTGACAGGTTTTATACTGTTTGCTTATTGTTGAGATTAGACAATATAAGGAAAATCTCTCTAGGCTGAATTTTAATTGTCATGGTATGCCATTGTATAAAATGGATTACCTAAGTGGTAAGGGGTTAATTCCTATGTTTTCGTAGTGACTTGACCAAAGTATCAGCTTAATTTATTGATCATATAAACTGTTTACCAAGTAAATCAGGCATATCCATCTGATACATGAAATGTTTGTTTGCCTCTACTGGACTCTCGTGATTAAATATTGATACAAGATGAGGTCTTTACTCACAGATTTATATCTTAGATAGACATGTATAGTTAATGAGATGAGGATTGTACTTTTGTTTTTATAACTCTTAAATGGGGGTATAACCATTCCCTGTCTTAATCAAGGAATAATGGCCTGTGTTGACTAATAAGATTTGTCTTGATGGCTTGATACTCAGGATAAGCTTTTATTGCAGGTACATGTATATGCAAAATAAAATAGGTGAAGTTTCAGCATGTAACACTCTTCTTTAAAACAAGGAGTATACATTTTATTTCTTGCTTTGAAAAAAGTAATGTTTGTCTCTATTGCTGGGCAAAGCACTGTTATGGTTTTATTTTTTTTGGCAGTACTTTCAATGAATTTTATAGAAGAGAATGGTCCATTTTATCCATCAGCACAGACTTACAACTGAAATTCATATTTCATTCCGCTAACAAAATAGTGCACACATCTCATTAATTCCATATACTTGTGTTGTATCAATAAATGTGTTCTCTGTTCTGCTTTTTGTGGCACTTTCAACTGTCTATTACTAACACCATTGTGGACCTTCACATCTTTAATTTTTTCTTTTCTGTCATTTTTATATTGGTCCTGCAAATGTTCATAAATTCTAAATTAAACAGAAACAACAGTCTGCCATGATATCCAAGGGACTGTCTTTAATTTGATGAAGATCATTGGATTTGTACACATGCATACAAAACTAAATTGATCAATTACATTTAATCAGGTGTTCAGCTGATGGACTAGATAAGAGTAACAGACAAGGATTTGTAACAATCTGCTCTTTATTTGAACAATCAAAGTACAACACACTAGGAAATCATGACACAGATTACACAGATGGGAGCAAATTAACCCACATTACATTTGACATTGATAAAGCAACAGTTTGCAAGTAGTTCTGGTATAAGAAAAAACAACTGTCTCTACACATGCTTTAAAAGACTGCATGTACACAGAATTTAAGTACAACTATTGTATTTCATAAATGGTAGAGAATATTAACAATATTCATGTCCTTGATAAAGAATTTCAACATTCATTACCAGCTCAAATTTAACTAAATGTCTAAATAATACTGTTAAACAAAATTTAACACATTATTTTAAATAAAGAAATCTATAAATAAATATACATGTACATAGTTTAATGAAAATCTGAAAAACCCAGTAGCAGCTTTCTCCTTTTTAAAATCTGTTCATGATTTCTCTTAACTTAAGACTTAAAAGATTCGTAAACATAAAAAAAAACCAAAAAAAAACGTCATCTATTTTTTTCGTAACTTTTTTGGACCATTGCCATTTATTGGACTTCTTAATTCATTGATAAAGTTTTTATATATAGCTATCATTTCTGAGAGAGCCAGAATCAGTATTGAAACTCTGTAAATTCCTACACTGTATAAATGTAGAGCTGGGTTTGACATGTGAGATCCATTAAATGACATAATGGCTGAGAGACAAAAACCCAGGTAAGGCAAGGTATTAAGTTATTTGTAGATCAATCACTGGTAGATCAATGAACATGCCATTGTTTTATAATACCCGACATTCGAGCTTGAAATCGCTTGGTTACCGTTGAACTCTGGCATAATTCCTTCATCAGACATATATGTCATTCATTTGTGACCTCAGTTGATTAACTTGATACATGCTGCCGGCCCTCAAACTCAATAAAAAATAATATCTTCAATATATTGATTAGATATATTGTTTCAGTAATGTTGAGATCATAAGACAGCTAGATAAGCTGTCCAATTGTCATTTACGGGTTGTAAAAAATAACCCAAGTAAGAGAGGATTAAGCTTGTCTTTATAAATTAAAATTTTGAAAAATGAACCGTTTGCTGCAACATGAAAGATAATAAAAATTGTTATCTTTTTTTTTTTGACAGGATGATAGTGATCAAAAGAATATTCCAATCTTTATCAGTAAAAAAAAAGATTGTAGAATGTTGGTATACTTTGTAATTCTAAAACTGATCCCACCTTACAACCCCATTTCTCCCACCCCTTGTGAGCCTCATTAACTTTCTTGACTTCCTTGGATTGACCCTTTACCTCATATAAACTCATTTTTAAGTAATTGCAAATAGAACAGACACAAATCAGACATCTCCTTCCAGGAATTAATATATTTGTACATGAATATTTATGAGGTAAAGGGTTAAGCAATTGCAACATTCATTTTGCTGTTTTCACTGGTGTCAGATTTAAAAAAAAAAATCTTTCCTGCTGGATATTTCATTTTTATCATGCATCTCTAACTTCAAGATAAAATAAAAAGAAGCATGGCAAAAGGAACGGGTAACAATCAGATTTGGATTATATCCATATTTAAGATGAAGATTTCAAACAAACGAAACTTTCATATGAAGCTAACTCTCAAGTGATTGACAACTAATGTGTTTCTCTGTCAGCGGTTAAATTTTAGCAAACTTGGTGATCAAATCCCTGTTCTAAAAAAAAAAAGAAAGAGCAAATACAACCAAATTTCATTAAGATTACTGAATATTGACAACAATTTCAGCCTGTGTAGGAAAATCTGATGAATTTCAGAGACCAAAACATGAATAATAGTATTCTGTAAAGGTCTGTGTATAACACAACATACTTTAGATTTAAACTAGTCTAAGCACTTTTCACTGCTTTGAATCCTTTGAACTTTGTGTACTATTTTTTCTACGTTTTTCATAAAAATCTAGTGTTTTTATAGCACTATGAGTATCTACAAACTTATCAATTCTTTTACGTAAATTGGCATGAATCTTTTTGAAAGTTTCACTTCCTTCAGATTTTTCCACTATAGTTCTACCAAACTCGGCTGTTTTTGTATCAAAATCACGTTCCATTGAGTTCATAACTGTTCTGTCCTTTATCATATTTCCTATGGCTTTGTTGATTTGACTCTTTCTTGATGTTAATTTTTTCTTCTGGTTATTGTTTTGTGACTTGGAACTTTCAGAATTTGAATAGAGGTTGGTAATTCTACCATAGCTTGTTTTACTGTTCATCTTAGAACTGCTGTCAAATTTCAATGACTGATCAGAATTCTGCTCTTTCCTATCTCTTCTAATTTGCACTTTTTTCTTAACACTACCATTTGAACAAACTTCACATTTGTTTGTTCTGCATGATCCTGAACATTCTCTGTTTCTTGTGACTCTTGACCTATTGGTTCTGTTTCTTTCTTGTTTGTTTCACCATTTTTATCACTTCCTTCTTTTTCATTAAGGTACATACTATCCAGCTGAGCTTCTATTTGACCATGAACATCTTCACTACTTCCTAATTCATCATCTGCATCATCACCATGGTCATTGTCAATACCTTCCTGCTTAACCAGTGGCACACTTTCTATTTCTTCTGGCAACACTTTTTCAACATTATTTACAACATTTTTCCTGTTAACTTTCCTATTCCATACATGTGTTTCTTTAATGATTTGTGGTCTATACCTACAGGTCAGTTTGCAGTCATCTATTGATATGACATTAAGCATTTTGTTGGACCACGATCTCGCCACAATCTTAGGCTGCATAATCTCAGAACCAATATGACTCTTGTCTTGTGGTTCAAACTCACTGACCATTGAACTTGAATTTTCACCAGTTGTTAATGTGTCAGACATGGTTGATTCATCTTCATAGCCATTTACAGGACCGACTTCTTCCATATGTTCATCAGCATTATTTGCCCTGCTGCCTTCATCAGATGTTGCTGGCTTCTTCCCAGAGTATATGTCTCTTCGCTGTGCCGAATAATGTATCTGAGACTCTATGAGGTTATGTTTAACAGTGTGGATATCGGTTCCAAAGAATCTTTTGCGACCTCCGATCGTTGCCAGACTAACAGCACTAAAAGCACGGTCACCCAACCGAGACGAGTATATTGCCGATTTGCTCCGTCTCTCTTCATTCTTATCCACTTTCATATTGTACTTACTCACATCAATTTTCATAAAACTTCCGGTTCTTGGCCTTCCATTCTGGTTGGGCCTGTAATACTTGTTCACCTCTTTAGTCCAGTACTCTATATGTGCCAGTTTCTTCACTGGCAGATACACCTCTCCTGTTTTTGCTGAGTTCAGCTGCTGGATATGGCGCTGGGCATTGGCAGAGAGTTTCTGGGCCTCACTCCACTCATGGAGCTTGGTGTGAAAGGTGAGGGCCTTCTGATTCATCCTGGTCCCGTGGTATGTCTCAGCACAGGAGTACGGATGGACCACTGCTGGGTCCCGCATCTCTATCGTATGTGTGGCAGGCTTCAGGACTATAAACCCTGCAAATAGAGGGAGGGAGATTTTTAATAAATTCCTTGACTTCTTACTTAAAATATTTGTTGATATAAGTTAAGATACAAATTATTGCCATCCCTTCTGATGGATCCTGGGTGAACCATTACTTTGTACCCGGAAAAAATATTTCTCACTAAATGGGGATAATTTCTTTTAGCAAATATCTAATTAAAAATGGCAAACATAATGTAACATTTAAAATTAAAAACCAATTAATAAAAATCAGCCATTTAAAAGGTTTCTTTAGGAGATATTCAAGTTAATATGTATTAGGATCAAGGACATTATCAGTCAAGCATAAGGATATTTTGACTTCAGTGATTAAAAGAAGATCTGTATAATTAAAGCCAGCCTTCAGAAATCTACTTTATTCATTGCTTATGTTTATCTGAACATAATCTCATTTGAATCCAGTTTTATGATGTTTGTAGCATGATAATTATACTGGTTGGTCGTGTGCCCAGAAACCTGAAAGACTTAGACTGGGCCTTGCTAAGTCTTATTGACTGCATGAGGAATCAGAACTGTCAGTTTGATCTGTGAACCAGTCACTGTATTTACACATGTCAAGTTAATGACCTGTTTATCGATACACTAACTTAATCACCCTACACTCTAATGTCTTTTCAATACCATTCTGTTTGTCTGGTGTCATTACTTGTGCATTTATATGCCTGGCTAAGAACAAATGTCGAGTCACGGTGGGTCATGAGGTAAATATTGAATGCTGATTTGTAAAAAAAGGCTTGGATCGCAACCAATTACCCCGTTTGGTGCTCTCCTCCATGGAGACACATTATGACACTATGCACAGCCTTTGTCCACCCCAGATCAGCCTGAACAATTTCTCAGTCTTAACTGGTTTTATTTTGTTATCTTAATTCAAAATTGTTGAAAAGCTTAGAGCAGTAAGTCACCTGTTAAACATGTTGTTTGCTCATGGAATTTACTGTTACATTATACAAAGTCATTGATATTCAGCATTTTTCATACATTGTCATTTATATCTGCAAAGCTATAAGTACTGTAAAACCTTGCTATTTAGACAAAACTTGATCATCACTGTTAAAGAAGATAAACTTGATCATCCACTGTTCATTACATGAGGAGTATAAAACTTGATCATCCTACTGTTCATTAACATTGAGGAGTATAAAACTTGATCATCCCACTGTTCATTAACATTGAGGAGTATAAAACTTGATCATCCCACTGTTCATTAACATTGAGGAGTATAAAACTTGATCATCCCACTGTTCATTTACATTGAGGAGTATAAAACTTGATCATCCCACTGTTCATTAACATTGAGGAGTATAAAACTTGATCATCCCACTGTTCATTTACATTGAGGAGTATAAAACTTGATCATCCTACTGTTCATTAACATTGAGGAGTATAAAACTTGTTCATCCCACTGTTCATTAACATTGTGGAGTATATAACTTGATCATCCTACTATTCATTTACATTGAGGAGTATAAAATTTGATCATCCCACTGTTCATTTACATTGAGGAGTATAAAATTTGATCATCCCACTGTTCATTAACATTGAGGAGTATAAAACTTGATCATTCTACAGATCCTACTTGAGGCCTGATGTCTGTTTCACTGTACTTTGTTCAAACAAATTTAATCTTAGTTGTTAGAATGTTATCATACATAATGTCTGTTAATTTCTAATTTGCATGATAAAGAAAGGCAACCCATTCAAATGCATTATGCCAACTAATTATTTTTGTGAGGAAAAAAATCAAAAGATTAAAACTATTTACATCTGTGAATTTATATAATATATAAGGATTGTTTTCATACAAAGTTGAGTGAAACGGGTTCCCGACATGTACATTGTATTTTATGTCATGTTCCTGATAGTGCAATTATCATGTACTCTTCACTGAAGGAACTGGCACAATTTCAGTTGATTGAAATAAGATATTGTAAGCACAAAGTGTGTTGAGATAATTCACGAGTGCCAGCAAGTGCAAAGGTCAAAAATAATTGGCAAGTTAATAGAATTATTCTAGGCTGCTTTCATATTGATAGCATGAATGTGTCATAATAACAAGATAAGTCAAGGCTCCAATATCAACTTATTTACATATATCACTGTTTCTATAGGGATCAGAGCCTCTGGAAGGAAATTCATGGGTTTGATCCCTGGCCGTGACGTACCAAAGTGTCATTAAAAATGGTACTGGTAATAAACCATTTCACTTCATAATGCGATCTAAACATACGTAAATGTACGCATGCTTCCAATTTTGGGAAGATTTTATTTTTAACAAACAACAACAACAGTTAAAGTACCTGAGGTTTTGTTTTCTTTTATGTTACCTCTGTCAAACTGTTCAATTAAAAAAAGAGAGGATGAAACTTCTGAATTTACTCCTGGGTTTTATTTAACAGGACAGTAAATATTGACTAGATTTAAAGGCCATGAAAAGATTTGAGCTTGAACAGTGAGGTCAAATGTATCGATTTCCCCTAGCTCACATTTGTTGTATTGTCAGGTTATATTTGTCACATTACTGGTTAATTACACCTTTTTAGTTAAATAAATGGCCCTACTTTAGGAAGGTGTATATATTGTAAATTTACTGGAGAGAAAGTGTTTTAATTGTCAGATTGTGAAAGTACTGAGATCAAAGGGTCATGGCTTTTGTCCTTTGTTGTTCAGAGAATAGCCTTGTGAAAACCGTTTAACTGAAGTATTTTAAGCACCCTAATGAAGACTTAGTATGGGTAGGTTCATACTTGAAAGTACATGTATAAGCATACTTAGTTAAATTGCTATTCACTGATGTGGTTATTATCTTCAATTGTGTTCAATTGGTCCAGTGTTAATTTGATATAATTATATGGATAAAGCACTTGGTTGATTAACTGTTGTCATAAGATATGCTTTCTCTGAACACAAAAATATATTTACTGTCATTAAATTTTGAATATTTTTGTTTTTTAAAGAGCTAGTAGCATTAAGGTAAGTTTTTGAAATGTTTTGGGGGAAATTCAGCACTATACAATGACACTATAAAATGCAAGATGTGTCACTTTTCTAAAGGACAGCAACAGGATGGAAGTGTGAGATTTCCAGATGGACAGCTTCAGGCAGAGAGAGAGAGAGAGAGAGAGAGAGAGAGAGAGAGAGAGAGAGAGAGAGAGAGGCAGTGATGTATAAATATATTTCTAGTTACCAATTAGGCTGGACACCTCAGACTGGTTCACAGCCATCACACTTTCTTGGGAAACAGTCATGATTCCTGTGTACTTTATCGAGTGGTCCCAGTCAATGGTTCCCAGTCAACTAAAGTAGAATGGTCCCAGTCAATAAAGTAGAGTGGTCCCAGTCAATTTAAGTAGAATGGTCCCAGTCAACTAAAGTAGAGTGGTCTCAGACAGTTCTCAGTCAATTGAAGTAGAGTGATCTCAGTCAATTAGAGTGGTCCCAGTCAATTGAAGTAGAGTTGTCCCAAAGAATCATAATGCACAACATAACTTTTCTTCAATGCAATTTCTTTTTCACTGGTTAATCATGTTACAAGCAATTTCAGTTTGCAGTACCATTATTGATACTAGAATCAGTAACATATCTCAGATTGTTGTATCTTTGACATCAGTGTATGATATGGCCCTATCCAGATATGGTATCAACAGTGTTACCACAGTGTGGTATTTTAAGTAATACCAGTCTGTGTTCAGAGGGGTATCATTCCTTGGGTACAGGTGATAGTAGTGTCCATGTCTACCAATTTTATATTGTAAATGTTACCAGTCTGTGATACTGGACAGTTGTACTAGTTGGTCAAGTCTGTAACATGAACAGCGGTGCCATTTCTTGGTAACAATTGGGGTACCAGTCAGCAGTTTTACAGTTGTACCACACCATGGTATTAACCACAGTCTGATGTCAACATTAATCCATGTTTATTGTATCAACTCCAATGTATCCAACACTAGATAAATTAGTTCATAAATCAAAATTCCTCACTATTACAATCCAAAATATTTCACAAAATTAATTTCATCACATTCCCTCATTTATGCTTTCTTGATAAATATATGATTCCTCCTTGGGTAAAAACCAATTAAATATCACATTAAGAATTAAGTTGATTATTTGTGAAGGTTTGAAGCTGATTTATAACATGTAATAGGTCATTACTAATCCAACCATTGTACGTAACTAATCCATGGTCAGAATAAAAATCTTAATGAGATTTAAACAAGGATCGTGTTGATAAGCACACACACTCTCTCTCTCTCTTAGTGGAGTAATCTGTCTAAGCATATATCACATTTGGTAGATTGGCAAGCAATGTATAAATTGGCAAATGGTTCAGAGCACATCTGAACAAAATAGGAAATATGAGATCGACCCATGGAATGACACCATGTCTGTGTTATTGTGTCAGTGAGTATGTGGACAGAGGAAGGAAGTCTCCATATGAATTAGAAATTTAAGAGCTACAGATCTGCCATATATAATTCATGCTTTTCATTTTGTAAATTTCACCCCCAAACATAATTATATACACATAGCTGATAAATTGCTTTTGAATGATTAAGTTTAATTGAAATTGAATTAGAGTGGGCCAGTTCAGTTCATGGTGGGGGAAAAGTGTTTAGAAAGTGATGATTGTAAACAAAAAATGAATAAATAGCGATGCTTGTTGTTTCTTAATTTAATCAATAAACTTGTTTAGAGAAATTGTATAACCGTTAATGTTCATTATGATGTTAATTTGAGAAACATACTGCTTTGAAATTTGCCTCTTCATAAAAAGCAAATACTGCATTTGCAACGTAAGGTGTTGAATAGCTTTCACAAGAGTGAGCAGCGCTTTGATTAATTGAGGAATCAGTTCAGTAAGTGCACTGAGGTAATTGAAGTTATTAATTGGTCTATTTAATCATTGAGAAGGTTAGTCTGCTTAAGGTTATTTATGAATAAATAATGGAAAAAACAACTTTATTATTTCCTGAATGAATGTATCAGTAACACCCACACACCTTTGATTGTTGATTTTAAGTCCCACCAACATTTTGTTCAGTCTTTTTGAGACTTTCTTCATGAGGCTGATGTTGATATCATTACTCAGTAGTATTATGTTCCGAACAAGTTTTCCCACAGGCTTAAAAGATACTAAGCTTATTTTTGATATGAAGATGTTCTATGATGTCTTACAGACTGACCATAGGTCAGTTGTAAAAACATGAAACTGGTGGTTGTAAACATAAACTTGGTTTCATGGCCTTCCCTGGTCTTTGGGCTAATATGACTCCAGAATCATTGAATAGTTACTTGGAGATGATAATCATATAAATATGAAACAATCTGTAGAAGCTATGATGATGCATAGGGAGATATATGGTGCACTAGCTCAGAAATTAGAAGCTAAATGTTCTTTGTGAAGGTATCCTGCATGAAAATTTTTCAACATGATAATTGTGACTTGTAGTATTTTTCTACGTAGGTATTAATAAGATGATTGTAAAATCATTACTGCTATTGAAAATCATTGTTAACAATGCGTTTGTTATAATATTAATTGCTGAAAAACAACAACTTTTCTAATATAAAGTTGTTGTTTTTTACCTATGTAGAAAAGAATCAAACTTTGTTTTACAATAGTTGGACAGAGAGCAATATCAGTTACAAAAATTTCTAAATTTGCACTGATGGTGGCATTTGTATGGTCTGTAATGTGGGAGAAACCTGAATGGCAGGAGAAAACACATGTGACTAAAATAGCATTCAAATGCTCTTCCTTATATATTGTTGTAAAGACTTACGATATAACACAGGTTGCATTAGTGAAAAGCTAGTGTGTTAATGACTATACACTATCTAAACACCCAGATTTTCCTATTCCTGTAGTAAGTTCGTTTGACCTTGGAGCAGTATGATGTCACGAAGTCAACAAGAAAGATATCAATATCACTTGACCAGGGGTACTTCCTCACATTATTCAACATTCATACAGACCCTCAACATGTATTGACTCTCATTTGTAACATGGAGCCCTTCCAAGCTGTCATGAATCACCTAGCAATATTGAAATGCAATTTATCCCTCTTAAAACCATATTTATTCTGATAATACTCTTCATTATCTTTTTCAGGAATGTGTTTACTTTATCAAATGTTATTTATCCACAAGTCTCAGCTAAATCTTACTTTTTGTCAGAATGGTAACATTTTAAATACATTCTGTCACATACAGTATGAATACACACTTGAGGATTTCTTTGATACTTGTGATCCCTTGCCCATTTACTGAGCCACAGATGCGCTGCTAATTCGTCTTTCATCAAATCCAAAGCTTGTTTTTGTCAGGTCTTGGGTAGTTTTATTCAAATCATAAAACGCTAAAGCAGTTGAAAGTGTCAATATGGAAAAAATGTTTTGAATGACAAAGTCAATACAGAAAGTGTTGAAATAAATGAATTGATTTTGGCATCTGAAAAAGGTAAGTTTGCTTCTCCCTGTTAGGACCTATTCATTTGGATGATAAAAATCACAGGTGGGATGGAACACTAGATAGAACCATACAACATATCTTTCAGATGGTAGCAGCCAGCAAAGTTATGCAAAGAGTTGTCCTTTCTTATCGTCTGTATGACTTTTATTGCTTTGAACCTTATCTTTTATATTCTTGTAGCTCTTTGAAACGAAATCATGTTGACTCAAATGAAGTTTTAATTTACTTGTCAAGTGATTTTTTTGTGTTTCATATTATCCAGTTGTCAGTATTAGAATAACATTTTTAGTACAATTTAAAACAAAGAATTAATTGCTTATACAGATGGTCCACTTGAGGCAATCTTTTCTGTTCTGGTTATTTTGAATACATGTATACTGTTTTAATGGTATCAAGGAATGCCCCCAGCAGGTTAAAATCAGTGGCTGACTTTCTTGATAAAGATTTTTATGTGTCAGTACTTGATATTATGTATATCTCTGAACATAAAGGTATAGAAATATGGCATGTATACCACAGAACCACACAAGTGTTCTCATGGTATGGCACCACAGTTATGGTGTGATATAGATATATGGCATGATAATATTTGAGAATGCTCCAAGAGATATACTGGTATGACACCACTTTATATAGGGCAGATATGTAATGCTGCCAAAGGATATATGCCATGATAATTTATTAGGCATATATGTAATGCTGCCAGAGATATATGGCATGGTACACTTTATTATAGGGCAGATATGTAATGCTGCCAAGAGATATATGCCATGATTACACTTTATATAGGGCAGATATGTAATGCTGCCAAGAGATATATGCCATGATACCACTTTATATAGGGCAGATATGTAATGCTGCCAAGAGATATACTGGTATGACACCACTTTATATAGGGCAGATATGTAATGCTGCCAAGAGATATATGCCATGATTACACTTTATATAGGGCAGATTTTTAATGCTGCTGAGAGAAAAATGGAATGTTACTATGGCAACTTTAGACAGCTATTCAGTTCTGCCAAAAGGCAAATTGATTGCCCTGAATGTATTTCAACCACTACAAATAAAAAAGTAACAGATACTTTTAAGCTTGAATATATAGCACAGTATTAAAAGTAAATATGGGAAAATGTGTTAATTTAAAATCTAGTCATCTTTGTGTTTCCTTAATTGTTGGAATCAAGAATTGATTTAATGCTTGATAAATAATCTTTTAATTTCTTAACATTATAGATTTATCTCTACTTTTGCAAAATGAATACAGTTATCGTCAATTAACTTGAACAAACACAATAACTTGAATGATCAGGAGATAGAAAGAATATTGCAGTTTGTCCTCAGTATGGTTTCTCCATAGCCCCCTATTGTCTTTTTGTGTATCTTCTAATTCTGACTATATTAGCAAATAATAAAAACACATTTTGTTAATGGTAAAGTATTGAATTCTGTTTACTGTCAAGAACACAGTAGCTACATTGACATTGTGCACATGTCACAATAACACAAAAGATATCGAATAATTTTAATTAGTTTTTGTGCCATCTGCTTACAGCAGAGGTGACACATAGGGATCACTTTTCAATTGCTTTGGCAGGTTACACACGTGTTCCAAAGAAAACACTTTTATATATTTATATTTTAAAGTTGAAAAAAAAAAATTGGAATAAATGAATATTTTGGTGCATACTGAGTCTTATAAATTGTTTTCTTTTGACATTTACTTTGCAAAATATGTAATATCCATGTTTTGGAAGGTGAATGTATTTGACGAAAATGTAAGACATCAGTCATTATTGTAGCAGACATAATACAGAATGTTTAACCCTTTCCCTCATAGAGGAAACAATGAAAAGACCTATGCGAACAACATAAAACCAGATCAGCCTGCGAGTAACTCGCAGGCTGATCAGGTTTTATGCTGTTCGCTGCTCCTCAGTGGTCTGGAAATGAGGATTTTGTAATTAAATTTGGTAAGGTTTAACTGTGGTTTTCTGCAGATCAGGCTTTATGTGATACCTATTGAGTGCGTCAAAATGAGTCTGTATGAGGGAAAGGGTTAACCCCATACCACACAAGTATCTATATCAAAATATATGATTTGGCTTGAATGCTTTAAATGGTATATAATCAAAATGGAATTCTTTTGCCATTCAGACTGTGTGGTATCTGGACTACGATATTGTATGAGCTAACCGAGGAAATCCTGACCAGACAGCTGTTTGATCTGGCTCTACTCTGTTTGTTCAGGCATCAAGATACTTTTATATGAGGTACAGGGTTGAATAAATCGCTGGTGTGAGACCAAAATTTTACACTGAAAATAATTTATATCTTTGGGACACTAATTTTTGTCGATTTCATTGAGGTTTTTAAACATTAATATTAATCCCCATGAAAACTTGTCACTTATATAGACCACACGTTTTCTAGAACATAGATCCATGAATAAATGTAAAAAGGTATTTAATCAACAAAATTGAATTCAACAAAAATTAATGATTTTACAGTACTTTACATCAGTGAATTATTGTAGATTGTCTCTTAAATATCACATGTGATCATGCAAGAATGGCCATGATTCCTAGAAACTGCGAGTCCTTATGATTTAAAGGGCATTTTTCCAGTGCAGCATAGAGGTGTATATAAGAGTAATTTATCCCAAAGAGAAAATGTTTGTTGTTGTTTTCAACAGCAAAAATAACCATTTAAATCTGTATGACATCTTTTTTTTTTGCCGTTACTGAACATATGTATGCAGTTGATTATTTTGATGATGATTTTCTGTTTCAGTTATTAGAAAAAATTGCTAGACAAAAGTTTAATCTGATAATAGGTGTATAGCTTTTCTAATTGTTTAATATTAAAAAATATACCTATTAAATAAACAAGAGTGTTCTCTGGAACACATGTGTCACCTGAAGCGTGACAGAAAAAATGTGACTGACAGACAGACGGACAGACAAAGAGTGGAAAAGTGATCCCAATGTGTCACATCTGCTTACAGCACACAATAAGTGACACAATAAGTGTTTCCAGTCATAAGAAAAAAAATCCACCGAAAAACATTTTCACATTAAAGAAAAGGTCAGGAAGGAAGAGAAAATAGAAAATAATAATTTAAAAAAAGAAGGAGATAAAGACAAAGATAGAAATAAGTGTGTAAGTAAACAAAAAGAAGTTGAAGAAAGAGTTGAAGACTACATACCTGTCATGAGGTGTAATCCTCAACCATTTGATAAAGATACCCATCGTCAAACTTTAATTAAATATCTAGAGAAACAGATTTATCGAAAAGGTATTTAGATTTATATGATTCTTAATGTGTTTGTTTAAACTATCTCCTGTCACACAAAAAATGGCATCCAAACATATGATGAATCACTCAAGATCTCTGAAGATACAATTTAGACAAGTGATTATTTAATTAATCATTTATCTGTTATTCTGGAGGTAGACCTCTTTGCCTGTGGAAACACACTATCTATTTGAATGAAGCATTTCCTACGGTCCAAGTCAATGGGTATTGAGCTACATTGATATGCCAAGTCGGCAGTCGAATCGAATGATTAAACCTGATCGTCTTTATGAAATCTTTATCTTTATGATTAAATTGTGTGCATAAAACTGTGAATAAACATCGCCTTCAAGTGGACATCTAGTCTTAAACAGTCATTTATAGGCTCTAATCAGACAGGATTATCCAATCAGAGAGCCCAGTTTGGCATTCAGGTTGTCATGACAACATCAGGTTACTGCAACCAGTTTGTTTAGTATCATTGACACCCTGGTACAAAAAGAATAAATTGGCGGCCCTTGAATGAGATGAACTGCTTTTGAAAGATGCCGACTGCACTGCTTGCCAATGAATTAATTATACTTAATCAGTGTCCTGTAAAGACCAGGTGGATGATGTGAAGAAATCAAAAGAGTTTTGATGTTTGTAATCTGTATACATGAAGATAATTGTAATAAGTTTCAGGGTGTCTTCTCTTAAGAGAAAGGCAGCTTGTGATACGTAAAATACCATTAAATCTGTGTTTAATAACAGAAGCCTGTAATCTGTACTTATCATAATTCTGTACTTAGCAGCACTCAGCAGCAATCTGTTCTTAGCAGCATATCTGTATTCAGTGGCAATCTACTTAGCAGTAAATCTTTACTTGGCAGCATATTTGTACTCAGCAGCAATCTACTTAGCAGTAAATCTTTACTTAGCAGCAAATGTGTACTCAATCGTGATATGTACTTTTCTGCATTCTGTACATAGCAGCAGCAATCTGTACTTAGCAGTTATCTGTACTTAGTCAAAAATCTATTCTTAGTTGCAAATCTGTACATAGCAGCAATATGCGCAATCTTTTAGCAAATACGTTAAAAGCAACCTGTGTTAAAATTCCAATTGTGACATTTTCTTATACATTAAACTCCTTATGAAAAGCCACCTGTTCTAAGCAACCATTACATCCCATCCCTCATGCTGATTATGTACAAATTATGACTTGATGAATATTAATTAACTAAACTTGAGATGGTATATGAAATTATGAATTTTTCTTAGCCACATTGACTGTGTAGAAACTGAGCTACAATATTGTATGAGCAAACAGAGGAGACCCTGTTTGCTCTTATAAGAAATGTCAAAATGAGTCTATATGAAGTGAATTAAACAAACTTAATCTTGATGTTTAATTTAGATTTCAAGCGGTATCAACATTGTTGGAAAATAAATAAAATTCTCAATATAATAGAATTAATTGCTTACTGTCCATGACGTTGTTTCATGAAAAGTCCAACACTTTTCTCACAGTATGATTTAAAAAATATTTCAATCATATCATAAGACTACCGGTAGATGCTATGTCACACTTTTTGATACACATTTTTTTCCTATGCACATGGACAATAAAACCATCATTAGCAGTTGTAAAAACATCGATCTACACAATCAGAAGGGGACTAAACTTCATTTCCTTGTGTAAACTGTGACTGCCTGACTTGCTTTGTGATTTTGATAATGGGACAGAAGTAAGAATGAGAGAAACCGGATGGTCATAAAACTTACTTGTCTTTCATGAAAGGTTTCGAATGTTTGCTCAGAGCCTCATGTTTCTTGCTCTTAAATTTTTTTCTTTTTATGATTGGTGTTTGACATGCTTTTTAACTGATTTCCTCTTTCAGTTTTCAAATATTACTTACTCAGTACCTTAATTGTTGGAAACTTATTAAATATGCTCTTACGTATTGGTTTATTTGTTTATTGAGAATTTTTTTGATGGTTTCTTTTCATATATTAAATTTTCTTTTTAACTTTTCTGTCCTAGATATGAAGGACTTAACTCCAGACATATTATTGTGTATCTTGAATTAGTGACTACTGCAGCTATTTTCAGCTTGTTTGTCTTTAAGAGATGTCAACCATACTGCCTCTGCTCATCTTTTCCACTGAGAATGTTTAAATGAAATCTTCTCATTTTTGTATTTTGAAATAGCAATGGAAATTCTGGTATAAAGAAGTGAACAGATAGTTTACTCAATAGAATTACCTCTTTCGGTAGAGAGATATAAAGTTGATCTATAGAATTGCTAATATATATTTGAAGCGGCATGTTCACAAATGATCATTTAGTAAGAATTTGATTTTCCGTGTGTCAAACGTCTACAGATGTATGGTCACCCAGTGCAACGTTCCATGATTGTAAGGACAATAGATGATTTCTACATCAAAGGCAATATCGTTATGAATGGTATTGAACCTACATTTAGTATTATGAAACGGATTTTTAAAAATTCTATTTAGTATACTGTCACATGATTGATCACATTTACTTTTCGTACATGGGCTCAATTCACAGACTGAACTTCCTAATTCACAACCGGGAAGTGGTGAAGACACCATGTTGCAGAACATGTCACATGGTACTGCAAGCACCTGCCTTGGGAATACCGTATCCTATATTTAACCAATTTCTCCAAAGTGGGCATTTACCAACTATAGTGTTTTCCAGTGCAATGTGACCTACACTTGCTGAGTTTAAATGTAAGGAAGCAGACTTAACCAACATTATCGATGGAGAGTAGAAAAACTTTTTTAATTTTTACCTATTATCTGTGAACAAGTTACTTTAAACCATGAGAAGCAATTACAATTACAAAATTGTTCTTGTTTAGTTTGCACTTCACTTCATTTTGAGTTATATCAATGGAAGTCATGGAAAATTCATGCCATAAATTTTACTTTCATATATCAACACATCTAGTTTGATCTTAATTCTTGCTGTAAGCTTTTTCCAATAAAGATTTAACTGAAAGAGATACTTCTGTGAGACATTTTAAGTCTGTAATTTCACACTCTAATACTTGTCTCTACTTTCACTTACTTCTCATTGCAACAGGATGGTAAGGTTTTGGATGTCAATACTTTTGCGCTGTTTGAATAATTCCAATACAATCAAGTCGTCTATTTACTATGGGTGTACTAATGTACCTTGTGTGTTGTAGGTCAGAGAGGTCAAAGATCATGAAAAGAAATTCAACTAAATTGATTTATTGATATCATTGGACTAAGTGGCGTGAAATTTCTACAGTGGCAATAGATGTGATCTGTTAATTGGTAGCATTATATCACTCAGCAGGGTATGGTGTGTGTAGGAAATTAAATTTTGGTCATCTTCTGTGAGAGTTGATATGGTGCTTCAGGGATGTCTTGTATTGCTTGGGGAACTGTTGACATTTATTATCTAACTGACATGGTTCTATCTGCTGAGTAACAGATTTATAGAGATAGATAAATGTAGATGAAGGGATGGAGGGGGCAAGGGAGGGAGAGATTTAAGAAATACAAGTTAAGGTAATCCATCTGTCATTAAATTGTGATCATGGTCCATCAAGTGAGTATGGGAAATTTATAGAAAATGCAAGCCTTTATAGACTTTGAGCAAAAGACCCTTAACTCCCAAGTCAATGAATGCTTGTAACTGCACTGAAGTCCTTTTGAGCATTTGAAAGACCATGATTGTAATTCAGAGAAGTGATTAGACTCATGGTTTACAAGTTACACACAAGACATATTAGTCATATGCTTCTGATATCTTAAATCATTTTTTTCAATTTCTGCACCTCTCAAAGTCTTTCATATATACAGACTTATCAAAGTTGCTTGAAATAAGATATTGAAACTAAAATTGGCATGTAGATAGATCATGGGGAGAAAAAGGTTTGGATTGGATCTGAGGTCATTTTAAGACCAAGGTCAATGATTTAGTGATTTTCTTGGTGACATTTGTTGTCTTCGAACAACCTCTTGGGTTTTTTTTCTGTCAGGGTTGGGGAGTTGATCTGATTGTAGATTTTGTTTGACTTTCCTTATCTTTATAGGTTATAAAGGAATATTCTCTAACCCTAAGAAAACCTCTTGTTTCATGAGATTAATCTGAATTGTCACCTTTACATGTGATAGATCTGAAGGATCTGTTACTGAACATTACCCTCGTAGACTGCAAAACAAAGACTTGAAAGCAGTTTAACTGTACACACGCCATTAACTTTAAAAGGTTCAATTACACCATATACCATGCATACCATGCATATGATTTATTGTGTCCTTTTGCATAATATGTGAACAGATAGTTGCCTCAAATTTGATTAATAAGATTAAAACATTGTTTTTCTGTGACAGCATTGTAATAAGCTGTAGAGATATTTGGGGAAATTATTGATTAGTGTGAATCTCTCTACCTGTCTTTTTTTTTGTTACATGAAGAGGACACAAAGAGAGAAAAAATTTTTGTGTCAGGTTGGTATTCACACTCCAGATCCCTTGCTTACAGACATGATGCAATACTATCTAAGCTATTTGATGTCTTTTGAGTTAAACATACCAGTGACAGTGATATTTTTTTTTATGCCCCCGCATCGATAGATCAGGGGGCATATTGTTTTTGGTCTGTCTTGTCTGTTTGTCACAAAACTTTAATCTTGACTACAACTTGGAGGTCCTTCCACCTACAGCCCCATAACTTCACATTATCCACCAGAACCACTTAGAGGTCACAGGGTCAAAGGTCAAGGTCATCATGACTCAAAGGAGCAAATGCATTACTAGGCTACATTATGAACTTGCTTCCATCCATAACTTTCGAACATCACAGGTGTATGCGCCTTGATGAGCTCTACCCGCCAGGTGACCTTGACCTTTAATTGGTCTAATCCCCCCTGCGGGGTCATGGCGTTTGTTCGAACGTAGCACATGTTTTACATTTTAAAACGCGTGCAATTATTAACACAGAATAATGCAGAAGTCAGGTAGTGCTCATAATTTTATGAAATCTTAGTTTCCCCACAATTGGTTGGCAAATGAGCATCTATTTAGGCCTCAGTCACATTACCCATGTCCATAGAAATAATGAATTGTGCAAATATGAGTGCTCATAGAGACATGTGCTAAAATCTGTACAAGCTCTCATTTTATAGTGATGTGTTATCACATTAGATATGGGGCTTTAACGACATAGTACATTTCACGCAAGGAAATCTTAAAAAAACTCTTAATGAGCTTGTAAGATACACATAGGCAACTCCTGCAAGGCTCATACATTTTTTCAATGACTCATGTAGCATGAGTCTTGTACAGGTATCATACTGCACTCTCACTGGTAAACTGGTAAAAATTGTATGCGAATTGTACATTTGTACATGAGCTTAAAGTTAAAACCTGAGGTCAAGCACGAGTACCCAAAATGCCCAAGATTATTGCACAAGTTACCGATACTTGATACAGAACTTGTAGAAAATAAAGTAAATTTATGTCAAACAAGCGCTACTTATGAACATCATGGGATGAGGGGGGCCTTAGGGGTCAGGTCATTTGAAGGTCAAGGTCACTTGGTGGGTAAGGCTGAGCCATCAATGTGCACACAACTGAGAAGTTTGGAGGCTGAAGGACTTCGGTGTTATGGTCAAGGTTAAAGTTTTGTGACAAACAGACAAACAAACAGACAGACAAAAATCAATATGCCCCAATCTATTGATCCAGGGCATAAAGGCTTTTAAGAGTATTATGACTGGGGCATAAGTAAGAGAATTTCCTATTAGATGCATTAATGATTGCATGACAATGATTCTCAGCAAATCTTGCATGATTTTTTAAAAATCTTATTTCATTACCATCTTTTCATATTTTTTTATCTAGATGATGATGTTAAATGTGACATTATCTGTATATGACGCACTATTTTAATGTTTTCAATACCTTGAAAAACTCAGTTATTTTGGAATTTGTCCCTGAATTTTAACAAGAGTTTATTTAACACATTTAATTGCTTACTTCAGTTGACGATTTTGCTACCTATTCCATGATTTAGCCTTGAAACAAAATGTTCAACTGAGAAAAGA
>CM037778.1:56392290-56442290 GCA_021229015.1 Solen grandis
CCTCCTTCGCAAGAGTCACTGACTCCCATCTGAAGTGGGCACACATGGTGAATGTTTATTAACATTGAACTAAAGATAAAAAAATTTCTGAACTAAAGTTTTTTCTTTCTTTCTGACATTCATACATCACAGGTATAATGACCAGTTATTCATCTCAAACATTGCTAAAACAAAATTAAATCACAATTAAATCACAAGCTAGATAATAATACAATCAAGAGTGGTATTTGCTGCAAAAACTTAAAGAAATTGGTATGTAGGTTAAGGTCATGAAATAAGATATGCACTATTTTCTCCCACCCCTTCTCTCTTCCTCTCAATTTGATTCTTTTTTCTCTTTCTACTTTGTTTCACTCTCTAAATCCTTCCTTCCCCATCTTCCCTTTATTTCAAAACCCACCCCATATTTTCCGCTATTTCTTATTCAATATATTCCTTTACCTCTTAATACATACAGTATCTACCACTGAAGGCAAAATATAACAAGAGGGCCATGATGGCCCTGGATCGCTCACCTGATATCATTAGGCTATGTAAAATCAAGTGACCCCTGGGGCAGAGCCAATTTTGACCCCAGGGTCATGATTTGAACAAACTGGGTAGAGGTCTATTAGCCCATGTTACATACCAAATATCTAAACTCCAGACCTTGTGGTTTTTGAGAAGAAATTTTTCTAGATTTTTTTCCAAAATAAGTCTATGTAAAATCAAGTGATCCCTGGGGAGGGGCCAATATTTTCACCAAATATCTAAATCCTTTTCTAGTTTCCTAAAAAGAAGAATTTTCAAGTTATTTCTATATTAGCCTATGTAAAATCAGGTGACCCCTGGGGCGGGGCCAAATTTGACCCCAGGGGCATGATTTGAACAAACTTGGTAGTGATCTACTAGACAATGCTGCACACCAAATATCTAAACTCCAGGCCTTGTGGTTTCTGAGAAGAAGATTTTTTCAAGTATTTCCTATATTAGCTTATGTTAAATCAAGTGACCCCTGGGGCAGGGCCAAATTTTGACCCCAGGGTCATGATTTGAACAAACTTGGTAGAGTCAACAAGACAATGCTACACACCAAATATCTAAACCCCGGGCCTTGTGGTTTCTGAGAAGAAGATTTTTCAAGTTTTTCCTATATTAGCATATGTTAAATCAAGTGACCCCTGGGGCGGGGCCAATTTTGACCCCAGGGTCATGATTTGAACAAACTTGGTAGAGATCCACCAGACAATGCTACACACCAAATATCTTAACTCTATGCCTTGTGGTTTCTGAGAAGAAGATTTTTCAAGTTTTTCCTATATTAGCCTATGTAAAATCAGGTGACCCCTGGGGCGGGGACAATTTTGACCCCAGGGCCATAATTTGAACAATCTTGGTAGAGAGTCATAAGATCATGCTACATACCAAAAATCAAAAGGCTAGGACTTGTGGTTTCTGAGAAGAAGATTTTTCAAGTTTTTCCTATATTAGCCTATGTAAAATCAGGTGACCCCTGGGGCGGGGTCAATTTTGACCCCAGGGCCATAATTTGAACAATCTTGGTAGAGAGTCATAAGATCATGCTACATACCAAAAATCAAAAGGCTAGGCCTTGTGGTTTCGGAGAAGAAGATTTTTAAAATTTTCATTTTTAAAATCTATTTTTAGCTCCTGTGACCTAGATTTTTGACCAATCAAAATAATTTTAACAACTTTGGAAAAGGGCCCCATAATGAACATTCCTGTGAAGTTTTATCAAAATCCAGTGAGTAGTTTAGAAGGAGATGTTGTTTAAAGAAATTGTTGACGACGGACGCACGCACGCACGCACGCACGGACGACGGACGACGGACAAAAGGCGATCACAAAAGCTCACCATGAGCACGTTGTGCTCAGGTGAGCTAAAAACACAAGCTTTAATAAGACAATAAATCTTTGGTGACTTCTGATTTTGGATCTGGTGACATTGAGCTCCATCTTGTGATCTTGCACAGTTCTAGTGTTGAACAACTGTGTCCTAAATCCTGAACTGAGCATGTATCCTTCAACTTCCAAAATTTAAATGTCAATGAATCTATCCACTCATTCAAGGCTGCACCAACTCTCTTGCCATTTATCACAGACATTCCTTGCAGGATTTTTTCATCACTTATCCCCAATTGACCACGCATGTCATTGAGACCTTCTACAGTATACGGACCTTTCGGGCCATTATTGTATTTCACTGCACCTTCCTGTGTCAATTGAGTACCATTTAATGTGTCAAAAGGAAGAACAAGAAACTTCACCTCAGCACCAACCTGTGCTTTATGCATCAATTTAACGGTCCACACACCTGGCCTAAGAGGTGTTCTCAATTTGGCATTGAGATGGTCCACTAGATGATCTTTATTAAGTTTGAGATCTTGTACTGCAGCCACTTCCCCGGCTGGGTCCACCCATGCCACAGACAATGCGTCTTCTTGAGGGGACCCCCACTCATACCGCAGCACAAGGTCACTGCTAGGGTTCATCAGCCGTGGGTAATTGCGGAATATCTCTTCCTTTAGATCAAAATCTGTACCCACCTGAAACACAGCTGTCATTGTTAGTATCTGTTTCAAGCAGCATGCTTAAAAGCTAAATTATAATACTAGAACTATGACTGAAAGTGATGAAACCCCACCACCACCTATTGCTTTGTCATAGAAAAGAAAGCATTCTTAACCCTTTCCCTCATATAGACTCATTTTGACGCACTCAATAGGTCCACATAAAGCCTGATCTGCAGAAAACCACAGTTAAACCTTACCAAATTTAATTATAAAATCCTCATTTCCAGACCACTGAGGAGTAGTGAACAACATAAAACCTGATCAGCCTGCGAGTTACTCGCAGGCTGATCTGGTTTTATGTTGTTCGCATAGGTCTTTTCATGGTTTCCTCTATGAGAGAAAGGGTTAAATGTATCATGTGAATCATGGCCAGATAATTGCAATGAATATCGTTTTGATGGCCATTTATCAGAGATTCCATGCATGCAATCTTAGGATAATTTTATGATAAGAGTAATAATAAAAATTAAGGTAGAGTTATAGTTCTTGCACATAGCATTTCAACTACTCATTATATATCTATAAAATTTCAAAGAAATACCTATGATAGCTTTGAAGTTATACTCCTGACAAAAATTAATTGTCACTAAATAGATACAAGTTTTTTTCAATTCAAGCCAAGGGTTTTGGAGATTAAAGTGAGGATAAGATTGCATTTACAGGCAAATGGATGGATGGACAGACAACCTGATTCCAGTAAACCCCACAACTTTGTTGGAAGAGGGAAAGGGTCTACTAATAATGAAATGTGAAACTACAAATGAAATTAAAAAACTGAAGTGATTATCGCTGTGTTCTAGTTGTTACTCCAAATAACCTACAGTCTGATGTTGGTTACTCAAAGTCATAGCGACCAACATTTCACTTCAAACAAAGTATCTGACTGAATAATCCATTACAATCAAATGCAACTGCTTGTATGTATCCTTCAATGTTGTTTTACTTCAATCTAATGAAATACTTTGTTTGTAAATTATTAAATAAGGTTTTTAACAAATACATTTTTGTAACAAGTATTATTATAATTACTTTACACGTCAGCCATTTTGTTTCCATTTTTCAGCTACAATTGTTTTGATGTTAATCCAGTTTAAACAAATATAAAATGAAACACATTATTCTTCATTTACATTTAGGTAGCAGAAGCATTACTTCACAATTGTAGAAGTCATTCTTGAAATGAAAACTGTGATAAAATAAGGACACACTTATACCCATCCTCCTGCAACACAAGGTGAATATTAACTCATTTTTAGCTCATCTGTTTTTCAAAGAAAAATATACAAGCTATTGTCATAACTCAGACATCCGCGTTGTCGTCGTCGTAGTCAACAGGTGTCGTCGTCCAGAATCTTAATGTTGGCCATAACTTCTCTACTATTCCATATACAACTTTCATTTATGATATGCATATTCATCTTGACAGGCCTATCCAGACATATGCAAAATTTTCACCTACTGACCTTGACCTATTTTTGCTGTACTTTTGGAAACTTAAAAATGCCTGTCATTTCAGAACCATTAACAACAGGGCAGTAATATGTCACATGTGAATTCCTTGTGGCAAGACCTTTCCATCAATGTTACACTTTTGGACTTTTGACCTTGACCTTTGATCTTTCGCCTCTTTTTGAAATGTTTAACAAAAAACTTTAATGTTGGCTCTAATTTCTTTACTATTTGACATACAACTTTTATTTTGGTATGTTTTGCAAGGGTATTCAGATATACCTCAACATTTCATCTATCAACCTTGACCTTTGACCTATATTTGCTGTAACTTTTGAAAACTTTAAAATGCCTGTCATTTCAGAACCATTAACAACAGGGCACTGATATTTCACATATAAATTCCTTGTGGCAAGACCTTTCCATCAATGTTACACTTTTGGACTTTTGACCTTGGCCTTTGAACTTTGACCTATTTTTGAAATGATTAACAAAAAACTTTTTTGGAATTTTTACATACATCTTTTATATTTGGTATGCATATTCATCTTGACAAGGGTTATTCAGATATACCTCAACATTTCATCTATCAACCTTGACCTTTGACTTTATTTTGCCATAACTTTGGACAAGTTTAATAATAGGTATTTCTTTGTCATTTTTCAATATTTAAAAAAAAAATAAAAAAATTGTATACTGGTTTGTCATCATATGAACCTGTGCAGGTGTGATTTTGGTCTTGACCTTTGGGCAGATATAAAAAATAAAAAAAAATTTTTTTTTTTTTTTAAATGTCTTCAAATTTTACAGTTTTGTGTTGATTATCAAAAACTCAATGGATTAGCAATTGTGATTTTTTGTTTACATATTTTACATCTTTGTGTTGTATACATTCTATTCCATGCATAGATCAAGGTCATCCTTCAAGGTCAAAGGTTAAATTTAAAGGGTATGGTACTTCAACTTTGCATTTAAAGGCTTACAGTTTTAGCTGTGATTTTCAAGGTCAACTTTTTAAAATGTTTAACGAAAATATGTAACTTTGGCAAAAACAGATGAGCATAAGCACCCGCATGCGGTGCTCTTGTTAATTTCAACGTGCTCTTTCATTAATTAGACTACTAATCAGTTGTAATCAATTTATGGTGCCCTTTAACTGATTGGCAATCAAAATCATATTCCAGCTGATATGCGCTGTACTGTAAACATTACAGTGATCTCCCCTTCACAGACTGATGGGTAGGGTGAAAAACACAATAGCCGGTGAATGCATGACAGACAGGTTCGGATAAAAGGTGTGAAGAGAAGATTAAACTGTACACTGGGGGCCCAACTTTTCTTCGGATAAAGGGGTTGTTTGATTAAACCAAACAAATAAAGTATTGTACATGTATTTTATATTTACTTACATAAGGAAAAAATCGGTACCAGAGGTTTCTTTCAGTTAAAGGGTAGGCTTCGGATAACTGACATCCAACTGTATCATTCTTTTTCTATTTTTAGTAACACTGACCATGACTTTTCATCCAAAATATTATCTTAAGCTGCACATAAGACACTTAAAGTAAGGGGCACTGGGTGTGATAAACATCTTTCATCAGTGTTCAGTAGAACATGTGAGGTTTTTAGATATGCTTTAAGTTGATAAAAGTAACAGATTTATCAGTTGAAGCAAAAAATGCAAGAGGCTACCTCCATGTTCTTCAATTTTCCAAATGGTCCATATGGCTTGAGGACGCTGTAGTGAAGTTGTCTACTATACTGGCTCTCGACAGTGTAGGGGGTGCTACTGCCTGGTAATGTTACATTGAACTTCACCAGGTACCTGCAACACAAGTAATAAGGTCACAAGGGAACTAATGAAGCAATATGGAAAAATAGACCATGGATTTGATTATAGAGGAATTATTCTGTGAAGAATCAGTGTAATGTTAAGGGATTTTGAAAACTGGTTTAGAGTGAATGTTAATATGGGCTACAGTTCTGGACTTTAAATTGTATGAGGTAACAAATAAATGCCACTTGCTTCAAATTAATAGCAGTAAAATCTTTCCTAAACAACCCTTAACCCTTTACTTCATATAGGCACATTTTACACACTGGCAAACAGTGCAGACCCAGATCAGAAGCTGTCTGATCTGGGTTTCCTTTGTTTGCTCATACAATACTGTAGCTCAGATTCTACAGTCTGCACTGCAAAGAAAAAAATAGTTTTATATACTTTTTAAAGCTCGGTAAATTAATATTCATCAAGTCACAAATGTGTTAATGTATACTGGTATTCATGGGGTAAAGGGTTAAATATATACTGAAAGCAATGCACAGAAGTAAACCAGTGCTATTTTATGGTTTATTGGTTTATTTCTAGGGTTTGATATCCCACAGTAATTAACACATTTAAAGACTTACACTACATTAGAAGGGATACTAGGCCAACTAATCCTCGAGCTACCCTTATTTACTGAGCATGATGCAAAATATCATAACACAATAGTATCATTTTCGACAAGTGTGGTATGTCAAGCCAGTCCTGCTCCCAGGGTGCACTGACTACTTAAACACTGTCTACAACTCTAATTATTTTCCTAAATATCTTTCACTGTTAAAATTTCTTCATCCTATTAACTCTTCTGATAATTTACTATGAAATCTATATTATGATAAATATAAAAGATGTTGAGAGAGACAATACTGCCTTACCCATAGAATGTCTCAAAGACATACAAGACATGTGTCTCGAGGATTTGAATGTTTGTGAACTGACAGGCTTGGTTATGGTTCTGGAACATGTTCTCTGTTCTTCGGGCAAAGGAGCGACTGAATGACAGGATAAGGTCCGTTTTCTTGTCCCTTCCATCCAAGTAGTGGAACTCATTTTGCCAGTAATGGGACAGACCCTTGACTTCTGCAGTAGAATACACAATAAGTTTATATAACTGCATTCATTATTATTCAATTATATATTGGGGCTGCCGTGGCTGAGTGGTTACAGTCGTGGACTACAAATCTCTCAGCCCCTCACCGCTGTGGGTTCAAATCCCGGTAGGGACTTAGGATTTTTCATGTCAGGAAGCCTTCCAGCTGGCTTGCGGTAGGTTGGTGGTTCTACCCGGAAACCTCTGTGTACTTGAGGTCTTCCTCCACCTGTAATTAGCTGGACGTCGCTATATGATTGAAATACTATCGCAGCGACGGTAAACCCCAAAACAACTACAACAATACAACAGCATTCATTATTACTAAACATTTATGTTTCCAATAATTCCCTACTAAATGCTAGAAGCACATGGCAAATTTAAAAATGAATGTTGTCAATAACATTCTTTTGTAAGCTTATCTAAGGAGAGAAAAGGCTTCTTTTGACTAACTTTAAAATGACCCTTTACTCTGTTTATTCAATTACATAAGAACAGGGCTGACAGCAGTGGCTGCATTAAAAGATTTTTTTTTTTTTTTACATGCCATAAATTGCATCCAGTCAGGTACACACCTGAAGTATCTATTCCCATTTGGCTGTCCAATTTGTTCAAAATTTCCTGGTTTATTACAGGTTCAAACTTTCTGGCAAAGAAGGTAGCTCTGGAACTAAATGCCTGCAAATATATATATAAAAATCTGTCTTTATCTATATACATGTATATAAATTACACATAAAAGATAGAATCAATGAAAACAAAAACATTTACCTAATAAACCGTCAAAAAATATGTTAAAAACCCAATAAAACTTTATCAAATCTTAATCAATCACAAATGAATCATTTGTCATCAAACACTTCAGATGTATTAAGGGCTAACTGTTAAACTATTTGAGGTGCATATAGAAATCGATGAAGACAAAAGAGTTTGTAGTCATCCCTCAATATACTGCAGCTGCAATGTATGTATTGTCTGATATTTCTGTTTTCTTGACTGGAGAAAGTTTTTGTTAAGAACTTGCATAAACTGCAACTTGTGTTTTATATTTTAAGGCATGAAAGGGATGAACCTCAAATTTTTAACAACTTGATAAACACTTTTTTATGATCAATATTGTAATTTCAAATTCAAGGTTTTTTCAAGATCTTTCAGTTAATTTTAAGGTTTTTTCAAGGATTTATTCAGCAATATGTATTTTCAAGACCAACCTCAAATTCAAGGGTTTTTCAAGACCTGTACAAACCATGTATAAAGTGTAAAGAGGTCATATCCAGTGGCATAACCAGTCCTTAGGCATCTCTATATACTGAGGGTAAAGCATGGGTGTTAATCCAATAGTGCCAACTGTAGAAACTATAGTTTTCAGCAACAATCTTCAATCTTTAGTTCCAGAGTCTGGGGCCCATTTATAATTTTAAAAAAAAAGGTTTTTCATACTGTACCATACAAAGAAGAAATTTAAAAAGATCTTTGTCAAATAACTCTCCTACAACTATGATTAAGTCTTTTTGACTGAGGGAAGTTAATGAAACCAATATGTTCTTTACACTAACATTATTTTTCTATATATATACATTCTAAAACCAATAAAAGACTTAGATATATTTTATTGAATTTTATTACTAACATTTAGTTTGTCGAGGTCAGCTGTTTGGATATCTACAGGGGAGCAGCCACACCAGTCCACCTGATGTTTGTGTTGACACTTGCAACCCTTCTTTCTGTTCCAATTAGTCATGTGCAGGTTGTTGTCCACCCACATCCCGCAGTGCTCGCTGTTGAGCAGCAAGGTGTGAAAAAAAGACTGGAAAAGTGAGGTAAAATTTATGAAATGTGAGGGATATTACATGATTGGGAAGGTGACATACACAAGCTGGTAGTGTAAAAAAATGGCTGATTGCTTCAAAAATAGAGATGCTAGGGTTTAAACAAAGTGAAATCTGGCTCTTTTTTTTAAAAGGGGCATAAATCCTGACCTTACTAGCTGATACCAGCAATAATCGAACTTGGTCAAGAGATTATGGTTTAAAACACTGTCATGAGGTTTGAAGATGATTGCTTATGAAAGGAAGATGCTAGATAGTAAACTAATTATTGACGATGGATAGACACGGACAACAGACGGCAGATATTCAATTATCCTAATAGCTCATGAGCTGGGAATGACTGAAGAACGACCGCAGATTACATCATATCCCTGGCAACTAAGTAGTGCAGGAATAAAAAGAGAACTGCATTTTTAGCATTCATCTTCCACTTACCTCCACAGGTAACAGGGAGAACCTATAGAACTCACGCAGCCCCTGGAGAAGCTTATCCGACATGGACACTGAATACACACAGAAGTTTCGATGAAGGACTATCCAGTCACTGCCCCCATCAACTCTGATCCCCTGAGGCAGGTTCCGCCTTCCTAGCCGCCATAGATGATTGTCACACTCAAAAAACAACTGGTCCATGCCTTGCTTCTTGATAAAACTGTGTTGATACCAACAGTAAGTTTATACAGAAATTGAAAAAATTACATCTACCAGAAAAAAGTTATTAACTTTTCTCAAAACTGCAGTCAAAAATTTAGTCTGATCTTTACACATTGCTTGTGAATTATAAAACAAGAGTGTTGTCTGGAACCAGACATAATGAAAGTTGAAAAAAAGTGTCAGTCATTCAGTCTGACAGAACCTGATATTTTGTTGGTCCGAAAGAAAATTTGTCAGTTCGACAGGTATATTATAAATCCAACTGTTTTAACTACTTTTACAGCTTTTTGAAACTGCTACAGCAGGTGACACAATAAACCAACTATTTTCAAAACTACTGTATGATCCTTTACACAGAAGTGTTCCCCTTTACTGTTACATTTATACCATGTATAATTGGCTCCACTGCCAAAACAATAAATGCAATATTACACCAGTCTGTTAAATATGAAGCAATTTAAATTGCAACTTAAAATACTTATGACAGAAAGAAATAAACATCACAAAAGACTCACGTATGAGTGTCACGTCCATTAGCTTTCAGGAAGTTGTTACCTTGGTACTTTGTAAGAAACCATGTTAGGGAATCCACATCTCTGTAAAACAGGAAGTTTTATGCAAAACTGATCACTGCAAAAAAAGCCTCTGCTCTCTAATTTGTTTGGACAGTATTTCATTCATAAAGTAATGCAAGCTTAATACAGGTGGGGGAGGACCCCATGGGATCTATTTACATTACATCAGGAACCTACTGCAGGCAAGTTGGAAAACTTCCTCACACAAAGAATCCAAATGACCAGAGCAGGATTCAAACTCACAGAGCCTGAGATATAGACTTAATAGTCAGTGACAATAACCACTTTGCCAATAACCACTTTGCCACAGTGGCCATATAAAGTTGCCACTTTTGACCTTAAAACACGAAATTATCCATAATCAGTTTTAGCTGAAAGATTATAGCCTTAACTATTGTATCCTAGTTTGACAAGACTGCTCATAAATGCTGATGTCTGACCTATAATATTGGCCATAAACAAACTTAGCTGAGCTTATGGCTATAGACATGGTTTGATCAAATTTGTTCAAGACATGAGGATGCTAGAGTAAAATTAAACTTATAAAAAGGAATTAATGGACAACAGACATCCAACAATGCTTAAAGCTCACCTTGACCACTTTGTGGTCAGGTAAGCTAAAAATCCACAAGAGTAAAACTCGGATTACAGTGAACTTGACTTTTTGTAATCAATATAAGGACTTAGTCTCTTATAAATTATCAGAATTTAGTGAACATAATTCCTTAGCAAATAATTTACAAGTATCACAAGTGGTTAGATAGTTATTGTTATATACTTATACTCACAAATCTGAATTAGGTATTTAAATTCTGGCAATTTAACAATTATTTAAAATAATTTGATACATGTTATTAAAAGGCCATTGACATATCACCTATTGTAAAAATAATCCACTACTTTTGCTTTTGCCAAAATACTGTATGCATATTTTTGCTTTTTGACCCAACTGTTGTAACATTTATCTAGTGATCAAAATCTGAAAAAAAAAAAAAAACTAGAACTGTAAGTCAAAGGCTAAGGAATACCCCCCACATACCCCATTTCTCCAAAGGGCTTATTTTTTCTTCTTTATCAGGGGCCATTCATAGGTGCCTTCCCCTCTAAAGAATTCTTTTAAATTCATGTAGTTTTCCCAATTTTGCATCTTACTCCAGTATTTTTCCTTCCCCTATGAAAAAAGGTCATATTTCCCCCAAAATATGATATTTTGGCCCCTTCCATAACACCCGAAAAGAGACCTGCCCCACAACCCAAACAACCAGACTCAATGCTTGTGAGCAGTAATTGGTAATAGCTAATTCACATGAATATGGAAATGCAGGGATACAAATAAGACATAAAGATGTATGCATATGCATTTATTTTTCATTATAATACTACTAGTACCCTTCAACTGTTTTAAATGTAAAGGAAACCAAATCAAGATTCAAAGCTTCTAGCTATAGTAAGTCAGAATATGTTTTTATCATTTATCTATTTTTCCATAAAGCCTGAGGCAGTCTTAAATGGGACATATTTGCAAATTTAATAAAAAAAACTTTTGTAATAGTTGATAAATCATAATAAATAAAAACATCAAATGATGTGAAACCATATTTTCAAGAGTTGCCCGATCTTTTTCTAATAAAGTGACCTTGACCCTAATGACCTTAAAATCAATCCCAATTTCTCTTCACATAAGGTATATCTATATACTAAATTTGATCATCATACATCAATCCTAAAAGAAATTAGTTGATGTAAATAAAAAATCTATAGTTAGTAACAGTGACCTTGATCCTACTGACCTGAAAATCAATCCCAATCTTCCTCTTCCTATAAGGTATATGTACCTAATTTGATAATAATACCTCAATCCTAAAAAGCAGTTATTTGATGGAAACAAAGTCTATTTTTAGCAACAGTGACCTTGACCCTACTGACCTAAAAATCAATCCCAATCTTCCTCTTCCCATAAGTTATCTACCTATCACGTATGAAAACTGTATCTCTTATCTAACAAGAGATCTTTGACAGAAACAAAATATTCCCTATATATTACTTATAGGAAGAAATTTCAAAGGGCAGTAACTCAGGTTTTAATGGTAACAACAAAATTCCCAAAACACATGCACATCTTTACAAGTATGTTGTCCATTTGTGAAAGTTTCAAGTAAATTACAACAATAGTGTGGCAGGATTTAAACACACAAGATTTGTTCCTTATATATTCTATAAAGGGAAAAAGTTCAAAGTGGCATAACTCCTATAATAGATGATAAATCATAATGAAAATCAAAAGTGCACAAGTTCCAATTGTAGGAATGATTCCTGTGAAGTTTCATCAAAATTGGCAAAAAACTAGAAGAAGAAGCACCACACAAAATAATTACATCCCAATTATACAACAATCACATTAGATTTATAAGATTTATTGAACCCCTCTTATTTTATGGAATCATTCACTCACAACAGTTATGTAATAACAAATCTTTTTTTTTTATTCAAGAAAAATACAGGTTAACAGTTATATATATACATGCAAATGCACTACACTAAAAGGAATTTCTAAACGTCCACTTAGAGTTTTCATAATTTTACAGAATTAGGGTTATGCATTTACTTTAAGCAAAATTATTTATTTCAAACAAAGTTTGTTATAACGTGGTACAATATTTTAGGTGTACATAGACATTTGTTTGACTGTTGAAATGTTGGCAGTAAAAGAAACACCCTAAAAATAAGTCACACACTTTGGTTGTAAACAGTGTGCCAAAAAATCTAGGTGGACGTTTAGAAATTTCTTTTGAGTGTATATGTATGATACAAATTGTGCCATTTCAAGATTTACAATGGATACAGTTGCTTTTTGCACATATAAAATACAGATTTCTTTATTCAATAAAAATATCATACTTGAGCAGTGTCGGCAATTTCTGTATATCAAGCAGTATCAGCATGTTTCTGTGTCAAGCAAACTTGTCAGTTAGGTGAAGATGTAAATTATTTTCATAGTTTGCTATAAACGTCTAAATTACAGAAGAAAAGGCTCATTTGGGAACAGAATATAAGGTTTCCACTAACCAAAGTTAGGCTATATGCAAGTATGCTATAAACAAAGATTTTAATATAAGATAAAGGAGGAAAATTGGGACTTGAAGTGTTCACTGCGTGTATAACTGAGTGAGCTTTATCTAGAGTTTGCTATTTGTGAGGAATTCTGTATGAAGGAAATTAACTTTTACATCAGCTAAAATTCATTAACTGACACTATTTAGCATCAGCAAAATGTCACAGTAAAAGGCCTCTGGGAACAATGTGACTTTAATCCATCTAAGAATTAAATTGAAAAGATTTTTTATATATAAAATCCCTACGAAAAACATGGAAGATTACATCAAGAGTAGTTTTACCATCACAGTTTCTTGTAGGGATTAATACCCCACAAGCAGCATTTCAGTCATTTGAAGAAAAAATTAATTGACAAAGATGAAGACCTGTAACACTGTATTAATAATCATGTTGTGGACATGTGGCATGAAACAATATCCTATCATCTGCTTTGTATAATTATTATGCCAGAAAGCCATGAAACAAACGTTTAATACTGAATACCTATTAAAAAAGCTACCTACTAATTCTTTGTTTCAAACTATCCATGTTTCAACAAGGGTTTAAGAACATGCAAAGAACATGAACATGTTTCTACAATGACAATTAAGAAAAAACTCATACCACTTTTAAAAGTAAACAAAATGCTGCTGCTTACTTGATAGGGTAGTCACTCTCACTGAGGTTGAGGTAATAGTCCCAGGCCCAGTCCTTCATCTGCAGGAGGGTGTTAATGAAGGAGAAGTGGGCCTGAAGGAGACTGGCCCCACCCCATATGGTGGCGTACCTCTGCCGGGCCAATCGGATGTTTGGGAAGGTCTTCTCCAGCTTCAGCAACTCTCGGTACATGTATACTGACCTCTATGGATAGATGAAATATCTATTTACAGATATGATGCATTTTTTTTTTAAAAAAAGGTGGGGTCTGACTACAATTTATAAGGCTGTTTACTGATCAAGTAACAATCATATGTAATATAGTTCTTTCATTCATGACAATTGAAGCTAGAATTGTCGCTGAAGTTTCAACAACAGCTGTCAAGAAATACCCCAACAATATTGCTTTGTCATACTTATGTATGTAACCCTGAAAAGTCTTGACCATATTGTCTGAAAAAATATATTTTGCAGATCTTTATTTCATGGTGAGAACATTTGTCTAGTTACAAAGCAAACACATATACTCCGAAATCAATATAAAAGTGGTTAATTATGCAACATGAAAATTATAAAATATAAATATTAAGCAAGATACCTCTGTGAATGTAAATTTCAGCAAATATAAAATAATGTGTACCACATATGTTGCAAGCAGAAAGAAATTGTATCACTGGCTATAATGTACTAAAACTATGTATCCATGAACTTATGCAAAATCTGAATGCATTAATATTAAACAGAAATTATACAAACAGAAGATGTATTTTATCATTTCAGGCATATGGATATTTATTTAACCCTTTATCTCATTACCACGATGTTTTGAAGCTTTGGCAAAAAGAGCAGCAGGTGTCTGATCAGCATCTCCTCTGTTTCCTCATACAATATTGTAGCTTTGATTCTACTTAGTTTTCATAGCAAAGAAATATCTTGTTTCATATAACATTTAAATTTAACACTGAAACTCACAAATTTGTACTTAAATATTCATGAGGTTAAAGGTTAAACAATTGTAATAAGGCAACACAGTATCATCATAGCTAGAGTCAGAAGACTTGAGAGAAGAAAGCCTCATAATTTGACCTACACTGTCTACATGTATGAAGTAATAATGCTGTGTACGGTAGAGCCTCTTCAACAGCCTCAGAACTTGCCTCACCGCACGACCGTTCACTGTCAGTACAAACACGATCCTCACTGGCTTCATCGCCTGCACCTCCTCCTTGTCAGTAACCAAGAATGCACCGTTCCTCTGCCTCACTGGAAACAGACAGCAGTTTGTCCTGAGCGGGAATGAAACCCATAATGCATAACCTATGGAAGGTTCACCTGGTGGCAAGATGACATCACCTCTACCAACTGGACATGCTCACTGTAAGGTTGGGTTTAAAGGTTCAAATCTTGTTAGGATCAGAATTTGTTCCCTGATCATTTAAACTCTAATACAATGGTAAAAGGTCCTACTGCAGTATGTGATGTAAATGGACTACCTACACATTATAAGCATGCTATTCTGTATTTTATGCATATTGCTAAAATTAATTATCAACAGTAATTGCTTGTTTGTTAATTAGGTTAAACATCCTACCAGCAATAGTTGAGACAGATACAGAGCAGCATAACTGCTGTATCACACTGTAGACATATGGCATGATACCACACCCAGTTTCATTATCCTAACACCGAGCCAACCAATCCTAAAACTACCCATATAATTTTGCCGAGCGTCAAACAAAAGAGCTATACTAGTACCATTTTTTTTTTTTTTTACAAAACTATAACTGAGCAGAATCTCAGGCTTTATAAATAGTATTATTATCAATAATAATAAATAAATCTAAATACGAACTTTGTAATTTATTCCATCAAAAAGTATCTAACTTGATAGTATGTTATCCTTAAATGTATTAAGATGTTTCAAATCAATCACATGCTTGGATACTTAGATATTAGCATGAGAGTATCTTGCATGCAAAACTTTAACCAAAACATATTCCATCAAGAGTTATCTACCTTGGTTGTCTGATGCCCCTAAACATATTCACAAACTTTCAAGTCAATACCTTAAACGGTTATTGAGAAATAAGGTTGATAGTAACTTGCACGCAAAACTTCAACCAAAACCTGCAACGCCAACGCCGATGCCGACGCCAGGGTGACTACAATAGCTCTCATATTCTTCGAATAGTCAAGCTAATAAGTACCAGTATTCAAAATAAAATGGTTCATCCACTAAATTATTCCAGTCTTGTCAATAAAGACCAGTAACTGACAATACAGACTGTTACTGTCAATACAGGCCTGTCATCTGTCAATACAGACTGGTCATTGTCAATACAGACCGATTACTGTCAATACAGACTGGTCATTGTCAATACAGACCAGTCATTGTCAATACAGACCAGTCATTGTCAATACAGACCAGTCATTGTCAATACAGACCAGTCACTGTCAATACAGACCAATCACTGTCAATACAGACCAGTCATGTCAATACAGACCAGTCATTGTCAATACGGACCAATCATTGTCAATACAGACCAGTCATTGTCAATACAGACCTGTCATCTGTCAATACAGACCAATCACTGTCAATACAGACCAGTCATTGTCAATACAGACCAGTCATTGTCAATACAGACCAGTCACTGTCAATACAGACCGGTCATTGTCAATACAGACCAGTCATTGTCAATACAGACCAATCACTGTCAATACAGACCGATTACTGTCAATACAGCTCAGTCATTGTCAATACAGTCCGATTACTGTCAATACAGACTGATTACTGTCAATACAGCTCAGTCATTGTCAATACAGTCCAATTACTGTCAATACAGACCAGTCATTGTCATTACAGACTGATTACTGTCAATACAGACCGATTACTGTCAATACAGACCGATTACTGTCAATACAGCTCAATCATTGTCAATACAGACTGGTCATTGTCAATACAGACTGGTCATTGTCAATACTGACCGATTACTGTCAATACAGACTGATTACTGTCAATACAGCTCAGTCATTGTCAATACAGTCCGATTACTGTCAATACAGACCAGTCATTGTCAATACAGACTAATTACTGTCAATACAGACTAATTACTGTCAATACAGACCAATCACTGTCAATACAGACTAATTACTGTCAATACAGACCGATTACTGTCAATACTGACTGATTACTGTCAATACAGACTAATTACTGTCAATACAGACCAATCACTGTCAATACAGACTAATTACTGTCAATACAGACTGATTACTGTCAATACTGACCGATTACTGTCAATACAGACTAATTACTGTCAATACAGACCAATCACTGTCAATACAGACTAATTACTGTCAATACAGACCGATTACTGTCAATACAGACCAATCACTGTCAATACAGACTAATGACTATCAATACAGACCAATCACTGTCAATACAGACTAATTACTGTCAATACAGATCAGTCATTGTCAATACAGACCAGTCACTGACAATACAGACCAATTACTGTTAATACAGACCAGTCACTGACAATACAGACCAGTCACTGATAATACAGACTGATTACTGTCAATACAGACCAGTCAGTGACAAGACTGACTGATTACTGTCAATACAGACCAGTCACTGACAATACTGACTGATTACTGTCAATACAGACCAGTCATTGTCAATACAGACTGATTACTGTCAATACAGACCAGTCACTGACAATACAGACTGATTACTGTCAATACAGACCAGTCATTGTCAATACAGACCAGTCACTGACAATACAGACCAGTCACTGACAATACAGACCGATTACTGTAATACAGACTGATTACTGTCAATACAGACCAGTCACTGACAATACAGACTGATTACTGTCAATACAGACCAGTCACTGACAATACTGACTGATTACTGTCAATACAGACCAGTCACTGACAATACTGACTGATTACTGTCAATACAGACCAGTCACTGACAATACTGACTGATTACTGTCAATACAGACCAGTCACTGACAATACTGACTGATTACTGTCAATACAGACCAGTCATTGTCAATACAGACCAGTTTCTTTCAATGTAAAACAGCTAATGTCAATACAGACCAGTCACTTGTTATAAATCTCATCACCAGACTGGGTAGGGTTTTCAATTGGATACTGAAAATTTGAGTCCTTGATAATGACATGTCAAAAAGTTGGGGTGCTTACAAATTTTCATTTAGGAGCTGCTCAGTTTACCAAACTGGAGCCCATACTCCAATTAACAATAATGGCCCAAATAAATGACCTTGTAATAAATCATTCTTTTTCTAGCTCTTTGTCCTTATATGTGTGGTATTTGTTGATGGGCTGAAGTGGATAAGACACTACAACAAATGATGACACAGCACTAGCTTGTTTATGTCATTGTTTCATATATGAATGTTTACAATGGTGACATACAAGGCAGTCCTGTGCTGAAGATCCTCTGAGTGTTGTATCCCCCACACTTCTGGGTGTAGTTGCCAGTACATGGCGTGCTGCAGAGCGACTCTGGCTGGTCCCCATGTTTGCCGTAAGCATCCCCGCACCAACACTCCTTGCCATACTGAACCCCAGCATATCGGTAACCTAGTTAACAACACAAACATTCCTTACTCTAGTTAACATGGTATCCGATTAAGTAATCATGGCTATCCTTAAATTCTCCATTGTAATTAAGTTTCCTTTTCAACTGAAAACCAATTTAAAAAAAAATTTTTTTAACCTTTGAACTCATCTTTCTGTAAAAAGTCTCCCATAAAGAAGACAAATAAAGGAGGGAGTTAAAAAGGTCCTAGAGTGCTCACCTTAGTACCATCAGCCTAAAGAAAACCACAGGAGTTGATCTTGTGACCCCTAACAGATTAAGAAGATGATTCTAATAAATATTCCATATTCCATGTAAAAAATATATTATGTCAGATGCATCCTGTCAAAGTTTCGCCACAGGGCAGGCATACACATGTCTTCTGACAGAAGCCATTCCTGACTGGTGGGAATTTGATTAAGACAGAATGGTGGATAGACTTAAGCAAGCATATAATGTGGGGATTCTGACAAAGTGCAAATACCCTAGGCAGAGATTTTGATTCCTTAAAGTGAAATATGTCATTTTCCCAGAATTCCGGGAAAAATGTCTCAAACAAGGAAACAGGCATTTTTTTTATCTTAAAATATTTTTTTTTGCAGAACCATTTCATTTAGCAATTAAAGTAGAGGGTCATGAGCGAATCATAAAGATAAAATTAAAATCTGACCATTGGGTGCAGAGGAGAATTTTTAAACTTAAAAAGATCTTTGGAGGAAACAAGCCCACTCCCTGGGAATCTCATTTCTTATGGTTTAAATTTTGTGTTAACAATCTTGAAAGAGTTGATCATTTGGGCAAAATAAAATTAAACTGTGTCCACTGATTTCAGAGAAGGAGATTTTTAAAATCCCTTAAATAAAAATCTTTTCTAGCCATAGCTCTCAGATTTCTGCATGAATCAACTTTATATTTAGCAACTGTTGTGAAGAACCACCAAAAGATCATCCACATCAAGTTTAATCAATTCCAAATTTTCTGACCGAGAAGATATCATTTATAGCAAACTGACAATGGACAGCAACAGACTATAGGGACAGGGTGATCATTATAACACCCTTTGACCAGATGTGCCCAGGTGAGCTAAAGAATTTTACAAATATAAACTACCTGTCAAACCTGAAGTATTGATTGCTTTTAAAGCAATTATAAGTCTGATTGCTTCATTATTCATGCTGATATCAGTACACTGATGGTATAAGACTTGTAAGATACAGTTCAATGATCACAACCCAACAATACCAACAGTCAGAAAGGAGCTTTTATGTTCTCACATCGGGCAGTCACAGTAATCTGATATTTTCATTCATTGTGTATTAATATTTCATTTAATTATCGACTACTTCAAATCATGAAGAATAATCATACTACATGGGAAATCTTTTCAGATATTGAGAATTGGAACTAAATTGATTTTCCTTTTTAGTTTCAAAGGAACCCCATTTATTTCTATTTCATGATGTCAGGGACACCTTATGTACCCTTACAATTCAATGCCATTAGAATTCAAATAATAATATACGGAATTTATTAAAAATCTAAATTAATTTTAAAAAAATTGGAAGGCCAATCAGCAGATATAAAAAGAAGGCTGAACTAAACAATCCGAAACTCAAATAATAATTTTTATGAACAATAAACCTATGCCACTTGTAAAGCATCAAACATGAAACTTATGATGGTCAGTGAAAGAAAAAAAAAAGAAGAAGACTACACATGATTATGACTGAGACATGCCATTTTTTTGTTCATTTAAGAAGAAAATTTATTCACTACCTTTTAAATCTGTAATCTAGAAATATATTTACTTATTAATTTGTATTCCTAAAGTTAATGTGATTTTTTTCCTGATTTGTGTGCTAGCATACACTGAATAATTATTCCCACTTTGAAATGAGTTCATTTTACAAATATGTCTTATGATCTGTTTAAGAAAGGACCATTATATTTGACCAAGTAAGCAGATAATGGTCAATACCAATCTCATATGTCACAATGTTTTCATAAAACAGTAGTTTAACCAGTCACAAAGAGATGCCTAGTTCATGTAATCATCATATAAAAAGATCAGCATGAAGGCTTATCAGGTTTTATACCTGTAAGCTATATTCCTCAGTACCATGGCAACCAGCAAGTAACATTGGAAAAACTCTTGCTTTCAATCTGACCTGGGTCTCCAATGGTTAAGTTGTAGAATGATGTATTTAGGGCTAATCGAATCAATACTTACTTCCTGTGAGACAAAAGTTGATACAGTTCTCAACTGTGTTGTCCTTTGGGAAATCTGTGTGGACTTTGTCAAGGTCTCTGTCCTTTTGGTTGTCATGGTAACATCCCATGTACCGCCCCTTCTCATGGTCCACTGTTAATGTAGTTCAGACTCTTTTAACATCATATCAAAGCAATTCATGAGTTGGTTAAACATGAAGATAAATATACTTTTTCTTTCTTTTGCAGATTTTGAAGCCATTTCTTTCAAATAACAGTATACAGTCAAACCTGTCTAATGCAGTCAAACAAAGGAAACACAGAAAGGGTCCTCTTATAGTCCAGGTGGTTACTTAAATGAGATCAATTTAACCTTTTATCTTAAATACTAAGCACTGGTTTATACAATATTGTAGCTCAGATTCTTTACAGTCGGCACTGTCATATAATTACTAGTACCATTTAAAGTTCAGAGAATAATATTTAATCAAGTTATAAATTTGTGCATTATTATTGAGATAAAGGATTAATAATAAAAAGTCTTCTCCAGAATCTGAACAGGCAGCTGAAAACAAGATGGCTGCTGAGTACAGATGGCAGCTTCACACAAATTTAATTGTACATGTATTTAATTACATTTCTATTACAATAAAAATACTGAATTTAGTGATTGCTTGATCTTCTACTTCAGCAAACTACAAATTATAATAATGAAGAAAAAGATGATGAAAAAAGGCAAGTTTATTGGTATACCGATAAGTGTATGGAAAATGGTTACTTTTTTCCTAGTTTATCCTACTTATTTCATGTCTTGATTTTCCTGATTTTAAGTATTTCATATCTTTATTTTCCCAATTTTGAATATATTGTGTCTTATTTTGTCCAATTTTGGCTATAAGGGTCTTTTTACAATAGCCAAAAGGGCCTGCATTTTTAAAACAGGTATTATAAACACAAAATGGAATTGACTAATGATTGTCCAATATCTATACAGCTGTTCATTTTTTTTTTCATATGTATAAAGGATTTGAGGAAGCTGCATAAATATTTAAACTGTCCCTGTACTACAGTGTATAATAATAGTTAATCAAACTAGGGTAAGATAATGGCAGTCCTGTTTGTATGGCTATAATAACACCTAACTGAGGTACAACAATAGGCTATTGACTGACAATTATGAGCACTGGAAAATCTTTTCACAGCACCTCTTGTTCAATAAGCTAATATCTGACACTAGATATAAACCATATACTGAACTCTTCATGTTCTTTTTATTGTATACATGTTAATCTTATAGATTTATCTTTTTAAAAATAACAATAGTCACCATGATGATTTCTATTTTAAGATGCAATGACATCATTCAAAGTACCTAATTTTCTATACTTCAGCGTATCATTCAAATCTGTTTTTTAAACCTGAAGAAGACATAATGCCAGGTGGAAATGTTGGACAATAAATTCTGTCATCAACCCATTGTCTTGAGATTGTTTGTTATACATGCTTTTTTATTTTAGATATAAACTAGTTCATCAAACTGCCAAAAATTATAGAGAAAACCAGACCAACATTTTGATCAGTCACTGATACAGTCACTTGATTATGACCATCATGCACAATAACTGATAAAACAATGTTTCCACTTCATATAATTATACCAGCTAGTAGTCAATAAATCAAACCGCACAATGCGCTGAGAGATGGCGACGGGATTAACACTCTAAACCCAGTGTTTCTGAAGTTATTGAAGCAATCACATGACGACAAAAACTCCATCCGCTGTTGCTACAGAAGTTCTGTTTGTAACATAATAATCCGGAGTAAAGGTCATGAACCTTTCATTCATAAAGAGCTGCATACCTAAGTAGGTCATTCTCTTTCTCTAGTGCTAGCGAATTCTATCTGTTGTTTTGTATGTGTAGAAATTGACCAGGTATTTGATTATTTAAGATACTAGAATGTTTGCCTATCTATTTCAAAGTTAAGAAATGCCCTGGGAGGAACCTAACTCGCTATCATGCAAAATATTGTGTGGACTACTTTAGGTCAATTACATACATACGGAGCACTACTTTTTCTTTTTACAGGAGTCGATCTTCATGTACGTAAGATGGGTTGCTGTTCTGGTTAAGAATTGTCACGGATATTTTTTTCACGCTTAAAATTGATGCTTCCAGTGAAAATAATGGCAAAAGAAAACATGTTAACAAACAATAACACACTAAAAGCGGTTACGGTAATGATTTAAACGTCTATGTAACATATTCCATTCGTATTCGTTAGTGCAGAATCGCATTGCATGGATCCGCACTAAGCGCGGAGAGGTACAGTTAAAAATGTTGTGGAAAATATGCAAATTAGCAAGGCCTGATTTCGTTCTTCAGCATTAGACGGCTATCGCCGTCTAAAAAGCAGAGAAAAAATTATGAATTACATGACTTTGTGTATTCAATTAGCAAGTATCAGATTCAAATTTAGTAATTATTATTAAAATTTTGTTTCTAAAAGTTTGGTGTAAAGGATCTGGAAGAGGTTAAAAGACCAGACTTCCGTGCAAACATTTAACAAGAACTATCACTGGTGATGATGTATACTCCCACATACAGTCTTGATATAGCTGTAACTCTGTCCACATCAATGATAGTCAAGTCTAAACAGTTGAAACATGGAGGAATCAGGTTTATTACTATCCTAATGTTAAGCTTTGTCAAAGGAATAAATTACAACAAGAGCTGTCAGAGGACAGCACACTCTACTATTCAAAATGCTTGTGTAAAAAATGAATCTATTCAATTTCTACATACCCTTACTAATAATAGTCAAAATGTTATACCTTATACTATACCCTTAATATTTTGATGAGTCTAAAATAAATCCATCCCTGTTACTGAGACATAGCAAAACATTGTGCCTCAAAACTTGACAAAACCAAGTTAGAAAGGCCCATATTTGCATTAACTTTAGCAAAAGTACTCTTAGTTTTCTGATGCCGAAGACACCTTACTTAGTAAATTCCACAGCTTCTGAGATATACGATAACTTGATCAAAAATTACAAAATTCAAGTTAAAGGGTCATAATTTATTATCTGTCAATGTTATTTCTAAGTATATACCCTAACTATTAAGATGTTCAATATCATGCTGATTGATAACTTCTTGCTCTTACATTCCCTGTACATAATAATAGTCAAAAATGATATACCTTGATAGCTGATACCCCTTAATATTTTTATGATGTCTAAAATCAATCCCATGCCTGTTACTGAGACATAAGCACAATAACACTGTGCATGCAAAACTTAAACCAAAATTTCTAAGTTAAAAAGGGTCCATATTTGTAACATATTCTATCAAGAGTTATCTACCAAGAAAATATGATACCCCTAAACATTTTAAAGATGTTTCAAATCAATTGCATGCCTGGATACTGAGATATAAGCACGAGAGTATCTTTCAAGTTAATACCATGAATGGTTATTGAGATATAAGGTTGAAAGTAACTTGCATGCAAAACTTTAACCAAAAGCTGCAACGCCAACGCCAGGGCGACTACAATAGCTCTCATATTCGAATAGTCAAGCTCAAAATGATATACTTTGATATTCTAATACTTCTAAATATGTTTAAGAAGTCTAAAATCAATCCCATACCTAGTTACTGAGACATAAGTATAATACCACTGCGCATGCAAAACTTTAACCAAAATTTCTAAGTTAAAAAGGGGCCTTAATTTGTATAAAATTCAGTCCAAGAGTTATCCTCCTTGGTTTTTTGATGCACCTGAACATACTCCTAAACTTTCTTGTCAATACCATAAACAATTTCTGATATAATTAAGCAGGATAGGAGCTTGCATGCAAAACTTTAAAAAGTCTAAGTCAAAAAATGGCCATTAAATCTGCATTATATTCAGTCAATAAACTACTCCATATCTTAAGTAGATACACTGAACAATTTAGAGTTCAATCAACTCTTTACTAATAGAGAAATTCCTTGCAGCAAGACTAACCGAATTTCAAGTTCAAAAAAGGATAATACTACTAAATTAAAAAGGGGCCTTAATTTAAATATCAAATTCAGTCAAGAGTTATCTACTTTTGTTGTCTGATGCCCCTGACCATATTCATAAACTTTCAAGTCAATACCATAAATAGTTATTGAGATATAAGGTTGATAGTAACTTGCATGCAAAACTTGAACCAAGAGCTGCAACGCCAACGCAAGGGTGACTACAATAGCTCTCATATTCTTCAATAGTCGAGCTAACAATTTAGGTCATATGTTTTTACTTGGTTACCTTCAGCAGCAACCGGATTCAAGTTTCAGATACAAAGAAATTTATTTACTCTCTATACAGATTATAAAAGAGAACTAGCCAACAATCTAGTGGACTGAGTCTTTTCAAGGGATCCACGTTACTGAAGAGGATAACATGGTTGCCATTACCTCAAAACAAATGATCATGATACTGAACAATGGTTTCAGAAGAAGATTTTTTGAAATTATACAATGTAAAAAAAAAATTTGCTAAACCCCTTTGGAGGCCTATTTTTTTAAAGGATCAACTTTATTTCAGTAATTATTGTAAAGGGCTATAAAATAACTATTTGTGCCCAATGAAAATTGATTATGACCATTGATTCTAAGAATAGATAGAAGAATTTTTAATTTTTTTCAAAAGAGTATAAAGGAAACAAGTCAACTCTCTAGAGGGTCTCATTGTTTCAAGGGATCAACTTCATTTCAGCAATTATGGTAGATTGCAGTATGGGGACCATTTATGCGAAATGAAATTAAATTCTGATCACTGCTTTCAGGAGAAGATTTTTTTTTTTTAAATTTCATGGATCAAATTTATTTTAGCAGTTTTTCACTGAAATCAGACCAGGGTAGCCAAAAAAAAATGCAGACAAATTTTATTAAGATTTAGACAGTCAGATGTGACCATAAACATAATATATATGTACTTTGTATTTGTGAGTATAATCAAGTGCTTAGGGTTTTAACTTTATCTCTAAAGAATAAGACAAGAATTAACAAAGTTAATTGAGTGTTTATCACACTTTTATGATGACAACTAAGAAGAATCAATCCGCATGATTATCTAGAACAGTAAAAATAGAGAATAATCTCACATCCATTTAAAACAGTGCAACACAGTTCCTTTGATTGAGAGACTGGATACTTCCCTAGGATCTAACTGGCTTACCATCACATGCACTAATGCTGTAAGATTAACTATGGATGACATTGTCAAAAATATATTAGTGAAATCACTACTTGCAAAAAATTATAATTCCAAACTTTTGCCAAAATGTTAGTTGTATTTTAATTTAAAAAAAAAATGCTAATTGTGTGAATAGAATTATGGCAGGTTGATATTTAACTATAAACATATATATGATAGATACCTCGTGATTTAACCCTTTCCCTCATATAGACTCATTTTGACGCCCTCAATAAGTACCACAAAAAAGCCTGATCTGCAGAAAACCACAGTTAAACCTTACCAAATTTAATTACAAAATCCTCATTTCCATACCACTGAGGAGCAGCGAACAGCCTAAAACTGATCAGCCTGCAAGTTACTCGCAGGCTGATCTGGTTTATGCTGTTGCATAGGTCTTTTCATGGTGTCCTCTATGAGGGAAAGGGTTAATTAGTAAAAATAGCTGTGTTGTATAAAAAATGCATGTCTATTACGTGCATCCAATATCTCATGAAGCAAGCAAGAAGATTAATTAACCATTGTGATGAACTACATGCATATGTTCAAACTATAACTGCCACAGCTCTATAACTTGCAATGTAGCACAGGAAAAATACTCACCCTCATGAGGACACAGATATGGAACTTCCTGTGGATACAGTTTTTTCTGCAGGTTGAGGCAAGCAACATCACGGATCTTTCTTTTACAGGATTCTGTCTTTGCCCTGCCATAGGCAGATTCTGCTTCTTTGGTCAACACAGTGCAGTTTAAAAGATTCCTCTTTGCGCTGTTACTTTCAGTAAAGTATCTTGTAGGCTGAGGCCTGTCAGTCTCTGGCACCTGAAACAGGTGATACATGATATAGGATAGGCTGTTCTTCTTACAACTTACAACCAAAAGCTACAAGCTTATTGTTAAGAATCTAATTATAAGATTATAATTTTTTTTTTTCTGTATCTCTCCCTTTCCTGTGAACAAAACTGTTAAGATAACAAAGAGATGTACTGACTCTACTTATTTTTGAGGAGATAAATCGAAGCAATATTCATGATTCGAAATCAGTTATACAGCATAATGTCACCATCTAAAGTATACTGATAAGTAGCAAACAGTAAAACAGACTGTTAGTAACTTACAGGTTGATCTCAGGTTTCATAATGTTTGCATAGGTCATAATTATCAAGAATAGCTATCATGTAAGTCTCATAAATTGCATGTATGTTTCACACCATTACTTCATAAACCAACCCGTCTCTCACCTGAACATTTGGAATGATCCCAGAGATAAGAAACAGCACCTGACACACCTGGCCCCACATCACAACAGCTCAGTATGTACACTAGCTTCCTACATAATGTTTTAAGTTTTATGTAACTTCTAACAGGTATCCCTTGTTATTCAACACATACACAGATTTGTGATAAGCCATCTCTCTGGCTAACCACTCATTAACCATTAATTTTTCATTTGCATTCCCAGTTTTCAATACAGGTAGAACTTAAAATTAATCGATGAATGAAATCCATTAAATATTTTTCCAGGCCAAAAGTCCTTGTAAAAACATTGATCAGTATATGACTATAATGCAGGGGTCTAAACAATATCAATAACCAATATCATGGATTATTTTACAAACTACATGGCATATACCTGACATGAACTCATTAGCTGTTACTATAATGAGGTATATTAGTATTTATGGTAAAACTTTATCAAATGGGTGGGAAAAAGACTTTGATGTATTGAGGTACCTGAGCAGGGGTTGCGATAATGAACTGATATGATTTAAGGTATTCCCATCCTAATAGCGATCAATTTCATCAAAGCCATGCATATAACTTAACAATACACATGTATATAAGTTTTTAAAGTGACAAACAATGGTAATCTTAGGGGCAAATTAACATGTAATGATAAGTGACAGAAGTTCTTTTATTCCTAATATTTTTGCATTTTATTTTTTTTTAATTTTTTTGGAAATTTACAAAATCATAAAATGCATCTTTCTACCATGAGTTTTTCTCATGAATCAAATTCAGATTTTTATATTCATAGAATATACATATTTTCCATAGGCTTCAATGTTAACTTATATGCGGATTATCTCCCCCAAATTAGATAAAACTTGAAAAAACTCTTGGTGAAATATTTTTATTTTTGAATGTCTTCAAAGTGACAAAATTTCATAGAAATATAACCATCTAGTGGCAAGATATGAAATATGGCTATTAGGATGGGAATACCTTAAGAAGTAATCAATCTCTATCTGTTTTGTTGTGTTTCCAGTTCAGGTGCATATCACAAGGGCATAGCCCAGATGATATAACTATGCAAATCTGAACAACCCAAAGTAAATATATCCTTTGTTATATACATCAGCATATATTTGTAACTCCCAGATATTTAAACTTATGACTATCCTGCTGATCGACCCTTTTTTGATTGGTTGCTAGATGCACAAAAGGAGGAGGTCATTCCATTCAGATAATGCATGCCGTTTTCTGCCCCCCCCCCTTTATTGTATAAACCCCCCTTTTATTGTATATACATCACTCCAATGGCATGAATTAACAAAAATTGCCCTCTATACTTGCAAGATCTCATTCTAATTAACATAAAAGATTAAATTCTTAGTCTTATTAATTTAGGCATCACAATACAACCAAAATCCCACAAATGAAAATATCCAGCCATGCCCAAAGATTATTGAATTCAAGACCCCAACACATCTGTTCAGAGGTTAAATTGCATTCAAGAGCCTTATGGCCTCATTGGAAAAAGCAAGCTGAATGTAACATATCTGTGTGCTATACTCTTTTGTGCATTATCTATATTATAGCTTAATGTTTGTTTTTGAGGGTTTAACAAATTGAACCACTCAAGATTGGCAAAGCCAAGCGAGCGGTTTAAATTTGAAACCCTCAATAACAAACATTAACCTACTAAATGTATGGAATTATGTTTTGACGATATTGTCCAAGTCCCCGCCCACCAACCAATCAAATCTGCTTCTAGATGGTTCATGCAAATTGAATTTGTGTCTAAAAATAGGCATGATGTAAGCACTTTGCCAATGACAGAGTACGACATGGAAGTGTTAATGGCGATGAATCCCTTAGGGGATATTGTTTTATTGAGTATTTCCAATGCTGTAAAAAAAGTCTAAAATGGAAGTAGCGCCTGCTACAATAATGTCTACAGAAATATAGACACCATCCACAAGTGATGACAAGAGGGCCATGATGGCCCTTAATCACTCACCTGATTACAGGCCATGCCATACCCATGATCAAACTTGACCAAGATATCAAGACAAACATTTCTAACAAGTTGACAAAAATTTGACTAAAATTGTGACCCCTGTGATATGCACAAGATTTTACTAAGATTTGACTAAGTGACCTACTTTTTTACCCTTCCCAATCTATGATTGAATTTGACCAAGATATCATCAGGACAAATATTCTGATTGAGTTTGAGAAAGATTGAGCCAAAAATGTGGCCTGTGGAATGTAAACAAGATTTAACCAAGAATTATGTTCCGGTCAAGAAAAAACAGAATTAAACAAAGAGAGATAATTAAACAAGAGGGCCATGATGGCCCTGAATCACTCACCTAATTATAAATGAACAACATATGTTGCATTTTTCATATTGACCTACTTTTTGACCCCACATGACCCAACTTCAAACTTGTTTAAGATTTTATGGAAACAGACATTCCAACCAAGTTTCATGAAGATTGGGCCAAGAATGTGGCCTCTAGAGTGTTAACAAGGTTTTTCTAAGATTTGACCTCCTGACTTACTTTTTGACCCCATATGACCCAACTTCAAACATGCATAAGATTTAATGAAAACAAACATTCTGACCAAGTTTCATGAAGATATGGCCAAAAATGTGGCCTTTAGATTGTTAACAAGGTTTTTCTAAGATTTAACCTCCTGACCTACTTTCCCCATGACCCAAATTCGGACTTGTCCAAGATTTTATGGAAACAAACATTTTGACCATGTTTCATGAAGATTGGGCCAAAAATGTGGCCTCTAGAGTGTTAACAAGGTTTTTCTAAGATTTAATCTTGTGACCTACTTTTTGACCCGATATGACCCAAATTCTAACTTGTCCAAGATTTTATGAAGGCAAACATGCCAACCAAGTTTCATAAAGATTGGGCTCAAAATATGGCCTCTAAAGTGTTAACAAGCCAAATTGTTGACGACGCATGACGGACGCCGGACGAAGGGCAACCACAAAAGCTCACCTTGAGCACAGCACGTTGTGCTCAGGTGAGCTAAAAATGAGACCAGGGCAATAATTCTGCCATACTTGAGACAACTCGAGTGAAAATGTCACCAACCTCTCCAGCTGATTATCAATGCACACACAAAATTTGAACTGAATCAGTTAAGTTATGTAGAAGGAGTTTGCATCACAAGATAATTAGAGTCAGATCAGGGGCAATAACTCTGTAATCCTTGGGATAACTCAAGTGAAATTTATGTCATGCACCTCTCTACCTGATTATGAATGCACTCACAAAATTTGAACTGAATTAATTGAGAAATGTAGAAGTAATTTGCGTCACAATTGTTTGGGATGGACAGACAGACCGACAACCCAACAGATCAACACACTGACTCCTATAATTATACCCCCTCTCAAACTTTGTTTGTGGGGGTATAAAAATGTCTGGCTCTGATAATAAGGTATATCTACCTTTGGCTATCCATGAGTCAGCAAAGTGCTGGGTATGTGGCACAGCTTATATTGCCAGAACCATTCACATCAAGCATGCTTTTCAACAGAAACCCATTTAATACAGGACATATTACATTGCTGTTTCACGAAAAACCAGAGCAGCAAAGTTAAAAAACTGAATACTTGTATACCATGAAAAATATGTAGAAACAAAAATAAGTCTATTTAATATTTGTTATATGTATATATTTAAAGGCACAATATAATTTTAATACCAAATTGTACTTCATGTAATATTAAACCCAATCCATCCAGTAATAATAACGGATATTAACAGAAATATCCCCCCCCACCAACTGTATACCCTAAAATGCAGGCCAGATGAAATTGAATGATTGATAATAAATAAGAGATTATTGACTACAAATATATAAAAACCCTAAACAAAAAACATCAAATATGAAATTGAAAGGGTCCAAAGAGCTGCCACTAGATATGTTATGAACGATAACTCTTATCAAAGTTGTGTAACAGCAATGCTTCAAACATTAAATTGGCCAACTCTAGAACAAAGAAGAATAAACAGCTCAATAATTATGCTATATAAAATCTCAAACAATCTTGAAATAGCAGATCTTAACCACTAATAATAAGTAATAGCATCAAGAAATTTTAACTATTTTATACCATTATCAAGAACACAGTATCACATGAACTCTTTCTTTCCATGTAGTATCAGACTCTGGAATGTCTTACCTTAATAAATCAAAGCCAGTGTTAGTCTTCAGAACTTCAATAACAGTCTAAACTCACACTTCAATTACTAATTCCATCAATCCGTTTTTATTTTTTAACAAAGCTGTAAATAATATACAATAACTAGATATGATTGTAACATAAAATCTCAGTTTTATTTTTATCATTTGTCCACCAACCTCTCAGTCATAATCTGTAATTGAATGTTGGAAGTACCAATGTAAATGGGTCAGTCAAAACGGACCAAAGTAAAAATGGACCCAAGATGAAACAGTGCCAAATTGGTCAAAACGTTCCCAACTGGGTGTGAAGATTGGTCAAAACAGCCCCTTATAAATAAGTATATATTATACTAGTGTGGATGTTTGTAGCAATAATTTTATCTTATTAAAACTGACAAATCATTTACCATTAAATTTCAACAGTTTCATTCATTCATAAATTTATGAGAGATGAACTGTTATACTAACTGCTGAAACCACTGACATCCTCAGTCAGATCCACCAATCTTAGAGTGTTTCTCAATACACTCTCCTGGTGGTGGGCCCATAGTGTTGATCAGTCCACTACGTGTCAGTAGTTGGCTTCCATGCTCTCCCCTAAGCCAGAGCCATCTTGATGCTCTTCCAGCTGCATTTCCCAGCCTGCTAATTGCTTTCTGTCTTTCCTTTCCTGTCACACCAAGGGCTGTTAAAAGTCTCCACAGGGACTTTGCAGGGAATCCTCTTGCACCAACCTCCACAGGAAATAACCATGTGTGTCATCCTTTCTCTTTGCATTGCCTCACAACGTCACTGTACTTGGCGATTTTCCTCTCAGAGGCTTCCTCACAGTGTGTTTCCCAAGGAACAGTGAGTTCGACCAATGCTAGACGCTTCTTTGATTCTGACCAAATCACAATGTTTGGTTGTTGTGTGGTTTGCAAAACATCAGGGAAAACCAGTTTCTTCCCAAGGTTAACATGCCTCTCCCATGATTCTGCTTGATCTTGAATTGATGTCGTAGATACATCTGTTTGGTTGCTGCCTTGACAAACTGCATTAACCTGGTCTTCCTGACTGTCGTCTTACGTTTTTTTACACTCGAATATGCCTGCCAATTCTCGCAAAACAATATCATGTCTCCATCTGTACCTTCCTGCGACAGGGCTGGCTGACATGATGCCAGGACATGCTCTAATGTTGTTTCGCACAATGGACAGTTAGGCTTTCTATCTTTCCCCATCTATGTAAGTTGGCTGGCGAAGGCAGCAGGTCATACACTGACCTTAGCAGGAAGCTAATACACTGGGGTTCGCTATTCCATATCTCTGTCCAGGTCAGCTTACTTTCAGTCGTCTGCCACTGAGTCAATGCTCCCTGGGATCCCATGCATGGCCACAGCCCTAGTGTTTCTTTCCTCTTCCTCAGCTAATACCCGAATTACCTGCCAGTAATACCCGAAAGGGGAGTTTGTGCAGTATTTATAGATAAAACCATTTCTCTTCTAGTCTGGCTATCTACCCTATTCCATCTCTTGGTCTGTTTTGAACCAATGCCCTTTTTCCCTATCAACTGTTGCACCCACAATGTCCTTGTGATGCAGTCAGCTTTCAGCTTGAGAGACTTCAGAGGATTAAATTAATTATCCTTTACTTATTATACAAACATTCTACTGTATTGGATGTTTGTAGCAACAATTTAATCTCTTTAAAACTGACCAATCATTAAATTTCAACAGTTCCATTCATTTATCAATTCATATTTTCTTCAAATGATAAAATTAATTATCCTTTAATTATTATACAATGTGTCTTAAAGGGGTCCGTTTAAACCACATTAGCGCCGTTTTGACTATTTTGAACGGGAATGGGGCCGTTTTTACTATTTTTTGGGACCGTTTTGATCCAATCTGGCACCGTTTTAACTTGGGTCAGTTTTTGTTTGGGTCCGTTTAAAGTGGTTTTGGCTAGTAGAAACCCATTTTAATTGTTGATAAAATTTATCACTACTTAACTTCAGTGGAGTTACATGTATGATAGATATCATAAATATATGATGAATTCAATCAACAATTAAAATGATTTTTACATCTTTGTAGTCATTATCTCTTGTTTATCAATCAATTATGTGTCTGTCGAGTCTGATACAGTTCAAGTATACTACTCTACTGTACCTGTGTTTCTTTGCCTTCGACGACTGGCTGAAGAACTTTCCCTGGGTAAAGGTTTTTAACCGATTTATCATAGTTTGTGGTATAAAACTTAAATCCAATGAATATCTGGACACCAAAAATTAAAAAACAGAAGTAGAAAAACATTTTATACCGACGGCATATCCGCCCAGAAGAACCTAGTCTGGGGGATGCCATCTTCCCTGAAGTGGGTTGTTGATATATCCGTACATACACTGTACCCTACACTTTTAACGTAGGTACGGAATAATAACCAAAAAAAAGCTCAGTTGTCATGGTCGTCTCTCCTTCTCACTCTTCTCTTGCATTTTGCTTTTATTTGCACCGTTCATACTTTTGAAATTTTTTTTTTTTTAAATAATGCTATTTTGTCATTTGTAGGAGGAAGATGGATTTGTTAATTTAACCAAATTTAAAAAGTAACATCAAGCTGAAATGCCACGAAAATTTACACAGAAGAAAACAAAGGAAGCATTTGCCGGATTACTGTAAACAATGGGGATAAGTTTTGTTAGCTAAAACTGTAATATTTCCTTTACTAATCCAGGATGCCCACTGAGTTTTGAAATTGGGGGGATTGGTTTTGAAACTGGGAGGAAACGACTGCTGTTTTTTCTGCTGGTCTTTTTTTTTTTTGTAACTTTGTACCCTTTCATATAAACAGAGATTTAAATACCTTGTTTTAGCTTCGTGATATAGTGAGTTTTTCCTTCTTTTTAATCATCATCCCATTTACAATTTTTCTCTATTTTCCTTACTTTCAAATTTATTAATTGTGTCCGTGTTTAATTCGAAATTGAGACAACAGTTAACATCAGAGAGTAAAGGGCAGAAATCACTTACGTTAAATCTTGAAACAACGGAAGCGATTTACATGATGAGATTACATATAAACAACTATATGGATGAATCTTTGTCATGTAAAATGACCTTTTTTGTCTGAAGATGATCTGCCATTTATAATAATAAGGTCATTTGAGCAACAGATATCAATCAGTTGTCTACCAAACATTAACAGAACCATCTTTTGAGCAACGTACAAAATTCATGTTGCTTATTCTTAACTCTTCTCTAACATTATGATATCAATAACATCAGACGTGTCAATATTTATATCTTAAAAATATTTTTATCTACTTCAGCAATATCTTTTACATTTGATGTTCTAGCATTGTTAAAGTCCCCAGACAATATCACTTTCATCGCTGCAGCCCGTATTATGTATACATCAGATATAATATCACGCCAGCTCTTGTACCTTGTATACCTTATGTAAAATGTAAAGGATTTATGGTAGTTATGTTCACGGCAACTCTTGTATACCTGTATATGGTATATATGATGTAAGTTACTCAAAGTAACATTCATCACAGCAGATTAGGTATACGTTGTATTCCTTATATATAATGTAAATTGCTCATGGTTACTTTAATGAACTCTGTATACCTTATACATCACCGCAACCAGAATAATGTTTATATCTTATATTAAATGGAAATAACTCACAGTAATTGTCACCACAGCTGCCCGTGTATACGTTTTATACCTTATATGTGAATTTAATTAATTACGATAACTTTCGTCACGTAGTCCATATATGTTTATACCTTCCATATAATATAAATTTCTTATGGTAACTTTCATCAAGGCAGCTCGTATACTCTAATACCCAATACATAATGTAAGTTAGTCAAGTTAACGTTAATCAACAAACTAATGGTTTTATTTCAGACTATTTCAAAATTACCCGCTCAATAAAACAAGGCTGTCCACTCGCGCCTCTACTATACATTATACAGGCAGAGGCTATGTCGGGCGCGATAAGGAAAAATGAAAATATAAAAGGCATTAATTTACCCGTAGATAATGAAGAATATAGACAGGCAAAAGTAAATCAATTCGTAGATGACACTCAGCTATTTGTGGAGAATGAAAATTGTCAAAATTATGTTTTTGATATACTTGAAATATAGAAAAAATCTAAAAAAAAAAAGCCAAAATATGGGAATATTACATGGACAAAGTTATTTGTTAAAACATTGGGAGTATGTCATGGTTATGGTATTGATAATGATGCAATTTGGCTGGAAAAAATAAATAAAATAAAATCATGTCTACAAATATGAAAGTCACGAGATTTAACTTATATGGGAAAAGTATTATAATTAAAACATACATCTTGCAAGAAACAATTGGAATATAATTGGAAACCAGATATAAGCAACTATGTTAAATATATGAATATTAAAACGTGCTATAAAATTATAAAGGCGGACTTAGACAATTGGAATATAATTGGAAAACATTATTTAAAACACGTGGATAAATTTTTTTTCGATAGATTTCTTTTTATGCAGGTGTACGTCAATAGAAGGTTTAAACATTGAGAACATTTCAGAATTTTTAAGGATCTTTTTTCCTGGATAGATTTCCGTATACGAAATAATTCCAACATTGATAATATTCTAAGCTTAAATTTGTTTGGAAATCATGAAATATTATATAATGGAAAACCTGTATTTTATCATTCCTTTACAAAAAGCAAGATTTTTTATCTTAGGGACATTTGGGATGAAGTCAAAAAATCTTTCATAAACACAGATCAAATTTTTCAAAAACTCGAAATTAAGATGAATTGGATAGCTGAATGGAGTAGTTAAAACACCTATTCCGGAAATACATTGACAATTTAAGATCTAGTACTATTTCTAAACAATTTAAAAACAAACTATATCTTGATGGACTTATTATTAAAAATGCTAAGCATAAAGAAGTGCATTTCAGCAAATTGTCTATAGGATTAATTAAATCTATGCTTGAAACTTTAAATTTGGAGAAATCAAAAACTGAAACTAAATGTGAAGAAAACATTGAAAAGAATTAAATTATATATCGTGGAGGAACATATGGCTAAATATTAAAATATCTCCGTCTTCTATCAAGGCAAAACAATTTCAATGGAAAATGCTGCACAATATAGTAATTGCAGTTAATGAATCTGTTATGCGGACTATGTAATTTTTGCAAAAAAGAAAGAGAAACACTTTATCATTTATTTTTTGGATGTTGTTCTGTAAAACCAATATTATTAGTCGCTGAAAAGATTTTAAAATTTATATTTGAACTTTGCAAATAGATATATGAGATAACTTTTGAAGATATTCTTTTAGGTTAAAACTTTAAACTTGTGCAGGTATGTAATATGGTACTATATGAAACAAAATGGGCGATTTGGAAATATAGAACTAATTTTAAGTTTGACACTCAAAAAAGAAGCATAAGTAGTATTAATTTTGCATTGAAATACTCTATTCTGAACAACATAGACATGATATTAAAAGATGAATTAATTTTGAATATACATGTATGTAACTTTCTGAAAGATTATTTAAGATATTCATGGACAATAAGGGAAAAAAAATAAATAGCATTTTTTATTGCATGTATAGTGTACTTATATTTTGTAATTTATTTAAAATGATATTTGCTTTGTGTTGTTGTAACACTTTCTATAATAACACTTGACATGATTTGTAAGGGTACATGGGGATGGCCCCGATCCTGTGTACTCTATCGGAAAATAACGGTTTATTGACCTCAAAAGAAAAAAAAAAAAAGGTTCACAGCACCACTGAAATACGTGTATATTAAAAATAAAACTCACGTAACTTTCATCACGCCAGCCCTGTATGTGTATATTATATAATGTAAATTACTCACGGTAACTTTCATCACGCCAGCCCGTGTATATGTTGTATACCTTATATATAATGTAAATTACTCACGGTAACTTTCATCAGCCCGTGTATAGTTGTATACCTTAATTAATGTAAATTACTCACGGTAACTTTCATCACGCCAGCCCGTGTATATGTTGTATACCTTATATATAATGTAAATTACTCACGGTAACTTTCATCACGCCAGCCCGTGTATATGTTGTATACCTTATATATAATGTAAATTACTCACGGTAACTTTCATCACGCCAGCCCGTGTATATGTTGTACGTTACCGTGAGTAATTTACATTATATATAAGGTACGAACATATACACGGCTGGCGTGGTGAAATTTACATTAAGTATATATAAGGTTAGTACACCAAACGCCTGTTTGATGATAATGGGCCAGTTTGAAAAGAAAGATACGGGGTTATAAGGAATGAAATAAATAGGAATAAAATAAATCAGTAACTTATAATATATATTTATTAAATATCCCCGTTGTGAGCCCCAACACCGTGTAAGAGAGACAACTGCTGTTTACAAATTGTTGCTATTCCTTAAAAAATATTGATGCAATCTGTGACCTGATTTATTGAAACATGACTGATTTTCTAAAGTGAACGTTAAAGATTTAAAAAAAAATGGTTGAAATAATAATATCAGATGTTTTATATAAATAAATATTTTCGTAACATATAAGTACCAATACAAGACAAGTGGTGAATTCAACATAAGAATCGAGAAAACGCACTGTCGCACACGACAATGCCTCTATATTGCACAATCGGATACAATTTTCCTTAATATTAATCCTATTTAATCAATATCATCGTTGAATACGGTACCCCCGGGTGACTACTACTTATTCCGTTTCACTACATGACATCATAATCTATCGATCGGTCGTGGGTATTCGACGATGCATCAATATTTGGTATTTTTAAACAAGCTCTATGAAAATGAAATACAATACTACAAACGGCTATATTCTTATTTTACACAAAAGGATGTAGTAATATATTTGAAATATTTCATATTTTTCTCTTCTATATCTAATAATCATTCAACACGGACCAGTTTTCTGCTACCTTAGTTTTTGCGCATGCGCAGATCACCAGTCACCGGGGCGGGGTAACTTTTATCACGTGACACTGGTACGACAGGGATTTCCATTGCGATATCACATGGTTTAGACGACTTCCTTATTTCTGTTTAGGAATAAAATATGATGTTATTCCTGTCATAAAGTGAACTTTATTTATCATATAACTGACCAGTTAAATGACAAGAGTGATTATTAAGGGATGAACTAGTGAAACGTCCGATACTGATTTTATTAAGTGTACTTTCGTTTTCGAAATCGAAAGTTAGTGAAATATTTCTATATTTTTCGCGGATATTCCATTGGAATGTGTAAAATTGTGATCATAATGCTTTAGAACAGATGTAGAGAGCTGCCTTATAAACGGTATGTGCATTTTCAGTGGGTGGGTGTGGTTGAAGGGGGGAGGGGGTACAGGGTGAGTGTATGTGTCAGGTAGCTATATAGTGTGTGACGTATGTTAAACTTCTTTACTAGTTATATCCAATATTATTGAAAAAGAGGTTTTGAATTTTATATGAATGAAAGTCATTCGGTCGATCACGATATAGTGTGATAAAACGAAAAATAAATTAGGCTTATATCTCATGTTGGGCTGTCTGTACGTTGTATGATAAATAAAATACATGTATGCAACCTAAATTCAACGTGTAATATAAATACATGTAATTCATGCACCTTATAATAAACACGGTGATTTATGTTTTAGACAAATTATCCTCACAACATGGATCGCTAACATATCTGAAGGGCAAATACTGCCAATAATTGTTGATTAATTATAAAGTAATTCCACTGAGCAATATTTGCTATTTCTCAGCAGTCGAGAGTATACATTTTTATAATTTAAAAAAGCCATACGTCATCATTTTGCCAAAAATGAGACCTATCAGAAAAAAAATAGAAATCTTAGCATATTTCAGAATCACGATTAGCGAACAAACTGGCCTACCATATATATAGAAAGCTAGGAAACTGATCCCAGTTGATTTTATATTTGTTGAGGACACTTCAAAAAGTTCTCGAAGGAGGTCATCATTTATGCATTATTTTTCAACATAGTCTCCATGAACTCATGCATTTTGCCCATTGACGCGGAGATTCTGATGTAGTTTCGTGGTTTAAGCTTTGCAATCCCTTATAATTCGTGGGCTTGAGCTTCACTTTTCTTGATACTCTGCAACACCATGAATGACGTCATCATCAGAGTGCAAGATGGTACAGGCCACATCTGTCAGCACTTGTGCTATCAGAACCTGGGTCAGTCTGAAAAATATCTAAAAGTGTAAATGTTCAGTCTTTTCAGCTTTGACATTGACGGAACCAATCTTACGGGCATTTCACTCATCACCAAAATGTCGGTCAGTGTAACAAGAACACATCGTCGAATACCTCGGCTGACTTATTCCGTTTCCCTACATGACATCATGCCGTGGGGAAACAGGCAACCAAACCGTCGTAATACAGTAGTTATTGATTAAATTATCGACCAATGAAAGCCCGGCTTATACATGTAACATTCTTCGGCGCGGAGGCTTTAAAGTCATGTAAACAATAAAATAAATGACTGCGTTCGGCAGCTTTTTTGATGGTTCTGAAAACGTGATGCGACAAATGAAATCGCGTAATTTGACACATCCTAAACGACAAAATTCAGCTGTAGTATCCCACGGCCTATAGATGATCTATCGATCGGCCGTAAGTATTCGACGATGCAAGAGCAGAGCCTGTCTGTAACATGTCTAACATATGCGGTAAATTGTCCCAACATAGGTCCTCTTGAGACGCTGCTCAACCTGATGGTCCCTGGTCGAAGATTAAAGTTTAGGCAACCCGACTGTGAATAATCAAAATCCGTGCGTCGCTTGAAATTAGCAACCCACTTCTTTGCAATAGAATAGAAAGAAGACTCCTTACATAGGTGTTTTCAACATTTCGTCGTGGATTTTCTTGGAGTTGACGGGTTTTTCAACGAAAATTTCCGTCCTTTAAATTGATGATGTCTAGGTTGCCGTAAGGCGTCCGGTCAGGTTGACCTTTTTTTAATGTATCTGTTATAATATCTATGTCCTTCATGGGATTGCTTCAATATTTAGACAGTAGCTTAGGTGGATGGACCTTAACATTATGCATTTGACATTGTGACCTTGACCTGTGACCTAATTTTGATAAAAAAAAATGTGACGTCTGGACAGGTTTACCTTTTGATTAATCTGCTATAACTTCTACGTGCTTCATTGGATTGCTTAAATATTTAGACAGTTGCTTAAGCAGGTGGACCTTTTCATTATGCAGTTGACCTTGACCTTGGACCTACTTTTGATGGAAAAAAAGCCAATCTCTAACGCAAGAGATTTCGTACAAATCTCTGACACAGTGAGTTGATAAAACAGCTAAGTTTAAGCTAAATCACAGGTAATTAATGGCGTGATAATCCACTTCGCCGGAGTTTGGAAAAAAAGAAAAAAAAACGCACATAATTTACCATTTTTTGATATTCACCTAATAATTTGCGTTTATAACTAATTAATCAAATTAAAACCGTACTTTAACCTGATAACACAGTGACATACATAACGACAGTCTCGCAAAGTCTCCGGTCTACGCAGGTCTCCTTAATTTGAAGACCGGTGGAGACCGTCGAATATTTGGAGACCGGTGCAGACTGTCAAATATTGGAGACCGATTTCCAGAATATTCCAGAACCCAGAAGCTGTATGATGTTCAAAGATATCAGAGTTGCACATAGAGGTATGACAAATAAAAATCGTACAATAAAATCAATCCTAATGGTTAACTTACCCTAGCTGGACATGAAATTTATAATTTCGTTGAGGTCGACACAACGAGTCTCTATTCTTTATTTTTCATCCTAATTTGTGTTTGTTATAATCATCAACAATATTCCTATATTCATGTATCATTACAGCCAGGTAGGTCATATGGTGTACTAAATACCGGCTGCTATAGCAGCTCTATTTGAGCGCTTTGTTCTGTGACGCCAATGGAGACGCTTCACCAAAGAAATCTTCACCTTGTAGCAGAGAGCAGTTAAAAATATAGACATTGGTCACCGATAGAAACAAAAGAAAATTCTGGAAAGAGTTGCAAATGGAATGAGTGTATGTAGACCTCTGAAAATCAAATATTATAAACGCTTTAGTGACGACAGACAGAGTATAAATGATGACGAAAGGCACGGTCGGCTACTGTCACGAGCGTAGGCCGTTATATAGGACATTAATATTTTTCAAGTGCTCACTGTACGAGAGCTAAGTGACTAAGTTGACATAATTTTTTTGGGACAGTACAGAAATTAATGACTGAAAATCTGTGCATGAAAAAAGATGAATGCCGGATGGGTGTCGAGGCTTCTATCCATGACATTGTTGTTGTTTTATTTACGTTAACGTCATGGCGTTATTTGAGCTGCGGTGAAGTACTATACTCCAGTGTGTTTAAATGTAAGTTATTGTGCAACGGTTGGTTATATTTAAATGAAATTTCAACATGTAATACAGAAGACATTCACAAGTTTTATACCAAATGTATTAGTTATTAAATGTGTCCACGACTTTATTGACCCGCAACCGTTGTATATCCACGGGGAATTAACCTTTTAATGTGAATATTCACATTTTTTTTCATAATGAATGTGCCCCTACATCAACCTGTGACTTAAGTGTATGTTTTGATGATTTTAGATAGTTCAGATGATACAAGGCCCAGGGTCTCCTTTCATGCAACAGAATTAAACACAATGTAATAACGCCCAAAGAGACTGCTTTTGTTAAGTGTCAAAACACTTTCATTTTGGATTATTCGTTTAAAATATAAAATGATTTCAAGAATAGAAAAACCACTGCGAAAATACGCATCAATAGCAATCTTCATTTCAACCGCATTATATTGACCTACACACCTTTGTGCGTGTTTGCGTACATGTATGTTGTAATCCGATTCCAAATAATAAATAGTGTTGGTTGTTTTGTTTCTTAATGCATGGGTATGTGATTTTGTATTGCGCACGCGCCTCATATAATATCTATTGAATTAGAAATAAATGATTAGGCGTGACCAACTTTTATATAAATAGAACCATCTCACGTGACCTTTATATTTATAGAACATCTCCTGTGCGTAATCATGTAACACTGGTAACTTAAATCGAAGGAATTAAAATTATTAAGAAATAACAAACATATTGGTTGTGACTCACTGTATCGGATTTTGCTATACATTTAAGAATAGCATCGCTTCAAGATGTGCCTTTTTAAAGTAAGATAACACGCAATTGAGTTCACTGTTGGGGTTTCCCACCACGAAACGAGGGCAGCAGCATGTGAAGTAAGTGAGTGTTTTAGAAAATGATTCTGATGAAAAAATATAAATAACATTTTAAAATGGAGATGCTTTTACTGTGTAGACCAGGGACTATATATGTGTATATACAGTCCCTGTTGAAATGAACTGAAAGCTATGCATGCATCCAAACCGAAAGTACAAAAAGATAATTTGAATTAACAGAAAAAGTATGTATACGACAGCGTTGTACGTGATGTGAAGGCAATGTCCAATATTTATGAAGACATCAAAGATGTACTTAATAACAACAATTTTGCTATGGAAAAAAAAAAAAAAAAAAAAAAAAGAAGAAGAGAGATAACTCTGCATCTGAAAATTACTAAATATCATCTGGTTTATTTCCCTTTCAAGATAAAAAATAGTTCTCAATCTTTTTTTTTCTCTTACTCTGCACAACAAGCACAAGGTTGGCTCTGTGTCCATTGCCCATTTGTCTTTTAATGTGGCTGCACTCACATATAAACCAATACAAGTACTTAGGTTGCTTTAGGAACAATAGTAACAGTAAATTTCCTTTATGTGTCTATAATTGACACATAAGAAAAAAATAAAACATTAAAATCGTCTTGTCAGAAACCACATGGCATTTGGTGTGGCCTAGTTGACCTCTAGTAAGTGTATTCAAATCCTACCCCAAGCTTCACTTGATATTTTAAAGATTTATATGAGGCCAAGGCCTTAAAAATTTGGACCTCAGGAATAGTTTTTGTGTGGAATTAAAATGATCTTGCTGTATTTCTGCATGGATTTTTATTAAGTACGACTAAGTTATAATAGACAATGAAGGTATTTTTTCTCAGATGTGTGACTTCAGAGCCATCTTGGCCCTCTCATTTGGTTTTTAAATGACTTGATTTTTTATTATAAGATAATATTAGCACAAACATAATCATGAATGAGAGTCCAAGGGGTGAAGTGGGATATTCTCTGGTATAAATTCAAATTTTAATGTATGGAAATGTCAAAAATATCATCTCTGAAACTGTCCTTTCTGATGCTAGCTATTACCTTATTTTCCACATCAAGATATGTTGAAACAAAATTACCCGCCCCCCTCCATTACCCGCCCCCCTCCAATCTTCTGAATACTTAAAAATAAACCCATGCCAATACTCAACTATTTTTTCCACTTCTAATTTTTTTCACAGAATTTTTATCTCGACCTGGAAAAAGTAGGTATCGTAAAGGTGATCACCTTTACGATACCTACTTTTTCCAGGTCATATCCTATAAATAATTTTCATGCATCCATTCTTTATTATACGCCCGAAGGGCTGTATTATGTTATGCCGCTGGTCGTCCGTCCGTCTGTCCGTCCGTCCGTCTGTCCGTCCGTCTGTCCATCCGTCCGTTAGCAATTTCGTGTCCGCTCTGTATCTTTTGAACCACTTAATATAAATGAAAACTATTTGGCAGAAGTATCACCCAGAGTGAGAGGATGTGCAGAACATAGGTTTCAGATGGCTAGGTTCAAGGTCAAGGTCACAATTCAAGGTCAAATATCTTAACTGGTGCAAAATTAGTATTTTTGTGTCCGCTCTGTATCTTTTGACCTGCTGGATGTAAATGGAAACTATTTGGCAGAAGTATCACCCACAGTAAGAGGATGTGCAGAACATAGGTTTCAGATGGCTAGGTTCAAGGTCAAGGTCACAATTCAAGGTCAAATATCTTAACTGGAGCAAAGTAAGTATATTTGTGTCCGCTCTGTATCTTTTGACCCGCTGGATGTAAATGGAAACTATTTGGCAGAAGTATCACCCACAGTAAGAGGATGTGCAGAACATAGGTTTCAGATGGCTAGGTTCAAGGTCAAGGTCACAATTCAAGGTCAAATATCTTAACTGGTGCAAAATTAGTATTTTTGTGTCCGCTCTGTATCTTTTGACCTGCTGGATGTAAATGGAAACTATTTGGCAGAAGTATCACCCAAGTAGAGGATGTGCAGAACATAGGTTTCAGATGGCTAGGTTCAAGGTCAAGGTCACAATTCAAGGTCAAATATCTTAACTGGAGCAAAGTAAGTATATTTGTGTCTGCTCTGTATCTTTTGACCCGCTGGATGTAAATGGAAACTATTTGGCAGAAGTATCACCCAGAGTGAGAGGATGTGCAGAACATAGCTTTCAGATGGCTAGGTTAAGGTCAAGGTCACATTAAGGTCAAATATCTTAACTGGTGCAAGTAGTATTTTGTGTCCGCTCTGTATCTTTTGACCGCTGATGTAAATGGAAACTATTTGGCAGAAGTATCACCCACAGTAAGAGGATGTGCAGAACATAGCTTTCAGATGGCTAGGTTCAAGGTCAAGGTCACACTTCAAGGTCAAATATCTTAACTGGTGCAAAGTAAGTATATTTGTGTCCGCTCTGTATCTTTTGACCCGCTGGATGTAAATGGAAACTATTTGGCAGAAGTATCACCCAGAGTGAGAGGATGTGCAGAACATAGCTTTCAGATGGCTAGGTTTAAGGTCAAGGTCACAATTCAAGGTCAAATATCTTAACTTAGGAGATTTCAACATTGACTGGAATATACAATCCCCTGAGAAGAAACTTTTGGAGAGGTTCATGACCAGACTACACTTCAAACAGATCATGACAGGTCCAACCACAGATAATAACTCCACAATTGACCTCATATTCACCAACATTGAAGACTGTATATGTGGAACCAAAGAAGCATATTACACTGACCATAAACTATGTTGGGTTAGCTGGTAATGAGGTAACTCTTGATTAAAGCACTATTCACATAATAAGAAACATGAAAAACCTATTTGTAGCCACTGTTATAATAAAGCCCTTGAAGATTAACATTGCCAATCCTTCTTGTTGAAATAATACTTTATATATACATGTTTGTGCTTATCCTTTTTGTCTTAGGATATTCCCTGACAATACATACCTTCGGGCGTATATTGCCCCGCTGTCAGCGGAGCTCTTGTTTCTACCTGGTTGTAGCTTAGCTACATTGGTGATGTGATCATGCTAGTGTTTCCATTGTCGTTGTTTATGAAAATATTTTTCATTTTCTACTGTTCAAGAAAGAAGAGAAAGAAAAACTTATACAACAACCAAAACATCCTAACTACCCGCCTAGTGAAAAAAGTCAGGGTCTGGTTACTGCAAACAAATAATTACTATAAAGAGTGTGTAGACTTCATCATGGTGGTCTTAATTATACTACAATCAATTGACTCAATTAACAACTTTGCTGTTAAAAGCTTAAGTTTTTTATTCCATCAGAAGGATGAAAGTATTCCCTCTGCAATGTTCAATGGTCAGCTAGCTATTATAAAATATTGTTGTTGTTGTTGTTTTATCAAATTATGTGTATTTATTCTTATTTTATCTGTTGTTGGTATATTAAGCAGGGAACCAGTCCAGTCATGTCTAATCCTATTGGTACCAAGCCGGTTACACCTACTGGTGCCCAGCCAGCCAATCCTGCTGGTAACCAGCCTGACAGTGGCTCTCCACCAGGTACCAGCCAGGAACCAGACAAAAGCAGACCCACAGAACTACCACAGTATCATGGACACCAGTATATGCCAGCCACTAGTATGTACCTCCCCTCTCCACAGCAGCAGCAGCAGCAATGGTTACCTTATCAACCAGCTCCACAAGCAGGAACATCATCAGGTCAAGGAAGACAGACGTCATCAAAACCAGGAAGCACAAAAAAGGCACAAAAGGACAGTCTATCAAGAAGCCAAAAACAAACTCCTGATCGCCGCAAAAGCTCTGATGGAACAAAAAAGGCAAAGACCCCAACACAACGTTCAAAAAGTGAAATGAATTTATCTAGGAGCATGCCAAGACCCAGCTCTGCAGAAAAACTAAGGAAGACTACAGCTAAAGAATGCAAGACCCCAAAGGCGGAAGAGAAGAAAGTTGAAACTGTAGGTATAACTTAAAATTATCCTGTGGGGACAAATTATTGTGGGTATAAGTCTGTCAACAGCTTAAATAATTAAGTAATGGAAACAAAGTTAAATATACAATAAACATATACATTTATAATAAATTATTTTAATTGGAAAAAATGAAAAAGTCCTGAATACTTATGATCCCTGCAAAGACCTGGAAAAAGTCAAACTTATTTGGAAGATTTATAAACAGCTTAACTCTTTACTTAATATAGATTCATTTTGACCCATTGGTAGACAGAGCAGACCCAGGTCAGACAGCTCCTTTCGTCTGATTAGAGTCTCCTATGTTTGCTCATACAATATTGAAGCTCATATTCTACAGTTTTCACAGGAAAGAAAAATCCCATGTTTATAATATTCTAACATTTCAGTCAATTGATATTCTTCAAGTCATAAATATATTCATGAGAAAAGGAAATAAAAGAACCAATGTGTTTGTGTTGAACATCTCCCCTCCTCTCCCATGTATTTTGAGTCAGTCTTTTTTCCTTCTTTGTCAGAAGCCACCCATAGGTATAGGTATCTTCTCTGATTTTTTTTTTTAGCTCACCTGAGCACAACATGCTCAAGGTGAGCTTTTAGGATCAATCTGCCTCCGTTGTGCATCGTCAACAATTTGCTTTAAACAACATCTTCTCTGAAACCACAGGACAGAATTTGATGAAACTTGGCAGGGATGATCCTTAGGTGAACCGTCACAAAATTTGTTAAAATAAACTTAATCCATGTAGAATTCTGGTTGCCATAAGAAAAAAATAAACTAGAACCGTCAAAAGCGCATCTTGTTTCGCTTTACTGACTACAAGTATGTTTCAATGAGACATAATGATTGATATTAACTTTATTCGAATATTTTGTATTGATCAAATTAAGTCGATCTCAAACTAAATCATTAGAAGATCTCTTCACGAACTAGAACTTTTGTCATATACTTCTATAATATTCTAGATTTAGAACTATTTGTGCCGTAAATAATCTATATGACTGACCTTTGCATATTTTTCATCGTTAATTTTATGAGTTTAATTGATTATTAATGCAAACATGAAAAAATATGAGATGACAAATAAAGTCCAGAGCTGCAAAAAAAAGCAACATATATTTAAATTGTTATAAAAGATCAAACTTTGGACGTATGTTGATATGAAGCCACTTCAAATAACTAAAACAAATGGAAAGATCTCTTCACAGACTAAACATTTGTTCTATCTTCATTAATATTTTCAGATTTGAATTTATGCAAAAAAAGTAAAATTGGTAAAAAATGCCTGTGAAGGCTTCATATTATCGTGTGTTTTTTGTATATTTATTTGATTTAAAAAATGCATTAACAGTGGAATAATGATGAGATTGAACAAAAAATAAAGTCAGGAGCAGCAAAAGAGAAACATATGGATAACAATGTTTGTAAGAGGACAACTTTGGACTGTTGTCATTTAATAAATGAAGTGGTTTAAAGATAACATTAGAATGACAAGATCTTCAAACTAATACTTTGTCATATACTTTAAAAATTTTTTGATTTGGCTTATTTATGCCATAAAAAAATAGTTATGACTAGACCTTGCATATTATGCTTTTTTTTTTCTTATGAATATGTTCTTAAAAACTAAACAGAAATAATGAGAAGATGAACAAACTTAACGTCATTAGCGCAAAAGGAAATATGGATAAACAATTATTATAAAGGATAATTTGGCTGTTACATTACAATGATGTTTTCAAAAAAACATAATGGAAGACTATCTCAAACAAAACCTTTTCATATATTGCTATTACCATTTTTAGATTTTGAGCTAATTTATCCGATAAAATATAAAATTGGATTATGACTTGACTTGCATATTGCATTGTTTTTCCATGATTTTATTTGTTTTATAAAAATGCATAAACAGTGAAATAATGATGAAGATTGAACAAAAAATAAAGTCAGGAGCAGCAAAAAAGAGAAAACATATGGATATACAATTGTTTGATAAGAGGATCAAACTTTGGACTGTGGTCATTTAATCAAATGAAGTCCGATCTTCAAAAACTAAACATTAATGGAAAGATCTCCTCGAAACCTAAAACTTATGTTCATATACTTTCTATAAAATATTTTTAGATTTGGAGCTATTTTATGCCGATATAAATAATAATAATTGGTATATGACCTTGACCTTTGCATATTATGTTGTTGTTTTTTCTATGAATTTATTTGTTTTATAAAAATGCATAAACAGTGAAATAATGATGAAGATTGAACAAAAAATAAAGTCAGGAGCAGCAAAAAAGAGAAAACATATGGATATACAATTGTTTGATAAGAGGATCAAATTTTGGACTGTTGTCATTTGAACAAATGAAGTCCGGTCTTCAAAAACTAAACATTAATGGAAAGATCTCCTCACAAACTAAAACTTTTGTTCATATACTTTCTATAAAATATTTTTAGATTTGGAGCTATTTTATGCCGATATAAATAATAATAATTGGTATATGACCTTGACCTTTGCATATTATGCTTGTTTTTTTCTATGATTTTATTTGTTTTATAAAAATGCATAAACAGTGATATAATGATGAAGATTGAACAAAAAATAAAGTCAGGAGCAGCAAAAAAGAGAAAACATATGGATATACAATTGTTTGATAAGAGGATCAAACTTTGGACTGTGGTCATTTGATCAAATGAAGTCCGATCTTCAAAAACTAAACATTAATGGAAAGATCTCCTCGAAAACTAAAACTTTTGTTCATATACTTTCTATAAAATATTTTTAGATTTGGAGCTATTTTATGCCGATATAAATAATAATAATTGGTATATGACCTTGACCTTTGCATATTATGTTGTTGTTTTTTTCTATGAATTTATTTGTTTTATAAAAATGCATAAACAGTGAAATAATGATGAAGATTGAACAAAAAATAAAGTCAGGAGCTGCAAATAACCTTAAAAGTCATGCTTTTAAAATGTTGATTTTTCGAAAATATTGGTTAAGTTTGACCGCATACTGTGGACAAACCATGCATTTCCCGAATTCGCCACCCCATATATTTTGTGCGTATATGTCTTGCAGATCATATGCAACAAACAAAATTCTCCTATCTCATCTCTGAAAAAAATGGGTAGGTTTTTGGTAGACCTACCCTTATTTCACAGTTTTTGCGAGATTCGAACTTTCAACCTCCTGTAGCACGAAAGTTTTATATACGCAAATTTTTGAAACCTATCATATTTTATTGGGCTATTTACAAGGAACATTGTGCAAAAACCGCATTTGAATCGGACCTCAAATAATGGAGATATTGCTTATTAAACATTTTCATATAAAACGCCCCCTGGCGGGAAAATCAAAACAAAAATGAAAATTATCTCGACGTTAGGATCATCTTCAAATACGTGGTTATTACTGATAAAAGTTTCATAGATGTGGCTTTTCTCACCTCGGAGCTATGCCGTTCACAAAAAGGGGAAGAAAAA
>CM037778.1:56442390-56492390 GCA_021229015.1 Solen grandis
ATCGAAGTCAGGGAAAAAAACCGGGATTAGCAAACACAGGCCGTTTCAAACTTGTGACGTTTTGGGGCGAATTAACCCTTTTCCCCCAAACCCTTAAAAAAAAAATGGGGTAGACACAGAAAAAGGGGGGGGCGTTAGTCAAAAGGAATTCCGGCCAGATTGGGTAAAACTTTGGGGAAATTTTTTTCCAGAAATCCCAAAACTAATTGGGCCAATCCCCCCCAAAAATAAATAAAAACCCTCTACTCAAATGTGCCAAAATTTTGGGGCCAAAGGGGGGGTTTTTTTTGTTTCCCGAAAGACAATAAGAGCCCCAAAAAAAAACCCCCCCAGAAAGAGAAAAACCCGGGAACTCCCTTTTTGGGGCGGCAGGAAAACCCCAAAAAAAATTGGGGGACCTGGGGGAAAATCCGCCCCTTATCCAAAGGCCCTGCTTTTCCTTTTTTAAATTTTTAAAAAAGGTTCTAGTCATTTCCCCGGGAGAAAATTTTTAGGAGAGTTTCCAAAAGGCCCTGTTTTTAAATTTTGGCTGATGCATTAAATTGGTCAAGTTACCCGGGGAATTATTAAAAAAAAAAGGAATTAAAAAAAATATTTTTGGGGTTTTTTTTTCTTGAAATTTCATTTTAAAAAAAAAAAAAATTTCCCAAAATTTTTTTTTTAAGTATAATGTTTAAAAAATAAAAATAAATCCGTGTTTAAAAATGAATTTAAAAAATTTAAAAAAAATTGAAAAAAATTTTTTTTAATAAATCAAACAAATTTTTTTTGAGGGGAAAAAATTTTAAAGGGGTGTTTTTCCCTAAATCGAGGTGTATTAAAAAAAAAAAAATTAAAACAAATTCCCAAAAGACCCCTTAACACCCTTAAATTAATGGGTAAAAGCAAATCCCTGTTTTTATTTTGGGACCATTTTGCAAAAACACCACTTTCTAACATGAAAACATATTTGAAAAAAAATCCCAATTTTGTAAAAAAAATGGAAAATTAACCTTTGAATTTTTCCCAAAAAACAAAATTTAAAAAAATTTTTTATGCAAAAGATTACAGGGGTGAAAATAATGAGGTTTGTTTTTAATTTTTAAAACATAAAGCCCCCCCAAAAAAGGGGCCTAAAATTAATCGTAAACAGAAACAAAATTGCGCGAATAAAAAATTAAAATTTTTCCTGTTCGATTGTTTAAATTTGTTTTTTCCCCTGAATTTAAAAAAACCAAAAAAAGTTTTTTTTTCACGTTTAAAAAAAACCCCCAAACCGAACATTTTTTATAAAATAAAAAATCCAATAATTGAAATTGTTTTTAAACCCCCGGGGGGAAAATTTGGGAAACCGGGAAAAACCCCAAAAAAAAATTTTTCACCTGATCCCCATGGGTAATTGTCCAACTTTCGAAATTGTTAAAAAAAATTCCAAAGAAAGATAAAAATTAGGGTAACAAAACCAAAAAAACCCTTTTTCACAAGAAAATTCGTTTTTACGCTCTAGGAAACGGATCCAAATAAAAGGGGCCCAAATTTTTCCGTGGGGAAAAAAAAATTTTTTTGTATTTTTTTAAATAAAAATTAAAAATTTTAAAAAAGAAAATTCGTGTTATGGAAATATGTAAAAATTAAAAAAAAAATTTTTCCCCAAAACTTAATTATTACCCAAAAATTTTTTTTTGGGAAAAAAAAAAAATAAATTAGTTATTAAAAAAAAAATTTTTTTTCCGAAAATTTGGGGGAAAAAATTTTGGGGGTTTAAAAACTTTTAAAAAAATTTTTAAAAATTTTTATTTTTTTTTTAAATTTTTTAAAAAAAAAATTTTTTTATTTTGTAATCACAAAATTTTTTCCCCAAAATTTTTTAAGTAAATTTTGTAGTAAAATTATGGGGAAAAAAAATTTTAAAAAGAATTTTAAAAAGAAAAACCAAATAAAAAAATAAACTTTTTCAAATTTTTTTTTTTTAAAAAATCATTTTAGTTAATCCCCCTTTTAAAGGGGTTTAAAAAAATTGGGAATTTTGTTTAATAGATTTTTATATAAAAAGAGTTAATTTGGTAAAAAAACCTAAATTTCCGTAAAAATTTTGAAATGGTTTCCGGAATAAAAAGGTTTTTTATGTTTTATTATCCTTGGTTTCTTTAGATTTAAAGGTCCCGACGGGAAGGGGAATTTCAAACCTATTGTGAAAATTTGAAAATACCTTTTTTTTTTTATTGATTGTTTTTTCATGTTTAAAATTTTTAATAAAAAAAAAAAATTTTTAAATAAATTTAAAGTTTTAACCCCTTTTTTAATTACAAAAAATGATGGCTTACAAAAATTTTTCCAAATTTTTGCCCCAAATTGTTTTAAAAAAAGAAAAATAAGTTTAAGCAGGAATATTCTTTAGAACCCCCCCCCCCCCCCCCCCCCAAAAAAACCCAACAACAAAAAAAAAATTTTTTTTGGGGCCCAAAAGGGAAAGCGGGGGAAAAAAATAAAAAAAATTTTTGAAAATTTTAAAAAAAAACCCCCCTTTTTAAAAAACCCATTTTTTTTGGGAATATTTTTAAATTTTTCTAAAAGCCATGGAAAAAAATTTTTAAACCCACTAAAAGTCACAATTTTTTGAAAATAAAAAACCCCCCAAATTTAAAATTTTTTTTTTTTTTTTTTTAAAAAAATTTAAAAAAAAAATATTTAAAAAAAAATTTTTACCAAATTCTAAAATTTATTTCTATTTTTAATTTAAATTTTAAATCCGAAATGGTGGGTAATTTTTAAAAAAAAAAAATTTCCCCCTTAAAAAAAATTTTAAAAAATAAAAATTTTTTTTAAAAAATTTTTGTAAAAAATTTTAAAAAGGGGAATTTTCCCCATTTAAAAAACAAAACCACAATTTTAAAAAAATGATATACTTCAAAATAAAGCAAAATTAATATACCCATAAAAATATAATTAAAAAGTTAATCCTTTTACCCCCTTTTTAGCTTAAAAAAAAAACCCGAAAAATTTTTTTTTTGCTTTAAATTTTTTGAATGTCAAAAACTTTAAAAAATTTTATTCCCCATTTTGGGGTTTTCCTTCCCGGGGAAAAAACTTTCAATTTTTTTCTAAAAACTTTTTTTAAAAAAAAATCATTTTTACGTTTTCTAAACCAAAAACCCCCTTTTAAAAACATAAATTTTAAAAAATTTTTTAAAAAATTTTTCCCCAATTATTTTTTATTGGTTTTGTTAATCAACTTAAAAAAAATTTTTAAAGTTTTTTTAAAAAATAATCCGTGTTAAAGACAAAAATGACTTTTTCAAAAAAAAAAATTTTAATTTTTAGGTTGATTAATACCCTTTTTTTTTAAAATTATTTTTTTTAGGGAAAACAAATACCTATTTAAATTCTATTTTTCAAAAAGGGTTAAAAAGTTCAAATTTGGTAAAATTTTTTTCTTTTTTAAAAAGGAAAAAAAGTTTTAAAAAAAGTGAAAAAAAATATTAAATTTGAAAAATATTAAAACCCCTGAATTAATTTAAGAAAAGAAAAACCAATATTTGGGGAAAAAAAAAATAAAAATTGGGGGATTGGACCCTAAATTTAACCTTAAACAATATGTGAAAAAGGGGGAAAATAGGGAAAATTTTTACCCAAGTTTTTTTTTAAACCGAAAACAAAAAATAAATTTACTAGAAAAAAAGCAAATTTCTTTGGTATCAGCTAAACCAAAAACTTTTTTTAAAAGTCAATTTTTTTGTTTAAGGTTACATCCCAATTTGAAATAACTGAATTCCCATTTTTAAAATTTTTTCCCTTTTTCTCATATTGTAAATTTTTTCTTTAGAATAAATAAGCGTATTTTTTTATTTTAATCGTAATTCCGAATTTTTTTTTTAATTTTATTAAAAAAAAAAAAATTTACCGTTCCTTTAAAAAATTTTTGTATTTTTAAAAAATTAATTTTTTTTTTCCTTTTTTTTAAAAATATTTTAAATTTTAATTTATACGATTTTTTAAAAAAAATTTATTTTTTTATAAACCTTTTCGGGAATTTTTATTAAAAGATATTCTGTTTTTTTTTTAAAAAAAAAGAAATTTTTTTTTTATTAATGTTTTTTAAAAATTTAAAAAAATTTTTTTTTCATTTAAAAATTTTTTATTTTTTTTTAAAAATTTTTTTTCCTAAACAATTTTTTTTTTTATTTTAAAAAATTTGTATTTTTTAATAAAGCAATTCATTTTTAATTTAAAAGCAAAATGATTTTCTAATATAAATTTTTCTGTACCCCAAAAATTTTATTTCGTTTTTATAAAATGAATTTTTATTTTAATTATTTTAAAAATTTTTTTTTTTTAAATAATAAATTCTGTTTTTTTTTTGAAATTTTGTATTTTCAAAATAACTTTTTGTTTTAAAATTTAAAAAAAAAGATTTTTAAATTTTTTTTAAAAATGAATTTTTAAATTTTAAAGCAATTTGAAAAATTTAAATTGAATTTTTTTTTTTCAAAATTTTTCAGCCCAAAAAAAATAAAAATTATGGGAAAATTTTTTACCTAAAAAAAATTCCTTTTTTTTAAAAAAGAAACCCAAAAATTTAAAAGCAAATCAAAAAATGTTGAAAAACCAGAGAAAAGCTTTTTTTAAATTTCCCTATTTTACCGTAATTAAATTTTAAAAAATTTTAATTAAAAAAAACCAAATTGGAGGTTTATTTTCGTTTTCAAAAAATCCCCAAAAAGTCCCTTAGGGGTTTTCCGGAATAAATTTTTAAAAAAAAACTCCAATTGTTTTTTTAAAAAAAAAAAAATTTAAAAAATTTTCCCCCCCTAGGGGCCCGTGTAAATAAAAGGGAAAAATTTTAAACCCGTTAAAAATTGGTTTTTTTTTGGAAAAATGTAAAAATAAAATTAAAAAATTATTAACTTTTATCAAAAATTTTAAAAAAAATATTTTAAAAGGTTAAAATAAATTTTGGAATAAAATCCTTAGTTTTGGGGGGGGGGGTCACTAATTGAATTCAAAAAAATTTTTCCAATTTAAAAAATTTTGGGAAATTTGATAATGAACATTAAAAAAAAAAAATTATTTTAAAACAAAAAAAAAAAAAAAAAATTCAAAAAATAAATTCCACAATAAAAAATTAAAACAAAGAATTATTTTGAAAATATAAATAAATTTAATTAATCAAATTTTTTTTAAAAAAGTTTTAAAAAAAGAAAAAAATTTAAAAAGCGGGAAAAAAATAAACATTGGGTTAAAAAAACGTCTTATTTACTCCGACCACGGTTGGGAAAAGAATTTCCCCCTTTAAGTTTCCTATTTTAAAATAAAAATAAGGGGCAAAAATAAAAAAAATAAATTTTTCTTCAAGGTCGTAAAAATTCCCCCCCCAAAAAGGGAATTTTTTTCAAATTAACCAAAAAAAGGGAAAATTTTTAAAAAATTCCCCGGGGGATTATATTTTCAAAACAACCAAATGCAAAATTTTTATTGGCCAACATTTGAACCACCTTTCTTTCAAGATTTAGTTCCTTTTTTATTATAAAATAATTTAAAATTTCAACCCCCCGGACCCATAAAAATTTTTTCGCATTAAAACCCTTTTTCATTCCCCCTTTTTTTGATGGGGAATTTTCTATTTGGTTTTTTTTTTTAGATGTTTAAGTAATTTACCAAAAAAAAAAATTAAAATTTAAAAAAAATTTTTAAAAAAAATTTTTTTTTAAAATTTTTCTTTAAAAAAATTTTCCATTTTTAACGAAATTTTTTTTTTCAATTTCAAACATTTTATTAAAAACCCCCCCTTTTTCCCCCCCCCCCCTTTTCGCCTTTTTTTCCCCCCATTCCCCCCCAAAACCCCCCCCCTTACCCCCCAAACGGGCCTTTTCCCCCCTTTTTTTCCCCCACCCCACCGGGGAAAAACCCCCCCCCCCCCCAAAAAAACCCTTTTCCCCCCCCCCCCCCCCCCCCCCCCCCCAACCCAAAAACCGGGCCCCAAAAAAAAAAACCAAACCCCCCCCCCTTTTTTTTCCCCGGGGGGCCCCTCCTACCACTGGAAACCCCCAGTTTCCCCCCTTTGAAGCACGGATTTTAGAAATTTAACCAAACCCAAATCGCAAATGTATGTAAACCCCGTTTTTCCCCCCTTCCCTTTTTTCCCCTTTTAAGCAAAAAAAAAACCAAAAATTTTAAAAAAAAAAAAAAATTTTAAGATATAAAAGGGGTCCCGTTTTCCCCTTAAAATTTAAGGCAAATGCAATTTTAAATTCAAAACACGATTAAAAAAAAAAACGTTAAAAAAAAAAAATTGAAAACGATTTAAAATTTTAAAAATGCTTTCCAATAACCTTTTTTAAAAAATTTTCGAAAAAAAAGTTTTCCCCTAAAGAAAATTCCCCAAAAAAATTTTTTGTTCCCCCTTTTGCCCCACTTTCCCTTAAAAAAAGGGTTAAAATTTCCCTTTCCCAAAAGCCCCTAATTTTGTTTTCAATACTGTAAACCCTCGTTTATTTACCATTTTCGGGGAACCAAAAAAAAAAACAGAAAAATTAAGTTTTTTGAAAAGAAATTTAAAAAATTTTACCATTTTCTTCCCCCTTTTTTTTGTTATCTTGGCCCCCCCATAATAAAAGACTTCGTGAAAAACCTAAATTTAATTTAGTTTAAGTTTCATTTTTTTTTTTTCATAAACAAATTTAAAAAGTTTTTTTCAGATTTTTTCAAAGATTATAATTGTTAAAACCCGCTTAAAAAAAATTGAAGGAAAAAATAATAACAAAATTAAAATTTTTTGGGGTATATTTTTTTAAAAACAAAAAAAAAAGGGCCAAGGGCCTTTTTTTAAAAAATTTTTTTTTTAAAATTTTGTTTTTTTATAATTTAAAAATTGGAAAAGAACCCAAAAGATAATTTTGGTTTTTCTTTTTTCCTTTTTTTTAAAAAGAAGGGTACAAAAGAGATAAAGGGTTGGGGAAAAAATCTGTTTTTCTTCTTAAAAAAAATTTTGGTTTTAAAAACCGAAAATAAAAATTGGGCGATTTAAAAAAGGTTTTTCCAAAAAAAAAATTTTATTTTAATTTTAAACTTTTTTTTTGCAAAAAATTTTTCTTTTTAAATTTTTTTCTATTTTACACAAAAATACCCAACTTAAAAAAAAAAGAAATCACAATAACTTCGTTTTCAATTTTCACAATTTTTTTTTGACAACAAAATAAAAAATTAAAAATTGCATCAGGGACGTAAAATTTTTTGTTACATTTTAAAAAAAAATTTTTTAATTTAAAAATTTTAAAAAAAAAAAAAAACCCGAAAAAATTTTTTTTAAGAGTAAATAAAAGAGAAAATTAAAAATTTTTTCCCCCCCCCTAAGATTTACCAAATTGAATGGGGTTTTTTTTAATATGGGGGTTTTTATAAAACCCCCCCTTTTTTTTTCTTAAAAAAAAATCCCCCCCCCAAAAAAATATTCAAAAAAGCCAAAATTTTTTTTCCAAAAAAAGCCTTTTTAAATTTAAAAACAATGTATTTAAACCCTTTAAAATGAAACCCCCCAAACCCCCTAAGGTTTTTTTTCAAAAAAATTTCTGACCCCTTTAAAAAAATTTAACCCTATATTATGCCTTTTGGTTTTTCCCAAATAAAGGCCTGATTTTCAATTCTTTGGTCATAAAAATGGGCCAAAAAATCTATAACAATTCCAAATTTTTTTTAAAGCCCCCTCATTTTTATAAATTGATTGTTCTTTAGGTTCCCCGGATTAAAAAAAAAATTTTGGGGAAAAAAAAACTGGGGATCTTTTTCCTTTTTTCTGTAAATATTTTTTTTTATTTTCTATAAAAAAATAAATTTTTTTTACTTAAAAAAGCCAATCAAATAATTTAAATACCCAAATTTTTAAAAAAACCTTTTAAACTTTATAAAGGGGATAAATTAAAATATATTTTAGACATTTTATCCAAGATAACCCCTTCATAAACTTTTCTAAAGGGGCTTTAAAAAAAAAAAAAAAATTAAAAAATATTGAATTTTTTAATACTTAAACCTTTTACAAAAGGTTAATAAAACCCTTATTTTAAAGAAATTTAAAAAAAGGCTTTTTCCCATTTCAAAACCCAAAGGCAAAATTTTTTTTAAAAAACCCCAAAAAACCCCTTTTTTTAAAGAACCCATTTTTTAATTTTTTAAAAAATTTATCCCCAACTTGAAAATCCAAGGTGCTTTTACAATAAAACGCATTTTTTTTTTATACTTTTGTAGTGTTTGGCCCGGGTTTAAAAGGAGGGTTAAATTTTATTTAAAAAATTTAAAATTTTTATTTTTTTGGGGGGAAAAATTTAATTTGGGGGGAAGGAGGCGAAAAAAAACAATCCAAAGGGTGTTTTAGTTCTGACTCCCCAAAAAAAACCCCCAATTGAAACCCGGGTTTTTTTAAAAAAAAAATTTTTGGGGAAAAAAAATAAATTTTTTTTAAAAAAAAAAAAAAAATTTTTTAACCCAAATTTTTTAAAATTCGTGAGAAAAATTTAGAAAGACAAAAATTTTAAAAATTTCAAATTTTTTGGGTTTTTTATTTTTTTTTCATATTCTCATAGTCGCAATTCCCCCAAACCCAGCTACAAATTCCCACCCCCGTTTTTCCGACCAAGGCCCTACATGTCCTAAGCCCCCCCAAAAAAAACGGGTTGGGGTTTTTTTAGTGATGGCCCCCTTTGCAAATAAAAAAAACAATAAACGGAAAAAAGGTTTTTGAGGATTTTTTTTCAAAAAAAAAAAGGGTTTATTTGAACGGGGGGAAAACTTTAAAAAAAAAATAAACTGAAAATGGGTTTTTAAAAGGGGTTTTTTGAAACCCCCCCCGTTTTAAAACCGGGGACTGCCCTTTCACAAAAAAATAAATCTCCCATTATATAATTTTTACAAACTTTTAAAAAAGGACCCAAAATGAAGGAAGTTGGTTTTTCCCCTTTGGGGTTCCAATCTATTAAAAACCCCCCTTTTAAAATTTAATTTTTGGTTTTTTGGGGTATTAAAAAAATTAAACTTAACTAAATTTTTAAAATTTTTTAAAAATTTGGGGTTACCTTTTTTTTGCTAAAAAAATTTTTTTTGGGGTTTTAATTTTTGGTTCAAAAATTAACAAGGAATTTAAATTTGTTTTCTTTTGGGGCCCAACCAAAAAAAAAAACGGGGATTTTAAAGGGGGTTTTTTTAAAAAAACGCCCCCCCCCCCCAACCATTTAATTATTCTTAGTAAAGGTAAAAAATTGTTTAAGTGCGAAAAAAAATTTTAGTGTAAACACATTTTAAAATTTACAATCATACAAACGTATTATGGTACATAACAAAATTGACATCATTATGTGAAATAAATGGAGTGAAAGTAACATTCTTATAAAATTTCCCTCTAACAACTGGCGCGAAATAAATAAACCATATTATGTAAATAAAAAAACGTTTGTTCAACAATTAAACTATACATAAATTAAAACGGAAGTTACAAAAATCTGATGTAAAGTAATAATATTATTTCATTTGAAGTTTTCATATATAAATAAGAAGTAAATCAATTGGAATAAAACCTGATAAAGAAATAAAATGGAAAACATAAATCAGGAAAGAAGATGAAAGAAAATGGTTACCTTTATTATGACAACCGACTAGATTTGAATTTGAGCGAAGCTGTGTTATTAATGTGAATCGTTTAGTATTTTGGATAAATATATTAACAAAGGAAAATAGATTATAGTTGTTAATTTAACCAAACAAGATAACTGATAGACTTGTTTCGCACATGTTTTCTATATTATACAGACACGATTGTCTCATATTTGTAAACTATGGACAAGTAAAAAAGTAATGATAATTGTCTTCTATGGCTTTACAAGAACATGATGGTAATAGAACAATATTTTGATGATATATTAAACTAAAATGATTTATATAGGAAATTGTCTTATATTATATTCATCCTGTTTGTCTCCTGAGAGAGACAGAAAGGTACATTCCTTTCTGTCCATCGGCCCATCCGTTGAGACGTGCACATGCATTAAATGCGCATTATAGTCGGCCATTGCACCGGTTCCATCATAAGTGGGACGACGTTCCTTCAACTCGCATCTACGCCAGTCTCATGTTTGAGACTAGCCTCTAGCAGTGGATAATGATACTGATCTTTGCTCTTCCGTAGAGACATAAACCTATCAGGTCTGACATTTTTGACCATATCTGTTTGACAGGCCGTATCTGTACCGGTAGCATATGTGAACTACGCTGCAGGAGACGCCTCGGTTTATATGAACCATCACTTGCTTCAGAGCAAGAAAACTCGAGCTAAATCATGGCACTTTCTTGAAATACAGGGGTTTCAAGCATACCATGTTGAAAACTAGTTGTTTTTTTTCTACCACTTTTTTTCCTCGTCATAGAAGCAAAAGGGTCGAAGCTGTTTAAAACCAGTTAGCACTGAAGCGGATGTATATGTGACCAGACGTGACGAAGTAATGTAGATCTCGCGCTGTATGGCCGAAAAATGTGCAATTCGCATGCCTCAGAGCATCTGTGCTCTGTTCTATAATGGGAACCATAGAAGGAGGCGCCAAATTTTGTAACGTGCTCATGCTAGCTCCGGCTCAAACGATAACTTGCTAGAGTCTGAAAACTATTGACTCGTAGAAAAGGACTATCGCACTGTCGCTTTTTCAAGCACAATGCAATGCTATGCAGTTACTTAGGGGCAAGATGCTCACACAAAGTGTTGCAGCGTTACATATTCCCGTTTTCTTCGTGCTTTATGTACATTTGTAACGATTTTCCTTTTTCTAGCGTATAATGGCCTTTCAAGATGGAGTCTATACTTTTCTGTTTAATTGTAAAAATAAAAATGTATACTCTTAAAATTAAGGATTTTATGCCATTTTATATTCATTTATAGGGGTAATTTTAAATTATTCCAGTGAGATATGTGGTTTTAATAAGTCTCAATAATTGCAACTCTGCACTTATATATATATATATATTTCAAGTTATTGTAAAGTCATAAAATATTGATGTAAAATTGTTTAATCACAATATCATTTTGAATCGGTTTTATAAGCTAGCTTTGGATGACTGTTTATTAGGGTATACTTATTGGGTCAGCCGCGTTAAAAATGTTAGATGATTATGGATTTTCGGATAGGTTTTTAAATGGGAACACATGTAATTCTTCTCTCATTAGTTTTCCTCATATATTTGAAGCTCGATTCATTGATGTTTTTTTAAGCAGGAATGGTTTTGATCGATTGATAAAACCCGCACCTTAGACAAGTATAAGATTTTTAAATTGGATTTCATTTATGAACAATTGCCTAGACATAAAAGATTGTGTTTTAAATTAAATGGCATAGAAGACATTTATCATTTTGTTTGTATATGCCCAAAGTATAGAAATCTCAGGGCAAAACTTAATAATCATTATAATTATTCTAGACGTTTAGTTTTTAAACTTTATAAATTCTTAAATAGTTATGATAAAAAAAATGTAATATATTGCTATACATCAAGTTTGACACTAGATTTAAAATGGTCGAACCAGAACTGTTACTCACAATGCGAAATTCTATCCATTAAAAAACTAAGAGGTCTATTCGCAAAATGAGCCAGGTGTCGCACCCGGACTACCTTTCATCCATCTACTATCTCTTTTGATGCTGTCTCTTCAGCAAAAAAAAAGAACAAGAAATGAGTGAGAAATCCTTGACCGTAAGGTCTAAAATATGGCCATTATAATCAGAAAATGATTGCTAGCCATTATAGTAATGTGTATGTATGTGTCCTATACATGTCGAAAGAACTGTCTTTCCAATTTAAAATGCCTCATGGCACAAATTCATGAATAAATGAACATACAGATGAAAATGACATGGTAAGACACTGTTGTATAAATCGCAATGATAAAATAAAAATAAAACTAAACAATGATTAAGAATCAACAACGAATGATAGTTGTGGTCGTTAACATAAAGTGGCAATAGCAGTATGCATCATTATTATCATTATCCTCAAAAATGATTCTGTCGAATATGATTCACGAGTAAATTTTCGCAAGGAAATGAAAACAATTTACCTTTAGTGCAAAAGTTCGTGGTCGTAGATAATCTAAACGTTGATTTACAAACACACATCCATTGTCCCGAACCTATGTCCACACACAGGGCATTGGGGTCATAGCATGTCTCATTTGTAGTACACGTATCTCCTACTTTGCTGCTGTCTGAAATGAAATTCAATCTGTGATGTCGACAACTTATACTTATCAGTAATTGCTGCTTACATTGTGTGATAATGTGTTTTATCGGGGTATTTCAGGTGACGTAGGGGAATGTTCTGTTTCGAATAATCTAGGCAAGAGACTGTAATTTAGTTAAAGGATCCATTATCTTCTCCCAGATCACGATTAACATACAATTATAACTGAATTATCACATTGATACAAAATGAAATTAATGATCTTATTCGCCATTCCTTACTTTTGTTACTGTCATTTCCTTTCGATTTGATTAGTTGATTTCTGAACCGAATATGTGGTCATTTAAAAATTCTTAAGTGTTCAGAAACATGTCTTTAGTGTTCAGTTAAAGAAAAAAGAGAAATGACAGCTTAACAGAGGTGACCTCTAAATAAAGTTCTAACGTATAAAAAAAAAACCTTCTAGATTTGTAATTCTAATTGCAGTTGGACCGCTTAATACAGGGAGCCTCTAATACAGGTTCAACTGTATAAACCTTTTTATTCAACAACGATTGTACAGAAAGCGCCATTAGTCAGGATAATCTTCTCGTTGACACTGCTAGTGCCGTTCGCGTAGTGGGAGGAAACAGGAGTACCCGGAGAAAACCCTGTGTCCACAGGCGATATTTTTAAACACAACGCCGTACAAAAGGACGCCCCATACCATTTTATATACAATAGACTATCCATACTCGTCCAAACAGGCGGTCCAGATTCTTTTATATACCAAAACAGGCGGTCCATATCCTTTTTTTTTATACCACAAAGAGGTAATCCATACCCTTTTGTATACCAAAACAGGCGGTCCATATCCTTTTTTTTTATACCACAAAGAGGTAATCCATACCCTTTTGTATACCAAAACAAGCGATCCATATCCTTTTATATACCAAAACAGGCAATTCATACCCTTTTATATACCCACAAGGGCGATTTATACCCTTTTATATCAGGTTTGCTGCTTTGACCAAAAAACTGCCGCATTAAAAAAATCAACAACCTTATATAGAATAAGAAGGTAAATAACTTTTTCCATGAAAATCTTACATCATATCGATATTTTTAAAATAATTTATCACATATTGTAACTTTATTTTATTCTATAAGTAAATATAGTAAATACCAAAGGAGTTACGACAATTGAAACGACATGATGTACGATTTCAATGGAGAATGTTACCTACCATTTTATTATATACATTTAATAATTTAATTTATATAGCATTAGGATAATTGGTCCTGGCACAATGGTTTCCTGCTCATTTGGTATTTATCATATTTAAATATAAATACAATAAAAGTTATAAACCGTCGTAAATTATTTTAAAAATCTTATATCCTATATACGTATCTAGGATTGAGATTTATCCATTTTAAATGCCTTGTTTTTTGTTGTGGTTTTTTGGGGGTTTTTTCGGGAGGGTGTGTGTGTGTGTGTGTGTGTTGTGTGTTTTTTTTTTTTTTCTCTCTTGATTTTCAATCAGTTAGCAAACAGTTTCGTGTTTTGGACTTATCTCTTGATTGCCCCCTATTAATTTATAAACATTTACAGTCAAAAATACTGGTGTGCCAAGTTTTAATAAAATCTGTAGGCTATGAAAAAACAGAAAAGAAACACGCTGAAACTCCTTAAATATCGACTTGTGTGGTATATGGTCAAGATTTCTCCCCAGTCTTCAATAAAAATGTTCTTTTCCCTGTACAATATTTTACGTGTAAAACATTAGTCCCCTTTAGGTGATACAACATTTGCGGTAACTGAAGCCTATAAGTTGGCTTGCGATGTGTTAATTGTTCTAATCGGATGCTTGTGTACATATGCGTTTCATCATCATCATCATCATTATCATCATCATTATCATCATCATCATAAATGACAAATATTAAAAACATAGGGAGTTCATTTCCATTTAGAAAGTCATGTTCAGCACTAAATCATCATCATCATCATCATTAAAAGCGAATACTGAAATCGAGGGCAATCCACTGACATTACAAGATTGTTTTCTGGAACACATGTGTCACCTGCTGAAGCGTGACGGTAAAAGTTTGGCGGACAGACAGACGGACGGACAGAAAGAGGAATGAAAATTGATTAAAGCAGGTGGCATAAAAATGAACATGGCAAATATTATATTATCATCATTGTCGTCATCATCATCATCAGGCATAATCTATGTTTCTCAATATTTCTTTTTGCGAATAAACTTTAAGAATGTAAAGAAAAGATAAAAAAAGAAAGAAAAAAAAGAAAGAGCAGACGAATTAACAATCGTCTGGTACTTTTGTAACATTCAGGGGCATTTCCCCAGTCCCCCGTATCTGAGCATGTGATCGTCAGCAACTCTTCCGAATCGATGTCATACGTCGGCAAGCACGTATAGGTATAATTACTTCCTGCAAGTGTTTCGTTTGCTTTCACCTTTTCCGTGTGATTACCCATCGGTACAATGCTCCCGCAATATGTCCAAAAATAGTAGCATTTAATTAAAGAATTAAAGAAAGACGAAGATGGCCGAGTAGTTCTGAATGTAAGAAAATATCGATCGTGTTACTTTGCCCTTCTCTGGAATTTTTCGTATGATAAGGCTCGTGCGTAATAAGGCCCAAGATTACAGCAGTTGCTATTCGACTGTGTAATACAATGTATAGCACTTAACGTGAGTCCAAGAAAAACAAATAATTTTTAAAAAAAGGCCACAGGCTTTGAGAGAGACTTGAAATTCTAATTTACTTCAGTTTCAGTGGTGAGGAAAATGTGTCCGATTATTTATGTCGTTTTAGTATATCAAAGGGGTTTATATTTTCATAGAGAGTTATTGATGATGTCACACTTATTAAAACATGCTAACTGTGGAGCTACAAATTATTCGTACAGACATCATTTCGTGTGAATGGTTTTTAGTTGTGTGTGACGTAGTCACTTACAACTGTAGTACCTACTGTCTGAGCATTCGATTCTCTACTTTGAAAACCGAGGAATCCCCTTAAAATAAAGTCAGAAGTGACAAAAAAAAAACATGTTTTTGAAAATTAATTTTTTCCTTTTAAGTGAAGTTTGAAGTATTGAGAGGACAAATCATGTATTTCTCAAATTCGTCACCACACATATTTTGTGCGTAAATGTCTTGCAATTCGTATGCAGCAAACATAATTCTTCTATCTCTTCTTAACGAAAATGGACACTTTTTTCGTAGACATGCTTTCATTTGTCCACTTTTTTGCAAGATTCGAACATTTAACCTCTCCTAACACAGTTTTTTACAGTTACTTGATGCTAAGAAACCGACCATATTTTATTGGGCTGCCAACTAGAAACAAAAAAAAAACCAAATTAAATGTCCTGAAAATCCCTACAATTCAATTGTAACATATTTGGGTCTAGCTTTATAGGTTTTCAAAATATAAGCAAATAAACTGAAACCTCTTAATTCTGCATATCAAAATTCTTTTTTGTTTAAGTGTACAGCCGCAGGAATAAAATCGCAAATGCTACCATGCATTTTATATTTTATGTTAATATTTCAATAAAAAGACAGTATTTGTCATATCAAAGAGAAAGCCATTATACCAGTGGATTGAATCAAAGGTTACAGGTAAGTTGTTTTGACCGAAAAACTGTCGCATTAAATAAATATCAACAACCTTACATAGAATAAGAAGGTAGGTAACTTTTTCCATTGAAATCTTGCATCATGTCGATATTTTCAAAAATAATGTATCACATTTTGTAACTTTTATTGTATTCTGTGAGTAAATATGGTAAATACCAAAGGAGTTACGACAACTGAAACGACATTATGTACGATTCCAATGGAAAATGTTACCTACCTTCTTATTATATACAAGCTTGTTTAATTAAACTGGTAAATACCAAAGGAGTTACGACAATTGAAACGGGGTGTTTCTTTTGTTGTTGTTGTTGTTTCCAACCAATTTAGCACCAGCTAAACCACCAGCTTAATCTCTTGATTACACTTATTAAGTTATCTTACAAGTTACAGTCAAAAATACTGGTGTGCAAAGTTGTAGAAAAATCTGTTTGCTAGAAAAAAAGAGAAGAAACACGCTGAAACTCCTTAAACATCGTCTTGTGTGGTATATGGTCAAGATTTCTCCCCAGTCTTCAATAAAAATGTTCTTTTCCCTGTACAATATCATACGTAAATAACAGTAGTCTCTTTTAGGTGATACAACATTGTGCGGTAACAGAAGCCTATAAGGCGACTTGCGATGTGTCAATTGTTCTACTCAGATGCTTGTGCACATGCGTATCTGCATCATCATCATCATTATAAATGACAAAATATTAAAAACATCGGGATATCAATTACATTAAGAATGTCATGTTCAGCACTAAATCATCATCATAGTCATCATAATTAAAGGCAAATACTGAACTGACATTAGAAGATTGTTTTCTGGAACACACTTATGACTAAATGTGGAGCTACTAGTTATTCACACAGACAACTCATTTCGAGCGCTCCATTTTTAACTCGAATGCTTCATAAATCATGATGACAAGAAGGCTAGAACGGTCCTAGATAACCCATTTAATGACAATTTGGCCACGGCAGCTAGGTTTTTAAGAATCAGAATTATGAAATAGTAATGGATGACACTCAACCCGGAAGAAATTTTGCAAATATATTTTCAAATCCCACAAGTTGTTGTTGTTAACAAGAATATATGGGTACTTCAATACATAGTTTTCCGAATGACTGAACTTATTACTGGCAGAGGGCTACCAAAAGACAAATTAAAATCTTCAAATAGCCACTGATGTAAACAATATTTCACATGACTTACGCATTTCTGCATGAAAATAGATTCTTTGAACAAAACTGAATGGGAACAACTCAATGAGTTATCAATGACTGTCATCAATGTTTGATGAAATTGTTGACGACAGGCGTTTAACATTGTAACATTGACCGGTCACAACAGTTCACTCCGTGTCCAGGTGAGCCTACATTACTGGACCAAAAATGCTTACCTGTATTATGTAATAACGCTATCAATTATATCATGGAAATCAAAAAGTATTATCTGAAGTTTCCCGTTCTATGTATTTGCGTTTGTGTATGTTCTTATTTTTCAAATACTGTAAGATCAGAAATGTCGTTAAGACCATAGGCAACTGGTCATTTTGTTTACATACTTTGTGTACATGTTTACAGCTTTGCGGATAGTTGAATTAATATTTAGATGTATCTGATTTCAGGGATATTATTATCTAGTGTAGAACTTTGAGATTTTTATAACACATGTAGGAAGCCGACAGAAAAATATTTGATATTGTTTCTAGATTTTATAAATTCATGCGAGACGTATGAACCCACAGGTGAGGTTAATGTATGGAAATTGTCTTATATTATATTCACCCTGCTTGTCTCTTGAGTGAGACAGAAAGGTACATTCCTTTCTGTCCATCGGCCCATCCATTGAGACGTGCACATGCATTAAATGCGTCTTATAATCGGCCGTTGCATCATATGTGGGACGACGTTCCTACAATTTGCATCTACGCCAGTCTCAGGTTTGAGACTAGCCTCTAGCAGTGAATAATGATACTGATCTTTGCTCTTCCGTAGAGACATAAACCTATCAGGTCTGACATTTTTGACCATATCTGTTTGACAGGCCGTATCTGTACCGGTAGCATATGTGAACTACGCTGCAAGAGACGCCTTGGTTTATATGAACCATCACTTGCTTCAGAGCAAGAAAACTCGAGCTTAGTCTTGGCACTTTCTTGTAATACAAGGGTTTCAAGCATGTCATGTTGAAAACTAGTTTTTTTTCTTCCATTTTATTTTCCTCGTCATAAAAGCAAAAGGGTCAAAGCTGTTTAAAACCAGTTAGCACTGAAGCGGATGTATAAGTGACCAGACGTGACGAAGTAATGTAGATCTCGCACTGTATGGCCGAAAAATGTGCAATTCGCATGCCTCAGATCATCTGTGCTCTGTTCTATAATGAGAACCATACAAGGTGGCGCCAAAGTTTATAACGTGATCATGCTAGCTCCGGCTCAAACGATAACATGCTAGAGTCTGATAACTATTGACTCGTAGACAGGGCTTATCGTACTGTCGATTTTTCAAGCACAAGAAAGATTTTCCTTTTTGTAGCGAAAATGTCCTTTCAAGATGGCGTCTATACTTTTCTGTTCAATTGTAAAATTATACCATTAAAATTAAGGATTTTATGCCATTTTATATTCTTTTGTAGGGGTAATTTTAAATTACTCCAGTGAAATATATATATATATTTCAAGTTATTGTAAAATCATAAAACAATGGTATACAATTGTTCAATCACAATATCATTTTGTATCGACTTTATAAGCTAGGTTTTGATGCCAGTTTATCAGGGTTTACTAATTGGGTCAGCCGAGTATAAAAATATTAGATGATTATGGGTTTTCGAATAGGTTTTTAAATGGGAACACATGTAATTCTTCTCTCATTAGTTTTCCTCATATATTTGAAGCTCGATTCATTGATGTTTTTTAAGCAGGAATGGTTTTGATCGATTGATAAAACCTTAGACGAGTATAAGATTTTTAAACTGGATTTCATTTATGAACAGCCTAGACATGAAAGATTGTGTTTTGACTTACATGACATAGAAGACATTTATCATTTTGTTTGTATATGCCCAAAGTACAGAAATCTCAGGGCAAAACTTATTAACTTTTATAATGATCCTAGACTTTTAGTTTTTAAACTTTATGAATTGTTAAATAGTTATGATAAAAAAAACTATGTAATATATAGCTATACATCAAGTTTGACGCTTGATTTAAAATGGTCGAACCAAAACTGTTAATCACAATGCGAAATTCTATCCATTAAAAGAACTAAGGGGTCTGTTCGCAAAATGAGCTAGGGTGTCGCACCCGTACTCCCTTTCATCAAACTACATGTACTATCTTTTTTGATGCTGTCTCTTCAGTTAAAAAAAGGACCCACATGTGAGAAATCCTTGACCGTAAGGTCTAAAATATGGTCATAATTATCAGAAAATGGTTGCTAGCCATTACAGTTATATGTGTCTATGTGTCCTATACATGTCGAAAGAACTGTAATTCCAATTTAAAATATCTCACGGCACAAATTCATGAATAAATGAACATACTGATGAGAATGACATGGAAAGACACTGTTATATAAATCGAAATGATAAAATGAAAAATAAAACTAAACAATAATTAAGAATCAACAACGAATGATAGTTGTGGTCGTTAACGTAAAGTAGCAATAGACGTATGCATCATTATTATCATTATCCTCAAATATGATTCTATCGAATATGATTCAAGAGTAAATTTTCGTAAGAAAATGAAAACAATTTACCTTTAGTGCAAAAGTTCGTGGTCTCAGATAATACAAACGTTGGTTTACAAACACACGTCAATAGTTCCGAAACTTCTTCCACACACTCGGCATTGGTATCATAGCATGTCTCATTTGTAGTACACGCATATCCTACTTTGCTGCTGTCTGAAATGAAATTCAATCTGTGATGTCGACAACTTATACTTATCAGTAATTGCTGCTTACATTGTGTGATAATGTGTTTTATCGGGGTATTTCAGGTGACGTAGGGGAATTTTTTGTTTTGAATAATCTAGGCAAGGTGCTGTAATTAGTTAAAAGTTCCATTATCTTCTCCCAGGTCACGATTTGCATACAATTATAACTGATTTATCACATTGATACAAAATGAAATCAATCATCTTATTCGCCATTCCTTACTTTTGTTATTGTCATTTACTTTCGATTTGACTGGTTGATTTCTGAACAAGCAGTTCATCACGCCATCTATGTGGACATTTAAAAGTACAATCAAACCTATCTTAAGTGTTCAGAAACCTGTCTTAAGTGTTCAGTTTAGGAGAAATGACCGCTTAACAGAGGTGACCTCTAAATAAAGTTCAAACATATAAAAAAAACTTCTAGATTCAATTCTAAGACTGTCCTCTAAATGAAGAAGGGCCGCTTCATACAGGGGGGCCTCTAATACAGGTTCAACTGTATAAACTTTTTATTCAACAACGTTTGTACAGAAAGCGCCATTAGTCAGGATAATCTTCTCGTTGACACTGCTAGTGCCGATCGCGTAGTGGGAGGAAACAGAAGTACCCGGAGAAAACCCTGTGTCCACAGGCGAAATTTTTAGATACAACGCCGTCCAAAAGGAGGATCCATACCATTTTATATACAACAGACGACCTAAACTCGCCCAAACAGGTCATCCATACCCTTTTATATACCAAAACAGGCAATCCATATCCTTTTATATTCAAAAACACCCTTTTATATACCCAAACAGGCGATTCATACCCTTTTATATACAAAATCAATCGATCCATAACTTTTTATTTACCAAAAACAGGCGAACCATACCCTTTTATATATCCAAACAGGCGATTCATACCCTTTTATATACCCAAACAGGCGATTCATACCCTTTTATATACAAAAGCAGGCGATCAATACCTTTTTACATATCCAAACAACAGCGAATCCATACCCTTTTAATACCAAACAGGCAATCCATATCTTTTATATACAAAACTGCAATCCACACCTTTTATATACAAAACAGGCGATCCATACCTTTTATACCAAAACAGGCATATCATATCACTTTATATATACAAAACAGCGATCAATACCCTTTTACATATCCAAACAGGCAATCCATACTCTTTTATATACCAAAACAGGCAATCCATACTCTTTTATATACCAAAAACTGGCAATCCACACCCTTTTATATCCAAAAACAGGCGATCCATACCCTTTTATATATATAAACAGGCGATCCATACCTTTTATATACAAAAGCAGGCGATCAATACCCTTTTACATACCGAAACAGGCAATCCATATTCTTTTATATACAAAAGCAGGCGATCAATACCTTTTTACATATCCAAACAGGCAATCCATACTCTTTTATATACCAAAACAGGCAATCCATACTCTTTTATATACCAAAAACAGGCAATCCATACCTTTTATATACAAAAAACAGGCGATCCATATCCTTTTATATACAAAAACAGGCATCCATACCTTTAATATACAAAAAACAGGCGATCCAACGCTTTATTACAAAAACAGGCAATCCATACGCTTTTATATACAAAACAGCAATCCATACCTTTTATATACCAAAAACAGGCAATCCATACTCTTTTATATACCAAAAACAGGCATCCATACCTTTTATATACAAAAAACAGCATCCATACGCTTTTATATACAAAAACAGGCAATCCATACGCTTTTATATACAAAAAAACAGGCAGTCCATACGCTTTTATATACAAAAACAGGCAATCCATACGCTTTTATATACAAAAAAACAGGCAGTCCATACGCTTTTATATACAAAAACAGGCAATCCATACGCTTTTATATACAAAAAACAGGCAGTCCATACGCTTTTATATACAAAAACAGGCAATCCATATCCTTTTATATACAAAAAAACAGGCAATCCATACGCTTTTATATACAAAAAAACAGGCAGTCCATACGCTTTTATATACAAAAAAACAGGCAATCCATACGCTTTTATATACAAAAAAACAGGCATCCATACCTTTAATATACAAAAAACAGGCAATCCATACGCTTTTATATACAAAAAACAGGCAGTCCATACGCTTTATATACAAAAAACAGGCAATCCATACGCTTTTATATACAAAAAAACAGGCAGTCCATACGCTTTTATATACAAAAACAGGCAATCCATACGCTTTTATATACAAAAAAACAGGCAGTCCATACGCTTTTATATACAAAAAAACAGGCAGTCCATACGCTTTTATATACAAAAAACAGGCGATCCATACGCTTTTATATACAAAAACAGCAATCCATACGCTTTTATATACAAAAAAACAGGCAGTCCATACGCTTTTATATACAAAAAACAGGCGATCCATACGCTTTTATATACAAAAAAACAGGCAGTCCATACGCTTTTATATACAAAAACAGGCAATCCATACGCTTTTATATACAAAAAAACAGGCAGTCCATACGCTTTTATATACAAAAACAGGCAATCCATACCTTTATATACAAAAAAACAGGCAGTCCATACGCTTTTATATACAAAAAACAGGCATCCATACGCTTTTATATACAAAAACAGGCATCCATACGCTTTATATACAAAAACAGGCATCCATACGCTTTTATATACAAAAAAACAGGCATCCATACCTTTTATATACAAAAACAGGCAGTCCATACGCTTTATATACAAAAAAACAGGCAGTCCATACGCTTTTATATACAAAAAAACAGGCAGTCCATACCCTTTTATATACAAAAAAACAGGCAGTCCATACGCTTTTATATACAAAAAAACAGGCGATCCATACGCTTTTATATACAAAAAAACAGGCATCCAATAACGCTTTTATATACAAAAAACAGGCAGTCCATACGCTTTTATATACAAAAACAGCATCCATACCTTTTATATACAAAAAAACAGGCAGCCATACCTTATTCAAAAACGGATCCATACGCTTTATATACAAAAAACAGGCGATCCATACGCTTTTATAACAAAAAACAGGCAGTCCATACCTCTATCTTTTATATACAAAAACAGCATCATACGTTTTGAACAAAAAGCATCCATACTCCTTTTATATACAAAAAAACAGGCATCCATACGCTTTTATATACAAAAATACAGGCATCCATACGTTATGTATATTTATATACAAAAAACAGGCAATCCATACGCTTTTATATACAAAAACAGGCATCCATACCTTTTATATACAAAAACAGGCATCCTACGCTTTTATACAAAAAACAGGCGATCATACCTTTATACAAAACGGCAATCCAACGCTTTATATACAAAAAAACAGGCAGTCCATACGCTTTTATATACAAAAACAGGCAATCCATACGCTTTTATATACAAAAAAACAGGCAGTCCATACCGACCTGGGATCGAACGATGGTTGAATTGATAAGAAGCGTGTGCGTTAACCACTATGCTATCTGGACACCCCCTATCATTTTAACTTCAGTGAGAAACGTGCTGCGAAATGGACTGTATTGTATTGAGAACCTCAAGTCAGTCTTATCATATCATTACTTAGTCAATGCGACGTTAAAAAGCGTACTCGAAACGTTTATTGTCATTGAAATTACACCATTAAGGACGTTTCAGCGGGTTACCACAGATTTCTATTTTGGTGTAATTTTAAAATTCTCATATAATTTAGGTAGAATGTTTATGGAAAAACCCATAATTTAAGATCACTGTGTTAAAATGCTATTTAAACAATATTTGCCACAAATTTTAAATGGTGCAAAAAGTCACATTTTCTTTTTTTATGCTAAATTTCAATAAAAAGTCAGTCTTTGTCATATCAAACATGATGAGGATTATTTCTTTCTTCATTATCAGAAAGCCATTATATCAGTGGACTGAATCAAATGTGTCAAGTATGTTGCTTTGACCGAAACACTGCCGCATTAAAAAAAAAAAAAAAAAAAAAAAAAAAACTTATAAAGAATAAGAAGGTAGGTAACTTTTTCCATTGAAATCTTACATCATGTCGATATTTATAAGATAATTTATCACATATTGTACCTTTATTGTATTCTATAAGAAAATATGGTTAATACCAAAGGAATTACGACAATTGAAATGACATGATGTACGATTTCAATAGAAAATGTTACCTACCTTCTTATCATATTTAAGCTGGTTTAATTTATATAACATAAGGGTAGTTGGTCCTGGCACAATTAAGGTTTTCTGCTCGTCTGGTATATTTCATATTTAAACATAGAATACAATAAAACTTATAAACTGTCATAAATTATTTTTGAAACATTAATTGTATATTATATTTGTTAATATGGTAAATGCCAAAGGAGTTACGAAAATTGAAACGACATGATGTACGATTTCAATGGAAAATGTTCCCTACCTTCTTATTATATATAAGCTTGTTTAATGTATATAGCATTAGGGTAGTTGGTCCTGGCACAATGGAAGTTTTTTGCTCGTTTGGTATTTACCATAATTACATATAGAATACAATAAAAGTTATAAAAATATTATTTTAATATGCTATATACGTATCTAGGATTGAGATCCTTCCATTTTTAACGACTTTTTTTTCTCTCTCTCTTGATTTTCAATCAGATAGCAAACAGTTTTGCTCTACCATAAGTTAAATCTCTTGATTGCCCCAATTAATTTATCTTTAAGGTACAGTCTAAAATACTGGTATGCAAAGTTTAAGAAAAATCTGTAGGCTATGAAAAAAAAGAAAAGAAACACGCTGAAACTCCTTAAACTTCAACTTGTGTGGTATATGGTCAAGATTTCTCCTCAGTCTTCAATAAAAATATTCTTTTTCCTGTACAATATTTTACGTGCATAATAATAGTCTCCTTTAGGTGATACAACATTTTGCGGTAACTGAAGCCTATAAGTTGGCTTGCGATGTGTCAATTGTTCTAATCGGATGCTTGTGTACTTATGCGTTTCATCATCATCATCATCATCATCATCATTATTATCATCATCATCATAAATGACAAATATTAAAAACATAGAGAGTTCATTTACATTAAGAAAGTCATGTTCAGCACTCAATCATCATCATCATCCTCATTAAAAGCGAATACTGAAATCGAGGGCAGTCCACTGACATTACAAGATTGTTTTCTGGAACTCATGTGTCACCTGCTGAAGCGTGACGGAAAATTTGTGGCGGACAGATAGACGGACGAACAGACAGACGGTAGAAAAGTGATTAAAACAGGTGGCAAATATTATATTATCATCATTGTCGTCATCATCATCTCCACCATCATCGTCATCAGGCATAATCTATGTTTCTCAATAGTTTTCTTTGCGAAGAAACTTTAAGAATATTAAGAAAGAATAAAAAAGAAAGAGAAGACGAATTGACAATCGTCTGGTACTTTTGTAACATTCAGGAGCATTTCCCCAGTCCCCCGTATCTGAGCATGTGATCGTCAGCAACTCTTCCGAATCGATGCCATACGTCGGCAAGCACGTGTAGGTATAATTGCTTCCTGCAAGTGTTTCGTTTGCATTCACTTCTTCTGTGTGATTACCCATCGGTACAATGCTCCCGCAATCTGTCCAAAAATAGTAGCATTTACTTTAAGAAACAAAGAAAGACAAAGATAACCGTGTAGTTCTGAGCAGCTGCTATTCGACTGTGAAATATAGCACTTAACGTTCGTCCAAGAAAAACAAAAATGTTTAAAAAACAATGCCACAGGCATTTCAATTTATTTCAGTTTCAGTGGTGAGGAAAATTGTTTCGATTATTTATGTCGTTTTAGTATATCAAATGGTTTTATATTTTTGTAGTGATGATGTTATTAAAACATGCTAACTGTGGAGCTTCAAATTATTCGGATAGACATCAACGCATTTCGTGTGAATGGTTTTTAGTTTTGTGTGATGTTTTAATGGACGGCTTATGATAAGCATACTGCCCCCCTCTAGTTCTCTTTTCTACTGTTTTGACCTTATAACCTAACCTGTCTATGCACAGGACCTTTATATTAAATATAAAATAAAAATAATAATAGTAATAATAATGATCTCTCTTAATATAAATATTATTTATATAGAGAGAGGCAGTTATTACTATATAATTTACCCTGCACGAGCCCCGATTCTCTCTAGGCTTAAAAACTTTATGACTCCCAATTAAGAAGCAGTTTCTATATATTTTATGGCATCTTGTGGATGCATTGAAATATAGACTTTGAATCTTGACAGCGAAAACATTACATCTAAGTTGAAAATTTGCATGGGTAAAATAATCATTGGAGTGGTCATTTTTTTTTTTACATTTTTTTTAAAACTAGGAATTATTTTTTTTTAAAAATCGACCTCTCCATATATTTATTGTTATACAGAGGCCGTTTTTTATATATATACAATGTATATTTTTATTAATTTTAGTTATTTTTATGTGTAAATCAAAAGGAAGCAAATACAACTTAACAAAAGCAAAGTAAAGGATGTATAAAATCACTACTTAAAACAAAATATACAAATATTTCCAAGAATTTCCAAAACATAAGAATTAAGAAAAAAAGGTCCCAGCTGGAATAGAATTCATGACAAGGGAAAAAAATACCGTCCGACGCTCTTACCTACTGAGCTATTTCCACGGGTGTAAGAGACGTGTGTAAATAAGGCTATAGATAATCAACATGATCAAAACAGCAGGACTAGCACTACACAGACAATTGTACTGTATTGATATCTACACCATGCGTTCTTTATATTACGGTTACATATTAACAAGATAAACATTACGCATTACCTATCACGCCCATCATGTAATAATTAAACTAATATGTATAATTACAAGCTAAATACAGAGGACATGAAATGTGCAATGTCCAGACGGACGAGCGAAGCGATAAGTAGGTCATGACAGATATGTATGTAACATCATTACAATACATACATCTACTGACTAACAATCTATCAAATATGATAAATTACACTGGAAACTATTTAAAACAAACACAACTCATGTATCTGAAACCCCTAAACATTCACACAGAAAAAATATCGGTCACTGAAAACTATTACTATCACAACGTTAAATTCGACTGCAATAAAAAAAATTCCACTTGCGCAAACAGAAGTGTAAACTCATTTTAATTGGACATACTAATATATATACAGTACTTAATAACAGTAATGTATATACAGTGCTGAATACCGTCAAGAAAAAAAACAACAATCGATATAACCATTCTACAACTCAGAGTATGCTGAGATAGAGCAAATGAGTTGAAATATCAAATTTGTTTCACAAATAAATATTTACGGCACACAATAATTGCACAATGGAACCATTTTCTCTATGATGCGTAACTATCACTTTACCTTGCGGAGGAATATACAGTGGAACCTCTCTAAACCGCACCCTCTGAAAACCGGAATCTCTCTAAACCGCACGATTTCAAAAGTCCCGATTTCTCCCCTATATATTTCATATTGAAAAATACTCTCTAAACCGGACCCTCCGAATTCCGAATACCGCACGAAAATTCTGGGATATTTAGATAAATTGTGCCTATTTTAATCTCTGTAAACCGCACACATTATATCTGTCTCAAGTAGATTTAGTCTGCAATTGACTGAAATACTGTCGGTGGGACATTAAACTCAACAAACAAACAAACACAACACGCCTGTTTGAGGCAAATAAACAATCTGCTAGCTGCTAGCCCTCGTACCTTTCTTACAGACAGGTGCCTGTCCCCAAGAACCATCCGAGGAACACGTCAACGTGAGTTTAGCCGGGTCGTCTATGTTAAAGCCAGTGTTACATTCATACACCATCGTGTCGCCTGCAAATCTGCCTTGGACATCTGGGTTGTTGGTGTTGGTCCCTTGCGGTGCTATGGTTCCGCAGTCTGGTGGAAACAGTGGTCGAAATACGTACAGCTCATTTAGTTAGATATAAAGTCAAACCTGTATTAAGCGGTCAGTCGAGGGATCAAGACAAAGTGATCGTTGTTTGTGGCACTTACAAAATAAGTTAAGAACTGGTGATCGTGCATTGTCTTATATTGGTCTTCAAAGACGATGATGCAGTATCTTCAAAATTCAGATTTAAATTTGTGTTTCATTGATTTTAGGTGGCCATTATGTAGCAATTTAAAATCTAAGTTTATAGTGATTTTATTTGTGTTCATAACAGGATGCAACTGCATGGCAGTCTTTAAACTGAGTGGGCAACTAGTTATTTTCTATCATAAGTAAATCTGTGGTTTGGTTAGTTAAGAATGACTGTACTGCAACTTACAATATCTTATGTAAAAAACAGTTGTTTTAGTGTACCGGTATCTTTTAATGATGAGAATATTTAATAGTTTAGAAATAATGGCCAAATTAAATTTTTTAAAGTTTCTTTATTTTTCAAAGGAGATAAACTTGGTCAACATAGACCTAAGAGTTATTGCCCATGATGGAAATGTAGCCCTTCTAGAAATGAACAAATATGTAAAGTTTGATGAAACTTTTACAGTTTAGAAGTTATGGACAAGGTTAAAATTTTCGCCAATGGTACCGATGACGATGACCTCATTGTGATGACATCACCTCGACTTTTTTCTTTGCAAATCAAACGAGCTGAAGAAACGTAAGCAGTAAATAATGTTCACCCTCTATAACGCAAAACCTGTGTCAGCATACACCTGTACTGCGTAGCCAGGTCTGCGTTTCGAGATTTTCCTCAGCTATTCTGACTTAGAATTCCCTTATTTATTGTCTTTAAAAAACTAAAAGAGAGTTTATATATATGTTAATATAAGCCTAATCTTAAGGAATACGATATTTAATTTTTCAATACTAAACGGTTATGGTCAGACAGAATTTGAGATGATTCATTTGAGGATAATTTCAACTTAAGATAATTCATAAACGCATACCAAACGCTTATACGCACCAGATATTCAGAGTTCAAACTATGGCAGTATAGTGATAGTTTTATTTGTTTTAAAAATTCAAATATCAATATTTGGGTTTTTTTTAATTCAAAAGATTCTCTGTCTCTCTCTCTCTCCACTCTCTCTTTCTGGACTGGCCACCAAAAGCAGGTATATATATACAAGCCCAGATTGAATTCGCCTTCTTCTTTAAATCTATGATTGAACTAGATTACTACCTCTCTTGCATTCAGGGCCTGTTAATGAATCCCATAATCCCGTATCCAAGCACGTGACACTCAGGACAGCCTCGTTTGTAATACCGTAACCATCTTTGCACGTGTAAGTGGCGATGCCATCAGAAAGATTGCTGTATACAATTGGCGGGTTCGTGTTGATTCCATTTGGTGGGGCGTCACAAACTGGTAATATATAATTAAAAGTTTTATTTTTATTTATATTACGATAGATCGACCTGGGTAAAGGTGTTACAATTTACATATTTGTTATTGTATGAATATATTAATTAGAACATGTGTTATTGTTGCAGTAATATAAATTACTTTAGGCGATTTCAGTTTACTGGTTGAGTTCTTGTTTCTGCTCATTAGAGATGACATCATTTTATATCTGTTCATCAATATGGCACAATTATATAATCGGTTATATAACCGGTTTATCAAACATGATATCATTACGTTCCTGTTTATAATATAAGATATCATCATGTTTCTGCCTGATTATCATATATGACATCATTTTGTGTCTGTTTATCAGATATAACATCATTATATACCTGTTGATCATATATGTCATTATTATATGCCTGTGTATTAATTATGACATTATTATGTACCTGTTTATCAGATATAACATCATTTTATTCCTAATTATAAGATATATTACCATTATGAATAATCAGATATAACATCATTATGCTCCTGTTTTTAAGATATGACATCATCACGTGCATGTGTATCGGATGTGCAATAATTATATGATTGTTTATCGGATAGATTGTCAATTAGTCTGTGTCTTTTAGAGTTATCACCTTATTAATCATCATACTTTTAAAGATACAGGGAAACCATTGCTGATTCATTCTGCATTGAATTGTGGTACCACAGTCTGTATAATTAAGAGTTAGTTCGATCAGTTTTTTTGCTAACTACATGTAGTTTATTTTGATGCAAAGGTGGCTCGTTTACAATTTTGGAAAATATGCAGGTCTCGGTCATTTAATGGTGTTACAATAACCCATATAGAAAGTCCGATACAAATCCGAGTAACATACTTAAAATCACGTCAACCTTTTGACATCAGTTACCTGCGTTAACAAGGCCATTACAAGGAAAAGATGAACACATCATCACAGGTATTGGTGTTTGGCAAAATTAAGTTACCCAGCCGCGGAGATCTTCAACTCGCCAAACCCTCTATCAGTTCAGACACACACAACCTCAGTGCATTAAGCGCTTTGATTAAATCATGATGATAAAGAGGGCTAGAAGGATTTTGCATTACCCATTAAATGACAATTAGCCCACAGCAGCCAAGTTTTTAAGAATCAGAATAATTAAACAGTGTTGGTTGACACTCAACCGGGTAGGAACTTTGCAAATATTTTTCAAATCCTACAAGTTGTTAAAACAAGAATATATGAGTACTTAAATACATTTTTTTTTCCGAATGACTGAATTTTTACTGACAGAGGGTTACCAAAGACAATAGCTAGATTTCACACGTTTTTTTTTTATTTGTTTATTCTATTTTTATCTTTATTTCTGTTGTTGTTGTTGTTGTTGTTGTTGTTGTTGTTGTTCTTGTGGGCTTTTTATCCTAGAAATCAAAAGGAATTGTCTGAAGTTTCCCGTTCTATGGGGAGTTTTGTTGTGTGTTGAAGTAAAGCGCTTCAGTCATATATCCTGACGACGAACGCTAGGCATTGACTGGTCACAATAACTGATTAGCAGTTATGGTCAATGATATAGTTTTTTTTTACGAAGACGACGATACCAGCGACAACGGCGTCGACGACGACACCGTGTTATTACAATATGACTTTTTCTTTGTTAAACAGACGAGCTAAAAAAAACTAAAGCAGTAAATAATGTTCACCCTGTATAAGTTGTCACTTTTACTTAGTAACCAGACCTTCGTTCAATATACGTGTCGAGATTTTCTCAACTTCATCTATTCAGACTTAAAATTCACTTAATAAACAATTAAATTCACACTTTTTAAAATTTCGGCAAAATTCATGATTTTGTCTTAAGAAAGCCAAACTTTTAACGAAATATTGAATAAGAGTGACTTTAATTGTTTATTGTATTCTTTCCCTCTGGAAAATCATCATATTTATTAAAATTCACTTATTTATGGTCATAAAGTTGTTACTGTATATTTACTATAGTAGGTATTGGACCAAGAAAAGTAACTAATATATAAATTCATTTATTATTTACAGGATAATATAAAATTATGAGTTTTAATATGTAAAAATTAAGGAGGGAGGTATGCGGTATATTTACTATCATGTCCCAGTCTTTAAGATATGATATCATTGTGTTTTAGTTTGTTAGATATGACATAATAACGTGTTTGTTTATCGGATAGAATATTAATCCATCTGTGTGTATTTGAGCACCATTTAACCTTTTTATTGATTATTATATTAAAATGATACATAGCAACTAGGACGGGGGTTCATTTTGCATTTAATTTCTTTACATTGTATTTATATATCATACTCATTTCAGAATACCGAATGATGTAATGTAATGAAATATTTAGTGCACAGGTGACATAGCTCCATAAATATTTATAAATCTATATTTTAATGTGAGTAACATTTTGATTAAGAATACCTCTCCTGCACACGGGTCCGGAGCCATTACCCCACAATCCAGTATCTGCTGAGCACGTGAGAGCCAAATCAGCCTCGTTCTCAATTCCGTAACCAAGGTTACATGAGTAGGTGACTGAGTCGCCAGCAAGACGGTTGAACACTGTAGGTATGTTAGTCTCGATTCCAGTGGGTGGCGAGGTACCACAGTCTGTATATTTAACAGTTAATTTGATCACTTTCTGAAGAAACTATTGTCTACCGTAGAATGAAAAAAATCGCTTGGAACTAATTTTTTTCGTTGCCTTTTTGAAGGGTTACATATACGAATATGAAGCCCCATGAAAATAATTCATTATTCATTAAAAAGAACTTGAATTGAAAATCCCTATTGTACAGAATCAAGGAAACTTAATGACAACGAAAATTGAATATTTTACGATAATCTCAATACAATTTTTTTCCTCTCCAAATTAAAGTATTCGGCTAGGCTTGAATCCAAAAGACAAAATATGTCTACTTATCACTTACCTATACTTAAATTTGTTAGAAACTCATTCCACCATTCATATTTTCCGAAGGATTTAAGCACATGATACGAATTATTAATTTTATAAATAACAATAATGATGAATTTTGCCTTCTTAGTATTTGAGTATCCTTAGCACCAATATGCATATTGACCATATTTTATTTCAGTTGGATGAGAATTAAAGCATTTAGAGTTTTCCAGGAAATTCCTGCTTTAGGTTCATCTTGTTCTATTAAATAAAAATATGTTACCCTGGGTTTTGACAATTCCAACACAATAAAAAAGCAATGATTCCCTGATTTTTTATAGATAACGTAAACATACTTTAAAACACATACGAATCCACAAGCGAGCGGTACAAAAACTTGTACAAAGAATGTTTCTATATTTTTATTCATAATTTCTATCATTATGAAGACTTGATACCTCGAAGACAAGTTGGTGCCGTGCCCCACGTTCCATTCACAGAACACGTCACTTTTAACTGTGTTTCGTCAGCAATCCCATATTCCGCCTCACACTGGTATTGTATAATACTTCCGGGCGATGTGGCTACAACTGGTGGCACGTTTGTGTAAATACCCACAGGCGCCGTCGTCGGACAATCTGTGGAGTGAATCACATTAAAGCTTATGAAAGCGGTTATTCGTATGAAGTAGCCAATCTACATTGACCAACAAGCTTCCAGATAAAAATCAAAGGAGCAATAGTCCTAAGAGTTACCAATTGAAAATTACCGCTACATTATATATACATGTAGCTTATAAGTTTGTGCAAGGCAAGTCATGGGAGTTTGAAATTATAAACATGTAATAATTTAAAAGAGGTAAAATCTTTAAGAACAGATACTATAATGCTCTACTAAGATACTGTCAAAATTAAACAATTTTTCGGTTTAAAATTTAGTCCGGGACAGGGTTGATATAAAGGTTAACATTTACGAAATACTTTCCGAGTTTTTATGCTTAGTATATATAAAACAAACAATAACAATGTCGCTCTATCCTGAGATACAAAGACATAAAATATCATATACATGTTAAAATTATCTTGATTACATTATTTATTAAAGCAAACTGTCGTCGAATCTAAAAGATGTCGTTTATCCCTGATTGAAGGTTTCATAATGCGATTGAATATGCATTGACTAAGTGGACGGTTCCCAGCCAAGAAGTGTACAGACGCGGATATGATGTTTAAAGTCGTTATTTCCAATTTGTTATTCTCTGTATCTTATAAACACCAATGCAAGGTCCTCCATTTAAGTTTATTGTATTCAAATTGCGTCAGTATTTTCGTTCTGTACAACGTTTTTAGATATGTATGTGTTGGTATAAAATTCGTTCACGAGTTCTCACATGCCCTATTTCATAGGGACTATGTATACTGAAATCAGAGTTATCAGGTTCCGGAAACCGAAATCATAGCAATGAGACTTCGGAGAATTCAGAATGCAGCTCAAAATTGATAAAGTGATACATTGACTATTTTATAACAACCATTTCTCACTTACATAGGATCGGGACATGTTGCATCAAGTTAAAGAAAATAACTGCCAGAAATCCATTTCCAGCTTTAACATTTTTTTTATCTTCGTGGGTCTAAGTGGCCAAGTGGACAGTGTTGCTAGGGTTTTGAGTTCCGAACTAGCACATAGGTTTGCGTAAACTATCCAGATTTCTTGCGGTAAGATGTTTCTTCGTGTGTGTAGTCATGCACATGGGTCTTCTTCAAACCGTTATAAGCACAATTTATGAAATACTGTGGCAGTAACTGTGTTGCAATTTGTAAGAGTAAACATGGAAGGCCCTGAACAGACTTAACCTGAACTTCTAGAAGCTATTTCATATAAATCTGCTGTGTTCATTAAGGTGGCGAAACACGCCTATCGTCCCAGTTAGCCTAATGGTAAGAGCGTTTTCCTCGAGAATGGGAGGTCGTGGGTTCGACTGGTAGCTGCCTATTTGATGTTCGTTATATATAAAGGGTAGTTCCAGGACTCATTGGCCCAATTTCTGGATAATGTGACTGGATTGTGGTATTATGCCACATGTCTACGGCGTAATACTGCGATGTGACAGCACTGTGTCTCAAGTAGACATAGTCTCCAAATGACTGAAATACTGCCGGTTGGACGTTCAACCCAACAAACAAACACAACATGCCTATATGAGGTAAATAAACAATCTGCTAGCCCTTGTACCTTTCTTACAGACAGGTGCCTGTCCCCAAGAGCCATCTGAGGAACACGTCAACGTGAGCTTAGTCTGGTCGTCTATGTTAAAGCCAGCGTTACATGCATACACCAACGTGTCGCCTGCAAGCCTGTTTTGGACATCTGGATGATTTGTGTTGGTCCCTTGTGGCGCTATGGTCCCGCACTCTGGTGGCAAAAGTGAGTTCAGTAAGTTAGATATTGTTAAGCCTCTAAATTAGCGGCCACATATAGGTTTAACTTGTTCACATCTGTCAGTGTTATGACCCCATGAAAAATATTTAAAAAAAACGATCGATATAACCATTCTACAATACAGAGTATGCTGAGATAGAGCAAAAGAGTTGAAATATCAAATTTGTTTCACAAATAAATATTTACGGCACACAATCATTGCACAAAGGAACTAATTGTTCTGTAATGCTGCATAACTATCAGGAATATAGTTTGCTTTGATGCAAAGGTGGCTCGTTAACAATTTTGGAAAATATGCAGGTCTCTGTCATTTAATGGTGTTACAATAACCCATGTAGAAAGCCCGATATAAATCGGAGTAGTATACGTATAATCACATCAAGCTTTGGACATCAGATACCTCAAGTGGTTATTTGTTCCAATATAAAATGACCGAAATCTGTATATCTACTATCCGAAATTACTAACGAGCCAATAACTTTGCATAATTGCTTCAATCTATAAAAAGAAACTGTGCTTGATACAGTATACAAATCAAAACGCTGATAGCGCTGAGAGAAGAACAGGGTTGTCACATTTCTTTTGTTGAATAAAGTGAATAAACTGGGATCATATTTTCAAACAATGCCCATAAAACCCATTGCTATAAATCCACTTAAAGCCTGCGTTAACAAGGCCATTACAAGAAAAAGATGAACACATCATTTGTTTCAATAGACTGCTAAAAATTAGTATACGCCACTCTTATTTTCCCTATTTCTTTTGCCTACAGTTAATAAGCTTTATATCAATATGCATATCTAAATCAAAAGGAAGAAAATCTAAAAGATCAATCTTTCATTATTTTATATGTGTTTGGTATTGGTGTTTGGCAAAATTAAGTTACCCAGCCGCGGAGATCTTCAACTCGCCAAACCCTCTATCAGTTCAGACACACACAACCTCATTGCATTCAGTGCTTTGATTAAATCATGATGATAAAGAGGGCTAGAAGGATTTTGGATTACCCATTAAATGACAATTTGCCCACAGCAGCCAAGTTTTTAAGAATCAGAATAATTAAACAGTGTTGGTTGACACTCAACCGGGTAGGAACTTTGCAAATATTTTTTAATCCTACAAGTTGTTAAAACAAGAATATATGAGTACTTAAATACATTTTTTTTCCGAATGACTGAATTTTTTACTGACAGAGGTTTACCAAAGACAATAGCTAGATTTCACACGTTTTTTTTTTATTTGTTTATTCTATTTTTATTTTTATTTTTGTTGTTGTTGTTGTTGTTCTTGTGGGTTTTTTATCCTAGAAATCAAAAGGAATTGTCTGAAGTTTCCCGTTCTATTGGGAGTTTTGTTGTGTGTTGAAGTAAATCGCTTCAGTCATATATCCTGACGACGAACGTTAGGCATTGACTGGTCATAATAACTGATTAGCAGTTATGGTCAATGATATTTTTTTTTTACGAAGACGACGATGCCAGCGACAACGGCGTCGACGACGACACCGTGTTATTACAATATGACTTTTTCTTTGTTAAACAGACGAGCTAAAAAAAACTAAAGCAGTAAATAATGTTCACCCTGTATAAGTAGTCACCTTTACTTAGTAACCAGACCTTCGTTCAATATACGTGTCGAGATTTTCTCAACTTCATCTATTCAGACTTAAAATTCACTTAATAAACAATTAAATTCACACTTTTTCAAAATTTCGGCAAAATTCATGATTTTGTCTTAAGAAAGCCAAACTTTTAACGAAATATTGAATAAGAGTGACTTTAATTGTTTATTGTATTCTTTCCCTCTGGAAAATCATCATATTTTTAAAATTTTTTTATGGTCATAAAGTTTTACTGTATATTTACTATAGTAGGTATTGGACCAAGGAAAGTAACTAATATATAAATTCATTTATTATTTACAGGATGTAAAGGCAGAGATGAAACAATAGAAATACGCACGAGAAGAAATATCTATTATTGGTGAGTGCACTTTACAAGTAAAGTATCAGGGAAATACACATTGACTGAGTTTTTCATTAGATGTAAAAATTAAGGAGGGAGGTATGCGGTATATTTACTATCATGTCCCAGTCTTTAAGATATATCATTGTGTTTTAGTTTGTTAGATATGACATAATAACGTGTTTGTTTATCGGATAGAATATTAATCCATCTGTGTGTATTTGAGCACCATTTAAACTTTTTATTGATTATTATATTTTAATGATACATAGCAACTAGGACGGGGGTTCATTTTGCATTTAATTTCTTTACATTGTATTTATATATCATACTCATTTCAAAATACCGAATGATGTAATGTAATGAAATATTTAGTGCACAGGTGACATAGCTCCATAAATATTTATAAATCTATATTTTAATATGAGAAACATTTTGATTAAGAATACCTCTCCTGCACACGGGTCCCGAGCCATTACCCCACAATCCAGTATCTGCTGAGCACGTGAGAGCCAAATCAGCCTCGTTCTCAATTCCGTAACCAAGGTTACATGAGTAGGTGACTGAGTCGCCAGCAAGACGGTTGAACACTGTAGGTATGTTAGTCTTGATTCCAGTGGGTGGCGAGGTACCACAGTCTGTATATTTAACAGATAATTCGATCACTTTCTGAAGAAACTATTGTCTACCGTAGAATGAAAAATAAATCGCTTGGAACTAATTTTTTTCGTTGCCTTTTTGAAGGGTTACATATACGAATATGAAGCCCTATGAAAATAATTCATTATTCATTAAAAAGAACTTGAATTGAAAATCCCTATTGTACAGAATCAAGGAAACTTAATGACAACGAAAATTGAATATTTTACGATAATCTCAATACAATTTTTTTCCTCTCCAAATTAAAGTATTCGGCTAGGCTTGAATCCAAAAGACAAAATATGTCTACTTATCACTTACCTATACTTAAATTTGTTAGAAACTCATTCCACCATTCATATTTTCCGAAGGATTTAAGCACATGATACGAATTATTAATTTTATAAATAACAATAATGATGAATTTTGCCTTCTTAGTATTTGAGTATCCTTAGCACCAATATGCATATTGACCATATTTTATTTCAGTTGGATGAGAATTAAAGCATTTAGAGTTTTCCAGGAAATTCCTGCTTTAGGTTCATCTTGTTCTATTAAATAAAAATATGTTACCCTGGGTTTTGACAATTCCAACACAATAAAAAAGCAATGATTCCCTGATTTTTCATAGATAACGTAAACATACTTTAAAACACATACGAATCCACAAGCGAGCGGTACAAAAACTTGTACAAAGAATGTTTCTATATTTTTATTCATAATTTCTATCATTATGAAGACTTGATACCTCGAAGACAAGTTGGTGCCGTTATTAAGCGGTTATTCGTATGAAGTAGCCAATCTACATTGACCAACAAGCTTCCAGATAAAAATAGTCCTAAAAGTTACCAATTGAAAATTACCGCTACATTATATATACATGTAGCTTATAAGTTTGTGCAAGGAAAGTCATGGGATTTTTAAATTATAAACACGTAATAATTTAATAGAGTAAAATCTTTAAGAACAGATACTATAATGCTCTACTAAGGTACTGTCATGATTAAACAATGTTTCGGTTTAAAATTTAGTCCGGGACAGGTTTGATATAAAGGTTAACATTTACGAAATACTTTCCGAGTTTTATGCTAAGTATATATAAAACAAACAATAACAATGTCGCTCTATCCTGAGATACAAAGACATAAAATATCATATACATGTTAAAATTATCCTGATTACATTATTTATCAAAGCAAACTGTCGTTGAATCTAAGAGATGTCGATTATCCCTGATTGAAGGTTTCATAATGCGATGGAATATGCATTGAATAAGTGGACGGTTCCCAGTCAAGAAGTGTACAGACGCGGATATGATGTTTAAAGTCGTTATTTTCAATTTGTTATTCTCTGTATCTTATAAACACCAATGCAAGGTCCTCCATTTAAGATTTTTGTTTTCAAATTGTGTCAGTATTTTCGTTATGTACAACGTTTTTAGATACGTATGTGTTGGTGTAAAATTCGTTCACGAGTCCTCACACGTATACTAAAATCAGAGTTATCAGGTTCCGGAGACCGAGATCATAGCAATGAGACTTCGGAGAATTCAGAATGCAGCTCAAAATTGATAAAGTGATACATTGACTATTTTATAACAACCGTTTGTCACTTAAATAAGATCGCGGCATGTTACATCAAGTTAAAGAAAATAACTGCCAGAAATCCATATCCAGTTTTTACAATTTTTTTATCTTCTTGGGTCAAAGTGGCCGAGTGAACAGTGTTGCTAGGGTTTTGAGTTCCGAACTAGCACTAAGGTTTGCGTAAACCATCCAGATTTCTTGCGGTAAGATGTTTCTTCGTGTGTGTGTTCATGCACATGGGTCTTCTTCCAACTGTTATAAGAACAATTCATGAAATTCCGTGGCAGTAACTGTGTTGCAATTTGTAAGAGCAAACATGGAAGGCCCTGAACAGACTTAACCTGAACTTCTTGAAGCTATTTCATATAAATCTGCTGTGTTCATTAAGGTGGCGAAACACGCCAATCGTCCCAGTTGGCCTTTTGGTAAGAGCGTTTTCCGCGAGAATGGGAGGTCGTGGGTTCGACTTGTAGCTGCCTATTTGATGTTCGTTATATATAAAGGGTAGTTCCAGGACTCATTGGCCCAATTTCTGGATAATGTGACTGGATTGTGGTATTATGCCACATGTCTACGGTGTGATACTGCGATGTGACAGCACTGTGTCTCAAGTAGACATAGTCTCCAAATGACTGAAATACTGCCGGTGGGACGTTCAACCCAACAAACAAACACAACATGCCTATATGAGGTAAATAAACAATCTGCTAGCCCTTGTACCTTTCTTACAGACAGGTGCCTGTCCCCAAGAGCCATCTGAGGAACACGTCAACGTGAGCTTAGTCTGGTCGTCTATGTTAAAGCCAGCGTTACATGCATACACCAACGTGTCGCCTGCAAGCCTGCTTTGGATATCTGGATGATTTGTGTTGGTCCCTTGTGGCGCTATGGTCCCGCACTCTGGTGGCAAAAGTGAGTTCAGTAAGTTAGATATTGTTAAGCCTCTAAATTAGCGGCCACATATAGGTTTAACTTGTTCACATCTGTCAGTGTTATGACCCCATGAAAAATATTTTTAAAAAACGATCGATATAACCATTCTACAATACAGAGTATGCTGAGATAGAGCAAAAGAGTTGAAATATCAAATTTGTTTCACAAATAAATATTTACGGCACACAATCATTGCACAAAGGAACTAATTGTTCTGTAATGCTGCATAACTATCAGGAATATAGTTTGCTTTGATGCAAAGGTGGCTCGTTTACAATTTTGGAAAATATGCAGGTCTCTGTCATTTAATGGTGTTACAATAACCCATGTAGAAAGCACGATATAAATCGGAGTAGTATACGTATAATCACATCAAGCTTTGGACATCAGATACCTCAAGTGGTTATTTGTTCCAATATAAAATGACCGAAATCTGTATATCTACTATCCGAAATTACTAACGAGCCAATAACTTTGCATAATTGCTTCAATCTATAAAAAGAAACTGTGCTTGATACAGTATACAAATCAAAACGCTGATAGCGCTGAGAGAAGAACAGGGTTGTCACATTTCTTTTGTTGAATAAAGTGAATAAACTGGGATCATATTTTCAAACAATGCCCATAAAACCCATTGCTATAAATCCACTTAAAGCCTGCGTTAACAAGGCCATTACAAGAAAAAGATGAACACATCATTTGTTTCAATAGACTGCTAAAAATTAGTATACGCCACTCTTATTTTCCCTATTTCTTTTGCCTACAGTTAATAAGCTTTATATCAATATGCATATTTAAATCAAAAGGAAGAAAATCTAAAAGATCAATCTTTCATTATTTTATATGTGTTTGGTATTGGTGTTTGGCAAAATTAAGTTACCCAGCCGCGGAGATCTTCAACTCGCCAAACCCTCTATCAGTTCAGACACACACAACCTCATTGCATTCAGCGCTTTGATTAAATCATGATGATAAAGAGGGCTAGAAGGATTTTGGATTACCCATTAAATGACAATTTGCCCACAGCAGCCAAGTTTTTAAGAATCAGAATAATTAAACAGTGTTGGTTGACACTCAACCGGGTAGGAACTTTGCAAATATTTTTTTAATCCTACAAGTTGTTAAAACAAGAATATATGAGTACTTAAATACATTTTTTTTCCGAATGACTGAATTTTTTACTGACAGAGGGTTACCAAAGACAATAGCTAGATTTCACACGTTTTTTTTTATTTGTTTATTCTATTTTTATTTTTATTTTTGTTGTTGTTGTTGTTGTTCTTGTGGGGGTTTTTATCCTAGAAATCAAAAGGAATTGTCTGAAGTTTCCCGTTCTATGGGGAGTTTTGTTGTGTGTTGAAGTAAATCGCTTCAGTCATATATCCTGACGACGAACGCTAGGCATTGACTGGTCACAATAACTGATTAGAAGTTATGGTCAATGATATAGTGTTTTTTTACGAAGACGACGATGCCAGCGACAACGGCGTCGACGACGACACCGTGTTATTACAATATGACTTTTTCTTTGTTAAACAGACGAGCTAAAAAAAACTAAAGCAGTAAATAATGTTCACCCTGTATAAGTAGTCACCTTTACTTAGTAACCAGACTTTCGTTCAATATACGTGTCGAGATTTTCTCAACTTCATCTATTCAGACTTAAAATTCACTTAATAAACAATTAAATTCACACTTTTTCAAAATTTCGGCAAAATTCATGATTTTGTCTTAAGAAAGCCAAACTTTTAACGAAATATTGAATAAGAGTGACTTTAATTGTTTATTGTATTCTTTCCCTCTGGAAAATCATCATATTTATTAAAATTCACTTATTTATGGTCATAAAGTTGTTACTGTATATTTACTATAGTAGGTATTGGACCAAGGAAAGTAACTAATATATAAATTCATTTATTATTTACAGGATGTAAAGGCAGAGATGAAACAATAGAAATACGCACGAGAAGAAATATCTATTATTGGTGAGTGCACTTTACAAGTAAAGTATCAGGGAAATACACATTGACTGAGTTTTTCATTAGATGTAAAAATTAAGGAGGGAGGTATGCGGTATATTTACTATCATGTCCCAGTCTTTAAGATATATCATTGTGTTTTAGTTTGTTAGATATGACATAATAACGTGTTTGTTTATCGGATAGAATATTAATCCATCTGTGTGTATTTGAGCACCATTTAACCTTTTTATTGATTATTATATTTTAATGATACATAGCAACTAGGACGGGGGTTCATTTTGCATTTAATTTCTTTACATTGTATTTATATATCATACTCATTTCAAAATACCGAATGATGTAATGTAATGAAATATTTAGTGCACAGGTGACATAGCTCCATAAATATTTATAAATCTATATTTTAATATGAGAAACATTTTGATTAAGAATACCTCTCCTGCACACGGGTCCCGAGCCATTACCCCACAATCCAGTATCTGCTGAGCACGTGAGAGCCAAATCAGCCTCGTTCTCAATTCCGTAACCAAGGTTACATGAGTAGGTGACTGAGTCGCCAGCAAGACGGTTGAACACTGTAGGTATGTTAGTCTTGATTCCAGTGGGTGGCGAGGTACCACAGTCTGTATATTTAACAGATAATTCGATCACTTTCTGAAGAAACTATTGTCTACCGTAGAATGAAAAATAAATCGCTTGGAACTAATTTTTTTCGTTGCCTTTTTGAAGGGTTACATATACGAATATGAAGCCCCATGAAAATAATTCATTATTCATTAAAAAGAACTTGAATTGAAAATCCCTATTGTACAGAATCAAGAAAACTTAATGACAACGAAAACTGAAGATTTTACGATAATCTCAATACAATTTTTTTCCTCTCCAAATTAAAGTATTCGGCTAGGCTTGAATCCAAAAGACTAAATATGTCTACTTATCACTTACCTATACTTAAATTTGTTAGAAACTCATTCCACCATTCATATTTTCCGAAGGATTTAAGCACATGATACGAATTATTAATTTTATAAATAACAATAATGATGAATTTTGCCTTCTTAGTATTTGAGTATCCTTAGCACCAATATGCATATTGACCATATTTTATTTCAGTTGGATGAGAATTAAAGCATTTAGAGTTTTCCAGGAAATTCCTGCTTTAGGTTCATCTTGTTCTATTAAATAAAAATATGTTACCCTGGGTTTTGACAATTCCAACACAATAAAAAAGCAATGATTCCCTGATTTTTTATAGATAACGTAAACATACTTTAAAACACATACGAATCCACAAGCGAGCGGTACAAAAACTTGTACAAAGAATGTTTCTATATTTTTATTCATAATTTCTATCATTATGAAGACTTGATACCTCGAAGACAAGTTGGTGCCGTGCCCCACGTTCCATTCACAGAACACGTCACGTTTAACTGTGTTTCGTCAGCAATCCCATATTCCGCCTCACACTGGTATTGTATAATACTTCCGGCGATGTGCTACAACTGTGGCACGTTTGTGTAATACCCACAGGCGCCTCGTCGGACAATCTGTGGAGTGAATCACATTAAAGCTTATGAAAGCGGTTATACGTATGAAGTAGCCAATCTACATTGACCAACAAGCTCCAGATAAAAATCAAAGGAGCAATAGTCCTAAGAGTTACCAATTGAAAATTACCGCTACATTATATATACATGTAGCTTATAAGTTTGTGCAAGGCAAGTCATGGGAGTTTGAAATTATAAACATGTAATAATTTAAAAGAGGTAAAATCTTTAAGAACAGATACTATAATGCTCTACTAAGATACTGTCAAAGTTAAACAATTTTTCGGTTTAAAATTTAGTCCGGACAGGGTTGATATAAAGGTTAACATTTACGAAATACTTTCCGAGTTTTTATGCTTAGTATATATAAAACAAACAATAACAATGTCGCTCTATCCTGAGATACAAAGACATAAAATATCATATACATGTTAAAATTATCTTGATTACATTATTTATCAAAGCAAACTGTCGTCGAATCTAAAAGATGTCGTTATCCCTGATTGAAGGTTTCATAATGCGATTGAATATGCATTGACTAAGTGGACGGTTCCCAGCCAAGAAGTGTACAGACGCGGATATGATGTTTAAAGTCGTTATTTCCAATTTGTTATTCTCTGTATCTTATAAACACCAATGCAAGGTCCTCCATTTAAGTTTATTGTATTCAAATTGCGTCAGTATTTTCGTTCTGTACAACGTTTTTAGATATGTATGTGTTGGTATAAAATTCGTTCACGAGTTCTCACATGCCCTATTTCATAGGGACTATGTATACTGAAATCAGAGTTATCAGGTTCCGGAAACCGAAATCATAGCAATGAGACTTCGGAGAATTCAGAATGCAGCTCAAAATTGATATAGTGTTACATTGACTATTTAATAACAACCATTTCTCACTTACATAGGATCGGGACATGTTGCATCAAGTTAAAGAAAATAACTGCCAGAAATCCATTTCCAGCTTTAACATTTTTTTTTATCTTCGTGGGTCTAAGTGGCCAAGTGGACAGTGTTGCTAGGGTTTTGAGTTCCGAACTAGCACATAGGTTTGCGTAAACTATCCAGATTTCTTGCGGTAAGATGTTTCTTCGTGTGTGTAGTCATGCACATGGGTCTTCTTCAAACCGTTATAAGCACAATTTATGAAATACTGTGGCAGTAACTGTGTTGCAATTTGTAAGAGTAAACATGGAAGGCCCTGAACAGACTTAACCTGAACTTCTAGAAGCTATTTCATATAAATCTGCTGTGTTCATTAAGGTGGCGAAACACGCCTATCGTCCCAGTTAGCCTAATGGTAAGAGCGTTTTCCTCGAGAATGGGAGGTCGTGGGTTCGACTGGTAGCTGCCTATTTGATGTTCGTTATATATAAAGGGTAGTTCCAGGACTCATTGGCCCAATTTCTGGATAATGTGACTGGATTGTGGTATTATGCCACATGTCTACGGCGTAATACTGCGATGTGACAGCACTGTGTCTCAAGTAGACATAGTCTCCAAATGACTGAAATACTGCCGGTTGGACGTTCAACCCAACAAACAAACACAACATGCCTATATGAGGTAAATAAACAATCTGCTAGCCCTTGTACCTTTCTTACAGACAGGTGCCTGTCCCCAAGAGCCATCTGAGGAACACGTCAACGTGAGCTTAGTCTGGTCGTCTATGTTAAAGCCAGCGTTACATGCATACACCAACGTGTCGCCTGCAAGCCTGTTTTGGACATCTGGATGATTTGTGTTGGTCCCTTGTGGCGCTATGGTCCCGCACTCTGGTGGCAAAAGTGAGTTCAGTAAGTTAGATATTGTTAAGCCTCTAAATTAGCGGCCACATATAGGTTTAACTTGTTCACATCTGTCAGTGTTATGACCCCATGAAAAATATTTAAAAAAAACGATCGATATAACCATTCTACAATACAGAGTATGCTGAGATAGAGCAAAAGAGTTGAAATATCAAATTTGTTTCACAAATAAATATTTACGGCACACAATCATTGCACAAAGGAACTAATTGTTCTGTAATGCTGCATAACTATCAGGAATATAGTTTGCTTTGATGCAAAGGTGGCTCGTTTACAATTTTGGAAAATATGCAGGTCTCGGTCATTTAATGGTGTTACAATAACCCATGTAGAAAGCCCGATACAAATCGGAGTAGTATACGTATAATCACATCAAGCTTTGGACATCAGATACCTCAAGTGGTTATTTGTTCCAATATAAAATAACTTTGCATAATTGCTTCAATCTATAAAAAGAAACTGTGCTTGATACAGTATACAAATCAAAACGCTGATAGCGCTGAGAGAAGAACAGGGTTGTCACATTTCTTTTGTTGAATAAAGTGAATAAACTGGGATCATATTTTCAAACAATGCCCATAAAACCCATTGCTATAAATCCACTTAAAGCCTGCGTTAACAAGGCCATTACAAGAAAAAGATGAACACATCATTTGTTTCAATAGACTGCTAAAAATTAGTATACGCCACTCTTATTTTCCCTATTTCTTTTGCCTACAGTTAATAAGCTTTATATCAATATGCATATCTAAATCAAAAGGAAGAAAATCTAAAAGATCAATCTTTCATTATTTTATATGTGTTTGGTATTGGTGTTTGGCAAAATTAAGTTACCCAGCCGCGGAGATCTTCAACTCGCCAAACCCTCTATCAGTTCAGACACACACAACCTCATTGCATTCAGTGCTTTGATTAAATCATGATGATAAAGAGGGCTAGAAGGATTTTGGATTACCCATTAAATGACAATTTGCCCACAGCAGCCAAGTTTTTAAGAATCAGAATAATTAAACAGTGTTGGTTGACACTCAACCGGGTAGGAACTTTGCAAATATTTTTCAAATCCTACAAGTTGTTAAAACAAGAATATATGAGTACTTAAATACATTTTTTTTTCCGAATGACTGAATTTTTTACTGACAGAGGTTTACCAAAGACAATAGCTAGATTTCACACGTTTTTTTTTTATTTGTTTATTCTATTTTTATTTTTATTTTTGTTGTTGTTGTTGTTGTTCTTGTGGGTTTTTTATCCTAGAAATCAAAAGGAATTGTCTGAAGTTTCCCGTTCTATTGGGAGTTTTGTTGTGTGTTGAAGTAAATCGCTTCAGTCATATATCCTGACGACGAACGTTAGGCATTGACTGGTCATAATAACTGATTAGCAGTTATGGTCAATGATATTTTTTTTTTACGAAGACGACGATGCCAGCGACAACGGCGTCGACGACGACACCGTGTTATTACAATATGACTTTTTCTTTGTTAAACAGACGAGCTAAAAAAAACTAAAGCAGTAAATAATGTTCACCCTGTATAAGTAGTCACCTTTACTTAGTAACCAGACCTTCGTTCAATATACGTGTCGAGATTTTCTCAACTAAAATTAAAAAAATTAAATTCACACTTTTTAAAATTTCGGCAAAATTCATGATTTTTTTAAAGCCAAACTTTTAACGAAATATTGAATAAGAGTGACTTTAATTGTTTATTGTATTCTTTCCCTCTGGAAAATCATCATATTTATTAAAATTCACTTATTTATGGTCATAAAGTTGTTACTGTATATTTACTATAGTAGGTATTGGACCAAGGAAAGTAACTAATATATAAATTCATTTATTATTTACAGGATGTAAAGGCAGAGATGAAACAATAGAAATACGCACGAGAAGAAATATCTATTATTGGTGAGTGCACTTTACAAGTAAAGTATCAGGGAAATACACATTGACTGAGTTTTTCATTAAATGTAAAAATTAAGGAGGGAGGTACGCGGTATATTTACTATCATGTCCCAGTCTTTAAGATATGATATCATTGTGTTTTAGTTTGTTAGATATGACATAAAAACGTGTTTGTTTATCAGATAGAATTTTAATCCGTCTGTGTGTATTTGAGCACCATTCTTCCTTTTTTATTGATTATTATATTTCAATGATACATAGCAACTAGGGCGGGTTCATTTTGAATTTAATTTCTTTACATTTTATTCATATATCATTACTCATTTCCAAATACTGAATGATGTAATGAAATGAAATATTTAGTGCACAGGTGACATAGCTCCTTGGCATTGAAATATTTATAAATCTATATTTTAATGTGACAAACATTTTGATTAAGAATACCTCTCTTGCACACGGGGCCTGAGCCAGTACCCCACATTCCAGTATTTGCTGAGCACATGAGAATCAAGTCAGCCTCGTTCTTAATTCCGTAACCAGGGCGACATGAGTAGGTGATTGACCCGCCAACAAGACTGTTAGACACTGTAGGTATGTTAGTCTGTGTTCCAGCGGGCGGTGTGGCACCACAGTCTGTATAATTAAAAGTTAATTCGATCACTTTCTGAAGAAACTATCGTCGAAAGACAAATATCAGTAAAGACAAATATCAGTTTAGTTCAAAACTGAATGTCTGAATCTGGAGAAGCCATAGAAAAATGTATAGCAATATTTTGTCTACCGTTGAATAAAAAAAAATCGATTGGAACTAATTTTCGTTGATTCTGTGGAGGGTTATATGAAGCCCCATGAAAATAATTCATTATTCATTAAAAAGACATTGAACTGAAAATATACCCACAATATTCCCTATTGTACAGAATCAAGCAAACTTAATGACAACGATAATTGGAGATTTTACGATAATCTCAATACAATTTTGTTCTTCTCCAAATTAAAGTATTCGGCTAGGCTTGAATCCCAACGTCAAATTATGCCTACTTAGCTATACTTAAAATTTGTTAGAAACTTATTCAACATTTCATATATTCAATCACATGACATGAATTATTATTTTTATAAATAACAAAAATGATGAATTTTGCCTTCTTAGTATTTGAGTATCCTTAGCACCAACATGCATATTGACCTTATTTTATTTCAGTTGGATGAAAATTAAAGCATTTAGAGTTTTCCAGGCAATTCTTGCTTTACGTTCATCTTGTCCTATTAAATCTGTTACCATGGGTTTTGACAATTCCAACACAATAAAAAGCAATGATTCCCTGAATTTTTATAGATAACGTAAACATACTTTAAAACACATCAGAATCCACAAGCAAGCGGTACAAAAACATGTACATATCACTAAAATTCGTCACCAGTGTGTACCCATCAGGATCTAAATCATTTGAAATTAAACTTGTGGCACGTTTGTGTAATTACCCACAGGCGCCCTCGTCGGACAATCTGTGGAGTGAATCACATATAAGCTTATGAAAGCGGTTATTCGTATGAAGTAGCCAATCTACATTGACCAACAAGCTTCCAGATAAAAATCAAAGGAGCAATAGTCCTAAGAGTTACCAATTGAAAAATACCGCTACATTATATATACATGCAGCTTATAAGTTTGTGGAAGGAAAGTCATGGAATTTTGAAATTATAAACACGTAATGATTTAATAGAGTAAAATCTTTAAGAACAAATACTATACTATAACGCTCTACTAAGATACTGTCATGATTAAACAATGTTTCGGTTTAAAATTTAGTTCGGGACAGGGTTGATATGAAGGTTAACCTTTACGAAATACTTTCCGAGTTTTTATGCTTAGTATATATAAAACAAACAATAACAATGTCGCTCTATCCTGAGATACAAAGACATAAAATATATATACATTTTAAATTATCCTGATTACATTATTTATCAAAGCAAACTGTCGTCGAATCTAAAAGATGTCGATTATCCCTGATTGAAGTTTTCATAATGCGATGGAATATGCATTGACTAAGTGGACGGTTCCCAGTCAAGAAGTGTACAGACGCGGATATGATGTTTAAAGTCGTTATTTCCAATTTGTTATTCTCTGTATCTTATAAACACCAATGCAAGGTCCTCCATTTAAGTTTATTGTATTCAAATTGCGTCAGTATTTTCGTTATGTACAACGTTTTTAGATATGTATGTGTTGGTATAAAATTCGTTCACGAGTCCTCACATGCCCTATTCATAGGGACTATGTATACTGAAATCAGAGTTATCAGGTTCCGGAGACCGAAATCATACCAATGAGACTTCGGAGAATTCAGAATGCAGCTCAAAATTGATAAAGTGTTACATTGACTATTTCAGAACAACCATTTCTCACTTACATAGGATCGGGGCATGTTGCATCAGGTTAAAGAAAATAACTGCCAGAAATCCATTTCCAGCTTTAACATTTTCTTTTATCTTCGTGGGTCAAAATGGCTAAGTGGACAGTGTTGCTAGGGTTTTGAGTTCCGAACTAGCACATAGGTTTGCGTAAACCATCCAGATTGCTTGCGGTAAGATGTTTATTTGTGTGTGTGTTCATGCACATGGGTCTTCTTCCAACTGTTATAAGCACAATTCATGAAATACTGTGGCAGTATCTGTGTTGCAATTTGTAAGAGTAAACATGGAAGCCCCTGAACTTCTAGAAGTTATTTCATATAAATCTGCTGTGTTCATTAAGGTGGCGAAACACGCCTATCGTCCCAGTTAGCCTATTGGTAAGAGCGTTTTCCTCGAGAATGGGAGGTCGTGGGTTCGACTGGTAGCTGCCTATTTGGTGTTCGGTATATCTAAAGGGTAGTTCCAGGACTCATTGGCCCAGTTTCTGGATAATGTGACTGGATTGTGGTATCATGCCACATGTCTACGGCGTGATACTGCGATGTGACAGCACTGTGTCTCAAGTAGACATAGTCTCCAAATGACTGAAATACTGCCGGTAGGACGTTCAACCCAACAAACAAACACAACATGCCTATATGAGGTAAATAAACAATCTGCTAGCCCTCGTACCTTTCTTACAGAC
>CM037778.1:56492490-56542490 GCA_021229015.1 Solen grandis
AGAAAGGAGGGTCCAGTACTAATTAATTACCACATTAGCATATGGTTTTCCCTGTTTTTTTAGCACACCAAACCAAAGTTAAAGGAACAATTGTAACAGTCATTGTTTTGAGTTGGGCCCAACCATCCATGGTCAAAAGTAAAAAACGCTCCTATTTTGATAAACCTTTGAGGGTTTCAACTGGATTTGCTTTTCAAGTTTCAAAAATTTAAATCTTTCAACAATTATTTGTTTTTGGCAAGAAAGGAAATCAGAAAAAAAAAAAATTAAAAAAACATCTTGTAAATTTTGACAAAATTTTAGCAAAGATTTTATTTTTTAACCCTTACCATGATTATACAAATTATTTTGATCCATTTAAACATGGCTGCTATTTCGGGGGCTTTTTTTGCCTTCTTGTATATGCTTTTGTTTATAAATTGACTTTTTCCCAAGTAATAAAAAAAAATTTAAACAATCGGGAATTTAAGCAAAACCCATATAACACATTCTAACGGACAATTTTCACTGTTACCAATAAGAAGGGAGGTATGTTTTTTTTAAAATGAGGATCTTTTTAAATATGAAATTCTTTAAAGAAGAAATTTAACGACCCCTTCAGGGGAATTCAATAAAACAATATAAATAAATAAATTGACTTTAAAGCTGTGTTCCTCCTGTTCAGTTGTAGATCTCTATGTAACCAGAACAACCCAAGGTTTAAGGAAAAAAACCTGGGGTATCCCCTACACAGTTGTGAGGAAGGCGCCATGGGGATGCGGTTTTGCATGTGATGAGTGTGCCCGACCCTGTCCAATACAATTCAGCCTGAATTTCTAAGTTTTTCGTCGGTTGTTTGGTAGAGCTCAAAATTTTTTTTTATCCCCTAGCACAACTCCAAGGTGACTTTTGTGATGCCCTTTGTTCGCATCGTCATCAGTGCCCATCGTGCGTTGTCAACAATTTGGCTTGAAAACATTTAGGGGCCATATTTTTGGGCCCAATCTTTTAAAAATTTGGTCAAAGTTTGCCTATAAACTTGGAAAAGTTTGAAATTGGGTCATGAGGGTCAAAAAAAAAGGTCAAGGCAAATCAAAAAAACCTTGTAACACTCAAAAGGGCCACATTTTTGGCCCCAAACTTCATGAAACGGGTCAGAAGTTTTTTTGATAAAACTTGGAAAATTTAAATTTGGGACACTGGAGTCAAAAATTAGGTCTTTGGGTATAATTTTTTTGAAAACGTTTTAACACTAAAGGGCAACTTTTTTGGCCATATCTTTAAAAAACTTTTTTTCGGAATGTCTGTTTCCATAATATTTTGGGTAAATTTTCGAAATTGGGTAGGGGGTAAAAAAGTAGGTCATAAAAAAATCCAACATATGTTGCTCATTTATAAATCGGTGGCGATCAGGGGCCACATGGCCCTTTTTTTTTTTAAAACCCACCCCAAAGTGGTAGCATTGGAACAGGCTTGTCATGCCCCATCATCCCATCCATCTTGTCCTGCCCTACACACCATTTCATAAAGACAAGGTAGTATAGAGGGATATAAATCACCTCAGGTGTTCTAGTAGCTTGTTTGTCATGATAAGAAATTTTGGCAAGATTTTTTCATGTGCATCATTAATAAAATGATGATTTGTAGGATTAAATCAAAAGTGTTAAGCATAGTGACATTTTTTTTAAAACTAAAAAATACAATTACAGAGGTTACAGTCAAGACTTACCATATAAAACGGGAAGCATCCCTCTATTGATTTCATTGGGTTTGGGCTTAAATTTGGAATGATGACACCATGAGCAACCCCTGAAGCAAAAAATAAAGAATGGGTGAGGTTTTTACCAAACTTCAAGATTTTCCTTAAGCCCGGTCCCTATGAAGAACTTTACCGTGCAGCTCATGTTTGGAGATGCTGGGGGAAAAATGCAACTCAGGTAGGGAGATTCTTTCAGCCCCCCAACCACAGGGGGAATTTTAATCCCCCATTAATTAACCCCCCCGCCGCGAAGCGGGAGGGGGGTTTTTAGAATCCCTTTTTCGCCGTCCGTCCTTCCGTCAGTCCGTCGGGATCCGAAACTTTTCGTCCCCGCCCCATTCTCAAACCTTGACACTTTTTCTTAAAAAACTGGGCAAAAGTGTTAACCTCATTAGCTGATTGAAAGGCAAGTGGCGGTCACGCTGGTAAAGGAAAGGAAAACTTGAAGGTCAAATTTTATTTTCGTGTCCGCTCCAATTCATAAACGCTTGGACACTTTTTTCTTCAAACTCGGTGAATGTTAACCTCTTTGAGCGATGTGCAGAAGGCAGAGGCGGTCACGCTGGCTAAAGGGTAAGGTCATCTTAAGGTCAAATGTTTTTTTGTGTCCGTCCTATCCATAAACGCTTGGACCTTTTCTTCAAACTCCAAAAAAGTTAACCTCATTGATTTATGTGCAGAAGGCAGAGGCAGAAAACCTGGTCAAGGTCAAGGTCATACTTGAAGGTAAATTTTTTTTCGTGCAGCCCATATCCAGAACGCTTGGACAAAATTTTCTTCAAACTGGCTAAAATTTTAAACCTCATTTAGTGAGTGCGAAGGCATGGGGCGGTCACGCTGGCTCAAGCAACTTGAAGTCAAATGTTTTTTTTTCGTTCCGCTCCATATCTCATGAACCTTGGACACATTTCTTAAAACTCGGCTAAATGTTAACCTCTTACTGATGTCAAAGGCATGAGGGGGTCACGTGCTCAAGGTCAAGTCTCTTGAAGGTAAAATTGTTATTTTCGTCCCCGCTCCATATCTCAAAACGTTTGGGGCACTTTTTCTTCAAACCGACTAAAATTTTAAACCCTCATTGAGCTGATGTGCAAAGCAAGGGGGTCACGCGGCTCAAGGCAAGGTCATATTTTCGGTCAAATGTAATTTTCGTGTCGCGCCTTACACAGACCACTTTGGACCGGATTGCACTTCCACAGTGTTTTATTTACTGGGTAAATAATAGTATGCATTTTTTCACAATCATACAAAATGTCATGATATATAAATTTTTAAATTGAGTTAACATTATTTTGTGGTTACCAAACAATCCTTACTTTTTTATTTCACTTTTTGTCTGTTTCCCTGAAAAAACTTGTCAGTAAACTTTAATATAGTCCCCCAAATTTTCGAGATTCATACAAACCCCGGGAAAGTTAAATTGTCTTAAATGATCTTCTATGTCTGCTACAACCATGCCGGGAAGGGTAAACATAACCCTATGACCAAACAAATTCTAAAATTTTTGGCCCGGGGGGGGAAAAGTGTCCTTTTTACTGCCTTGTTGTTTTTATTTTGGCTTGTGGGTTTTTAGAACAGAAACCCCTGAATAAATTTTACACAGTATCACAAACCCATTTTAAACACAGATCTACAAAATCTAATGTAAAAGAAAGATAAAAGATTTTTACGTATTTAAAAAAACAAAATTCCACTTATTTACCCCTCTGCACTGCTTTGATCAAACTTAGGTGGTCCAATCTTTTTGGGCAGCTTGGAAAATATTGGAATGTACCATAAGCAATAAGGGCCATTATGACCTTTTTTTGTCAAAATAAATTTTTTTCATATCAAAATTAAAAAAACATTTGTTGTTTTGCAGATAAAAACAAAAGTTTAACGTACTTCAAAACTAGAGAGGAAACATGGTGATAACTATAAATTGGGGAGAAGAAGGGTGTTTTAAAAATATTAGGGGAATTAGAGAAAAACAGGTGAAATAGACAAGAAAAATGAAAGGAAAACTGTAACCGAAACCTTGAATGCAGCAAAAAGACCGCCTTTTTTGGATAGCCCGAGTATACCGTTAGTGGTAAAACCTGAGGTTTTATTTTCTTTGGTGATTCTAGGTGACAATGAAGGGGTGCCCAGGAGATTTATGAAATCCTTTAAAAGATCAGGGGAAACTAACAAAGCAAACAGAATGTACAATTTGGATCTTGAATTCACAAGTTCCCCTTTGTTTTTTGCGATAAAGAAAACATTTTAATGCCATTTAAGGGTGAAAAGAGTAATGTTAGAGCTGATTGGGGGGTTTTTGGAAAAAAAAATATTCCTACATGAATAAAAAGGAGACAGGAGAGTTTTAAGGTTTTCAAGGATTGTCTAGGAGAAGAGTGGTGGACCGACAAAGGATGATCAATACACTGTTAACTCCCAGGACTGGAGTGACTTCGAAAAGAGGAGGGGGGGCAGTTTTAGAATCAGTTGCAAATTAAATTTAAAGAACGCTGAAAGAACTTAATTATGGGGCTTGCCCCGCCGTTCGGTTATGGGGCAGAAACTGCCTTTTCTAAAAAAGAATAGGCGGTGTGACAAGTTGTAGGTGTTCTTTTTGGTGATAGAGTATTACGAAGACAAGCAAACCTGGGTGATGCAGTTCAAACAACATATACCAACACAGAGTTGATCTGTTCCAAGGTGAGAATATATTTATCTTTAAAAAACAGTGAGAATTTTATTATACCCGAATGTGAAAACCATTTAACACTACTTTTACCCGGGCCCCCCCATTTTATTAAATCATTGAAATTGTTTTTGTTGTCATAATTTTTAACTGGCCATATAACATATACAAGGTACGTCGACCCCCGTAAAAAGGATCTACAGTGTAAAAGGGAACCCAAAAGATGCTGGGGCCTATACCTTATATTTAACTCTTACAGTATGTTACCAGCCTTTTTTCCCAAAGATAACTTTAAGTTCTGTTCTTAGTCTCAAACTTTTTGGTTTTGGTTGCTTAAAAAGTCCCCACTTTTGGGGTTGGTCCCTTGAAAAGTCAAAGGCAAATGCTTTATTGGTGAATATAACAAACATTTGTTAAAAATTTTGTGTAGGATGGCACCTTTGGGTTAAAAAATATTTGATTTTTAAAATTATGGGTTTTCGATTATGGCTTTATTTTCAAGGGTCAAAACCCCTTTGGGAAGGTGACAAAGGCTTTATTGAGCTCAACAATTGCATGGACATATTTCATATTCCAATATAGAAATTTTTATTTAATATAAATTTTCACATTTATGCAAATGTAAACCGTATTAAAAATCTATAAAAATCTTTTTAAACTGACAAATTTTGCATTTAATGGAAGTTTTTTTACAAGTCCCCTTTTGGTTTTTTTATTGGAACCCTATTATGGGGGCTACCCCTTCTACAATTGTGATTGTCCCACATTGGGGACCAAAAATAACCAAGTAAAAATCCTACTTCCCCCAGCTGGAAACGAAATCAGGGCCTTCGGATGCAAATCAACACTCTCCCCCCTCGCCACAAAACAGCCCTTTTGGGAAAAAAATACAATAATCCACACATAGCATATACTTTTCCCTTATCCATTTACAAATTATTCATAGATCTGTTTCCCCAAAAAAGAGCTACTGTATTTCAAGTTGAGTTTTTTTCAAGTTGATTTTTTTTATCCATTAAAGGGAAGAAAAGAATGTTCTGAAAAATTTAAAACAAAAGAGAAACACAACGAAGAGAAATTGCACAAAAAGAAAGGGCGAAATTAAGCATAAACATTTATTTACAAAGCTGTTGCAGGGTCACCATAATAGAAAGGCATTTAAAATCAAAGGGGCATTGCAACAATTGGAACAACAACGGTTTGGGGGTACCCCTCAACTACCAGACATAGGGAATCCATTACAGCATCTCCATTTAAAAAACATTATTGATTAAAAAAGTACAGCCAAGAACTCTTTTCTTGCCTGTGTTGTCCTAAAGTATAAAGTTATATTTTATGTTCTTATTTAGAACCCTATCTAAAGTATAATGGAGTTTTTCCCTTTAAGAAAATACAGAATGGTTTTAAATGCTAATCAAAGAAATTTTCTATGATACCAATTATCAGCACCCTTTTAGATTTATTTTTAAAATAAGTTTTGTCAAATTTTTGAGATTTTTCTAGCAGGTCATGATTTATATTGATAAATTTTTTATAAATAAATTGATGGGCATTATTTTCTATTTTTAGTGGTTATAATCACTGACTACTATCATGTATTTCCCTTTTACTTTAGGTTTTTGTACCGAAAGGGCACTATAAAAATTTTTTGGGCTACCTAGGCATTTTGGGTTTTTTCCACTTTAAAGCTGAGTCTAAATAATGCAATGACGTTATTTAAAAAAAAAGAACCATTTATTTTGGAAAAAAATTTCCCAAATTTTCACAATTTAACTTATTTTTCATAACATTTTTTTTGTTTAACCTTTGTTAATGGCCAAACAACGTTATAATTAAGAAATGAAAAAGGAAGTTTTGGAACCCAAGTTAAATGAGTTTGATTCACGGCTTTTATCAACCTTTTGCTACCAGATATTTCCTGAGTCGGAATAAAGTGGAAATTAAATAGCAATGACTTCAGGGAGATTATGACAGAGTTTCAAGGATTACATATAAATTTCAGGAAACAAATAAAATAATTTTATTTTTAGATAAAGAAAGAACTTTGGTTTACCAAACTTTCAATAACGGAAAATGACCTTTTCCCCGTGTCCAACATCATTAACTTGGTCAGAATGTTTGCCTCCAGATAATGTATTGAAATTGGTGTCAATAGGTCACACTTAGAAAAAAACCTTGTGACCACATTAAATCATAAAAAAACCTTGTAAACACACTAGGTGCACATTTTTCAAAAGTATACCAGTTTTTTAACAGAATTACATCAGGGATGCCTTTTACATAAAACTTTACTCTGGTTAGGGACAAAAGGCCATCTTTCCCTTTCTTTGTTTTCATAAGGATCGTTTATTTTTACAATATTACATAAAATTAGCTTTTTTTTTCCACAAGAAATGGCCAAAATAAAATTATTAGTTATAATTAGAATAGAAAAATCATGTCACCCTCGCCTAGGGTTTGGGGGTGACATGACTTTCCTCAGATGGGAATAAATAAGTCATGTACCCTGATTTATTATACTGCAAGTTCAGTCCCTATTCTTGGTTAATAAATACTTATAACGTGCTTAAACATATACACATATACATGGGTCCGTATCATGGTTTATTGACCAATCAGGAGAGAGAATTTTACATTGCAGTATAATAAATAATTATGTACAGTGATTCAATATCTATCAAGTCATAAATTTGTGCATGATTTTTTGGATGGCTAAATTAAAAAGGGTTAATATATAAAAAAATAAAAAGTATGAACTATTGCCAAGAACTTATGATCTAACTTGACGCCGTTTGGCAGTATTAACAGGAAATACGGAAAGAAACTTGCATCATCAATTCCACAAAATTCATTTGGGCTATGAGAAGTCTTTTTATCTTTTTAATAGACAAATTGTGTGAAATACATGTGCATTTTGTAAATGATTATTATATTGATCACATGTTTCCAGATGCGTGTAAATTCTTATGTCGACATATTCATCACTCACAAAAAAGGATGATTTTGTTGATTTGAGATAACCGTTCTTATGTAGTTATTCACTTTTCTAATCTTAAAACAGAAATCTCATTCTTTATTGTCAATGGCCTTTTTTAATTGAAAGAAATTAATTAAATTTTTTATAGCCTTTAGTGTTGTATTTTTTCACATAAAACTAACTGCCTAGGAAGCCCCCAGGGTTTACAATGGTATTGTATATGACAAAAAATTCAAAGGTAGTAGGTTTGATCTCTTTGGGGGCAAGAATCTTTCATGACTTTTCCAGTGCAAGCTAGGGTCCTACCCTGTAACCATCAAGAGAGATTAGTAAAAGTTATATAGATTATAATAAGACTTGCTTCCTATTTGACTCAAAATGAAATAAGTTAAAATTTAAAAAAAACATGGCAAAAGGAACATAACATGTTTAAATGGAATGAAACAGAATAGTTGCAAACAAAAGAAATTTTGACCTTCATAGATGAAATTAAGAGAAAACTTTGGCATCTAAATATTAAATTTTGTGTATTTCAGACAAAATAACTGTGGCCCCAAACCTTTTTTCCCTACACAGCCAAGAACGGGGTGACAGTTGAGCTGGTGATTGGAGAGCCAGGAGAAATACCGGTACCATAATCATAATGTCTCACAAATGTCCCCCTTCTAATAAATGCATCCCCCCCCCCACACAAGACATTTTCTATCAACTGTCATTGGGACAAAAATAAAGGAAAATATGCCAAATTTCCCACAGTAATGTCTTTCTTTAGCTAGTACATAAGTACATAAAACAAATGAATTTATGACCCCACTTTTTGTGTCACCTGCTGTAAGCAGAGGTGACACATAGGGATCACTTTTTCATCATCTGTCGTTCCATCACACTTTTTCTGACATGCCTTCAGCAGGTGACACAGGTTTTTAAGAAAACTCTTGTTTTTAAGTGGGGGTGAGATGGGGATTTGTCTTTGTTTGTCCATTTTTCACAAAATCTTGTGTCGTGATATTTCAAAATATATTCCAGAGTTATAGCGCCTGACCTAGTGTTTACGGACACACATTTGGTACATTCATTTCTTTTTGGACACACCTCTACTGACTGTTTGGTACATTCATTTCTATTGGACACTTCTGTATCACTGTTTTTGTGACTAATGAGTAGAGAATCATCTCAGTTATGTTAGCATGTAAATTTTTAAATTTCTAAATTTACCTGGTAGTTTCCCACCAGACTGGCCATTTAATGTAAGTTTATTGTAGATTATTTTTACCTATGCCTGTATCCCCAAATAATCATTTTTGAATTGCCAGTCATGATATAATATTTCACAGAAGTTCATTACCTTATATGCCTGTACTGTAGAAATTTAAAAACACTTGCAGTTACATGTCAGATACCTGGTGTATGTTTCTCTATTTCCGTGTGAGATACTGGTTGTTGCTATTAGTCCTGCCCTTGACCTTAACTGCGACCCTGTCTGCAAGTCCTTGCTGGAGAAATGTGGCAAGGAATTTCAGGACAACTGTAAAGCAGACTACCCCAGGGGTATCAAAGTGGGAGAGGTGGCTACTGTCTTTGCAGAAGGGGTTTGGAGTGCCAGGAAGGTGTGCCTAGTAACCCTGCCCAGCTGGGCGGATCAGGCGACAGGTGAGATAGGGTGTGGTCCAACACTGTAAAAGGGCATCCTGTCTTTGTGTAATCAGTACATAATGTAATCTCTGATTACTTAGTGTAATAAAATTTACAATGTGTAATCAGTATATAGTGTAATATGTAAATAGTGTAAATATTCATAGCAAAATATGTATATAGTGTAAATTGTATAAAGGCGAAATCTGTATAATTATGGTGTAATATGTATATAGTATAATCTGTTAATAGTGCAATCTGTATATACTGGTAGTGTAATATCCAAAAAATTCTGTTTTATATTGTGTAATTTGCTTATGGTTTAATCTACACATTGTATATGGTGTAATCTGTATTAAGTGTAATATGTATGTAGTGTAGTAGAGAGTTAATATACAGTCTTCAAAATGGCTGTATTTATGATTTCTGGCTCATATTCTACTGACAATTTTTGAGCACTAAGTAATACATAAATAATTGAATAAGTGGGGATGAAATTCCACCTGTTTAACTATTTATTCAAGGGGCATGACCATGTTACTTAACATATAGAGTATTTTTTGTTTGTTTTGAGTGAATATGGAATATATCTCATCGAGAAGTGATACAATTACAATATTTTCACGAGCGCATAGTGAAATTGTATTACTCCGAGATGAGATATATTCAATATTCACTCAAAACAAACAAATTTTTCTTTTATCTTATGCTGTTTTCTATAGTTTTTACACTAAACTAGTCAGATATTACCAAAACTGGTGCCAAATCATGTTGAATTATTTGACGTAAATGTGACATCAAGGAAATTTTTATCTGTTATACATTCTTCTTTCTATATATTTAATGTACAGATCAGGAACCAAAATTCTATATCACTCACAATTTAAAACAGTTAGATATGAATAATATCTCACTGATATTTTTCAGTACCTTATCGAAAATCATAAGATAAATCACCTTATTCCCACAAGTCATTTTTGGTAAAAAAAAAAATATATTTGGGTTGTCTTTAATAAAGACACTAGACAATGAAATTCACCATCAAGAATTTAAGTACTACTTAGTGCTAAGTATGGTAGGTGGAATTTAAGCCTGGTGTGGATAAACGCACAAGTAATGATAAAATAAACTGTGAAAAGTTTCTGATAAACAAGAATCAAAGCGCTGAAGGCACTGAAGTTGTGTTTGTCCTCAAATGGAAGGAGTTTGACGACTGCGGATATGCAGGGTAACTTATTTTTTGCCAGATACCAAACTTATATTAAAATAATAAACAATTGTTGTTTTAGATTTGTTTCCTTTCGGTTTAGATATGCATATTTGATATAAAACTTACAAACTGTATGCATAAAAAGGGAGAGTAACAGTGGCAATGTGCTAATTGTTGTTTTTTTTTGTTTTTTTTTTGTAAATTGCAGGGAAAATTTTGACCCAGTTAAAAATATACTTTGATAATGCAACAATAATTTTTCTCTCAGCGGCTATCAGCACTTTGATTTGAACTCTCAGTATCTTATATACCTGAGCAAAACGGTTCAGTCTCTATCAGTGGCTCGCTCCTGTAAAGAAACTTCAGATAGCAGATACTAGTATACAGGTATCGGCCTTTCTATTATATTGTCCCTTTAAAATAACCCCGGGGGTATCAAAGGTCATTAGCCTATGTGATTATTAGTAAATTACATGGATTTGTATTGGAATTTAGGCTTTCTATATGAATCATTGTGACACACTAAATGACTGAAACCTGCACATCCACAATCCAAATTCCCCTTTGAGCCATATTTGCTTTCAAAAGAATTAAATATCCCTCCGCATGCTAAAGTGCCAGTTACGCAACATCATAGAGAAATTAGTTCTTCTCTGCTTTTATGCACACACAATTATTGTGTCCCTTCGACATTTATTTTTTTTTAACTCAAAATTGAGTTTTCAACATTTTAGATGAATCTCAGCATTCCTGTGTTGTAGAATTTTGTTCAATTGCTCGATCATTTCATACAATATTGAGAGTTTTTATGAAATGGTGCTCAGAATGTAGGTACTATAGTTAATACAAATTAAAAAGTGGGAACAAGGAAGTGTGCTAGGTACATATGATCCTGTCCATACCATCATGTGATTTGAAGAATATCATGTGAATGACAGCTAACTTTTCCACAGAACCTCCACAAGGTATGGACCAAGTGTATGCAGCTGGCTGTTGATGGGGGACAAGTAAAACATCATGTTTGTTGCCATGGGAACTATGAGTCCCAAAAAAACCCCTCAGACCAGGTAGCCCCTGCCCTGTATCAAGAGGTGGCCGACTTTGACACCAACACATCGCTTAAGGAAGTGAAAATTGTGTTCAAAATGGGTGACACCGAGTATTTAAAGGTGAGTTTAATCCTTTACCCCTAAGGTTTTCCATTTGTTGTTCTTATCCTCAGCAAAGGGAGAGGGGTATAGTTTTGGAGTTGTTGTCAAACTGTCTTTCCCTTTCCCCTGTCCATCCATATCTGTGAGAAGCGTTTTTATGGATTTTTAGCTTGACTGTTGGGAAGAATAGTGATAGCTATAGCAAACACCATGGAGAGGCTGTCACCGTCAGGCCTTGGTTGAAGGTTTTTGAAAGGTCAATACCTTGTATTTCTATCAAAGGTATTTTCTCAAACTTCATGTGCCTACTTTTTATAACATTTCTGAATTATTCTGACAAGTGACATAAACTCTGTCAGAAATGATTTCAGAGTTAAACCTCTTTTAGATCTACCATGAAAATAGATACCCCTAAACTATTAAAGATGTTTCAAATCAATCCCATGGGCCCGGATACTGATAATTAGCATGAAAGTACCTTGCATGCAAAACTTTAACCAAAATTCTAAGCAAATAATATATTTATGATGTCTTAAAATCAATCCCATGCCTAGTTAATGAGACATAAGCACAATAACACTGTGCATGGGAAAAATCCAAAGTTAACCTCCTGTTTGCAAATGTGATGTTTCAAATCAAAACCATGCCTGGACTCTGAGATATAACCATGAAAGAACCTTGCATGCAAAACTTTTAAAAAAAAAATTTTAAGTTAAAAAAGGGGCCATAACTTGTAATAATTCCAAAAAAGTTATCTACCTTGAATTATATACCTAAACATATCAAAGATAATTCAAAAACAATCCCATGCCTGGATACTGAGACATAAGCATGAAAGTAACTTGCATGCAAAACTTTAACCAAAATTTCTAAGTTAAAAAGGGCAATGATTTATAACATAAATTTCATCAAGATCATCTACATAAAGTATGAATACCCTAAATGTATAAAGATGTTTCAAATCAATCCCATGCCTGGATACTGAGATATTAACATGAAAGTACCTTGCATGCAAAAAATTTAACCAAAATTTCTAAGTTTAAAAAAGGGGCTATAACTTGTAATATATTTATCAAGATTATCTACATGAAAGTATGATACCCCTAAAAAATATTAAAGATGTTCAAATCAATCCCATGCCTGGAAACTGGATATTAGCATGAAAGTACCCTTTCATGCAAAACTTTAACCAAAATTTCTAAGTTAAAAAAAGGGGCAATAATTGTAACATATCCTATCAAGAGTTATCTACCAGAAAATATGATACCCCTAAACATATTAAAATGTTTCAATCAATCCATGCCTGGATACTGAGATATTAGCATGAAAGTACCTTGCATGCAAAACTTAAACCAAAATTTCTAAGTTTAAAAAGGGGCAATAATTTGTAACATAAATTTTATCAAAGTTTTTCTACCTGAAAGTATGATATCTTAAACTATTAAAGATGTTTCAAATCAATCGCATGCTTGATACTGAGATATAAGCATGAGGGTATCTTGCATGCAAAACTTTAACCAAAATTTCTAAGTTAAAAAGGGGCCCTAATTTGTAATATATTCCATCAAGAGTTATCTCCTGGTTTTATGATGCCCCTTTAACATATTCATAAATTTTCAAGTCAATACCATGAATGGTTATTGAGATACAAACTAAATAGTAGCTTGCACGCAAAACTGTAACCAAATTTTCTATTGCATGCAAAACGTTAACCAAATTTCTAAGTTAAAAAGGCCATAATTCATATTAAATTCAGTCATGAGTTATCTACCTTGCTTGTCTGATGCCCCGAAAATATTTATAAACTTTCAAGTCAATACCATAAATGGTTATTGAAATATAAGGTTTTAATAACTTGCACGCAAAACTTTAAACCAAAAACTGCAACGCCACGCCCATGCCAAGGGGACTACAATAGCTCTCATATTCTTTGAATAGTCAAGCTAAAAATATGGCTCCTTTTGAATTAGAAACTTTTTTTTAGATTTGAGAGAAATTTTGGTTTCAGATTTGGGTTTCAGGGACTATTAAAGCTATTTTCTTAAAACCATTGCATGTATTGGATTGAAATTTCACACAATGTCTTCCAAGTCCTCAAACATACTTATATAAATGAGTTGAATTAATGCAAGTTATTTGTAGTTTAAATTTCAAAAAATCTCTTTAAAATTTTGTATGCGGGTACTATCAAAGCTGTTTCTCAGAAACCATTCATGTATTACTTACATTGAAAAATTAAAAAAATATCCCAAAAACTCCCAAAATATACCTCTTTTTTTGACTTATTTAGTTAATTTTCCATATAGTGGTTTTGTGTATTAAGTTTCTATCAGAGCTGTTTCTCAGTAACCTGTACAGTGTGTATTAGAAAATTCATAAACTATGTATATCAAGCCTTCCAGAATTGTAGGGTACCTCTCTCCCCACCCCCCCCTAAAAAATGTTAAAAATTTTTTTTGAAATTTACTATGATTTATATATCTTTGTTTGCAGTTTTATGAATATTTATTTTTATTATTATAAATATAAAATATATAATATATATAACAAAAAAACCAGAATAATCAAGCACTTTATTATGGAAAGCTCTTGTTATGAAAATTGAAATTAAATATGTATTATGCACTGATGCATATGCAGACTTGTGCACCCAAAGCCATTTCCAAGTAATCAATCAGTTTAAAATGATAAACACATAACAATTCACCCTTGCAACTTCCAGCCCCTTTGCTGCGAATTGTTTTTTAGAAAGAGAACAAAATATACGACTTTTAAAGATACTATTTATTTTGTTTCTTAAATTTTTTTTTACTTAAAAATTTCAGGCCTTCAGGAGAGAAGAACAAGCCAGAATTACTGCACCAGTACAGTAAATAGTAAGTCAGGATTCAAGTTATATATATATATACAATGATATGACTATATTTACCCTTTCTCAATAGACTCATTTTGACGCATTCAGTAGGTTACCACATAAAGCCTGATCTGCAGAAAACCACAGTTAAACCTTACCAAATTTAATTATAAAGTCCTCATTTCCAGACCACTGAGGAGTAGCAAACAGCATAAAACTTGATCCTTTTATGTTGTTCGCATAGGTCTTTTCATGGTTTCCTCTATGAGGGAAAGGGTTAAAACAATTTGTATTTTCAAAGAAAAAATGTCATGAAAAATTCACCTACTTGTTCACAAAATGCTACATTTCTATAAAGGGCCATAACTCTTAGATACATTTTTTTTCAAATGTCTCCTCTTTTAAAAAAAAATACAGTGAAGACATTTTAAGACCTTTAACCTTGGCCATACTTATGAAAGCTTCTATCATCAAACTGCACATACTTGTTCATTGTCACAAGGGCTACCCTTTTCATCAAAACTATAAACTTTGGTAAATTTTGACTAAATCTATCTTCCTATTTTAAAAAAAAAAATGAAAAACTTTGGCCATAATTTCTAAAATATAAAACCATCTGTAATAAAACTTCACATGTTCACTATCACAAGTGCTACATTTTCATCATTCATGTTTGCTTTTGTTTCCCCGAACAAAATGAGAGACAAAACCTGTCCGGTTTCCAGCAGACATTTTTGGGCTAACAATGGGATTGAAGTGCAATGTTGAAGGGAGAACTTGGAGACCAAGAGGTAGAGATGGTTATCTCCCCTTTTCCTTTATATCCTTATCAGATATTGTATTTTGCATTTTGTAAGGTCATTTAGGAGCCAAATCATATCTTTTTTTACACAATGTGTTTTTAGGATGCCTTTTCATCGTAGAAGTAATATAATGTTATCAATTTTTTTTTTTAGAGAAGCCTTCAAGGTTTAGCAGGCTATTCTGCTTTCATACTAGTTGTAAGGGCCCATTACGGTACATTACTTTATAAGGTAGATAGATGTTAACAGGGTGATATGTAATTGTAGCGTTTTTCTACCCCTTGTTTGGTTAATTTCCAATGTATACAGCAAAGCTTACTTATAACAAAATCATGGGGGCCTTGCAAATTATTTCATTTTTTTCCAAATTTTGTCTTATCCTTATTACAAAATTTTGTTTTAGCAAAATTTCATTATATTTCTGATTCTTACTACCCAAAAGATGATAAGGAAATAATGTAAAAAGACACAGTAAATCTATATAATTTTATAAATTCTACCAAGTTTAATGAATCGTAATGATATAGGTTAATTGTGAAATAAAAACCGCTATGACCTTGTTTTAAACATGTATATTTCCCTGTTTGATTTCATGAAAAACTATATCAATATTCAGTACATGTATACATGTCAATAACGTATGTCTACTCACAGGAAATTTTTTGGCACAAGCTGTTTTTAAAAACCCCATACAAAGCCTCTCAATATTTCATAATTTTAAGGACGATGGCTTTTACAGCTTGGTGAAAGAGAGCTGATAGGAGTCACATATTTCACTCTCCTTCTTTAAAAATCCCTATAAAAGTGTCTGTGATATACTGTAACTACTGGCGATTTCAACCTTTTTTTCTCCATATTTTTATTCTATCTAAAAAAAAAAAATTTTCTCAAGTGATATGGCCTTTCTTTTACCCCTTTAAATTTTTAGCAATTATCAAGGATGTGATTTTTAAATGCAACAAGAAATTTTCAATGCGATTTAATTTGCATGAAATTCCCGATTCAAGGTATTATTCTTTTACCAAGGCAGCAAAAAAAAATAAAAAATCCTGGACTAATTCAAAGTAAATAACTGATATTGTTTCATTATCATATTTGGTAATATAGGTCATTATATCATTAATGTATAAAACATTTTATCATTATGACTTATAAAAAAAAAAAAAAACCACTGAAATGATTTTACCTAATGAAGTGTCTCACTAAGTATTTCAGTGATTTCAGAATTGATATTAAATAAAAGGAAAGGCATATGTTTCAGTTTGTTATTTTTAGCTCACATGAGCACAACGTGCTCAAGGTGAGCTTTTCTGATCGCCTTTTGTCCGGCGTCCCGGGGTCCGTCGTCCGTGGTGGGGTGCGTGCGTGCGTGCGGCGTCAACAATTGTTTCAAAACAACTCTCCTCCTAAACGGCTAGGCCAATTTGAAAAAAATTTTGCAGGGAATGTTCCTTGGATGAAGCTCTACTAAAGTTGTATAAATGGTTCTGGTCCATCGCATAAATTAGGTCACAGGAGCTAAAAAGATTTTAAAATGAAAATTTAAAAAATCTTCTTCTCTGAAACCACAAGGCCTAGCCTTTGATTTTGGTATGTAGCATGATCTTATGACTGTCTACCAGGATTGTACAAATTATGACCCTGGGTCAAAATTGGCCCCGCCCCAGGGGTCACTTGATTTCACATAGGCTAATTTTTAGGAAAAAAATTGAAAAAATCTTCTTCTCCAAAACCACAAGGCCTAGCCTTTTGATTTTTTTGGGAGTAGCATCATCTTTTGGGCCACTACCAAGAATGTACAAACATAGCCCTATGGTGATAATGACCCAGCACCAGGGTCACTTGTTTTACATAAAAGTTATATAGAAAAATCTTAAAAAATCTTCTTCTATGAAACCATAAGGCCTAGAGCTTAGATATTTGGTATGAGCATATCTTATGAGCCATACCAAGATTTTACAAATATAGCCCTATGGTGATAAATGACCCCGCACCAGGGTCACTTGTTTTACATAGAGTTATATAGGAAAATCTTAAAAAATCTTCTTCCCTGAATTTCTAAGGCCTAGAGCTTAGATATTTGGTATGAAGCATCATCTTATGGGCCAATACCAAGATTGTACAAATCATAGCCCTATGGTGATAAATGACCCCGCACCAGGGGTCACTTGTTTTACATAGAGTTATAGGAAAATCTTAAAAAAATCTTTTTTCTATGAATCCATAAGGGTAAGCTTTGATATTTGGTATGTAGCATCATCTTATGGGGCCCCTACCAAGATTGTACAAATCATAGCTTATGGTGATAAATGACCCCGCACCAGGGGTCACTTGTTTACACAGAGTTATATAGGAAAATCTTAAAAAATCTTCTTCCATGAATGCATAAGGCCTAGAGCTAGATATTTGGTATGAAGCATCATCTTATGGGCCACTACCAAGATTTTACAAATCATAGCCCTATGGTGAAAATGACCCCCCACCAGGGGTCACTTGTTTTACACAGATATATAGGAAAATCTTAAAAAATCTTCTTCTATGATCCATAAGGCCTAGAGCTTAGATAATTTGGGATGAAGCATCATCTTTATGGGCCACTACCAAGATTGTACAAATCATAGCCCTATGGTGATAAATGACCCAACCAGGGTCACTTGTTTTACATAGAGTTAATAGGAAAATCTTTTAAAAATCTTTTTTCTATGAATCAATAAGGCCTAGAGCTAAGATTTTTGGTATGTAGTAGCATCTAATGGTTCATTACAAAGATTTCAAAGTCTTGGCCCTAAAGGTGATAAATGACCCTGCCCAAGTCTTCTCTGAAACCCTATGGCCCATTGCTTAGATATTTGGTGTGTAGTATTGTCAGGGGTAAATGTTTTAGATTAATTTATATCAAATCCTTGTCTGTTTAAAAACCTTGACATCAGTTGAAGCAATGGTACTCAGGGGAGCGATTCAGGGCCATCATGGCCCTCTTGTTGGTTGTTTATTAGCTCACTTTAACACAAAGTGCTCATAGTGTGCTATTGTGACCAGCCAGTCTTTGTCATACATCATCCAACTTCAATTGTTGTTCATGATAAAATGCCCCACCCAACAAACATTCTCCTTAAACTATACAGGGATAGTTCCTTGTTGATCCCCTTCAAAAGTTAATTAACCCTTTCCCTCATATAGACACATTTTGACGCACTTCAATAGGTACCACATAAAGCCTGATCTGCAAAAAACCACAGTTAACCTTACCAAATTTAATTACAAAAATCCTCATTTCCAGACCACTGAGGAGCAGCGAACAGCATAAAACCTGATCAGCCTGCAAGTTAGTTAGGTCTTTTCATGGTTTCCTGTGTGGGGAAAGGGTTAAAACAATGTTTCATGCAGAAAACTGTTGCCATTGCAATGAAAAGAGAAACAAGAAATATCTTTAAAAAGGGAAATTGACATTGATGGAGATTAATGGAGATTGTAGAGTGAAAAATTTTGTAATGAAGCACACTATATAACTATTGATATGGTGAAGCAGACTTTAATATACTGCAGATATTTATTTTAATAACGAAAATTTGATATTTTTTGTGAGGTTAGATAGCTATGGTCAAAAAATAGGGAAAACTTCAAGTTGAATCTGTGGTCATGCAGAGTTGAAAATGGTTTTGGTAGATGTTCCTTAGGCCATTCCCTACCAAGACTGTTCTCTGGGTAGCTTTCTCCCCAGTGTATTTTTATTATACATATAAAAACATTGTTTTACTGCAGTGGACCCAAATTTTATATTTGTTTTCAGCTCACCTGAGCACAACGTGCTCATGCTGAGCTATTGTGATCACCTTTTGTCCGTCGTCTGTGCATGCGTGCATGCGCCCGGCCGTAAACAATTTCCTTTAAAACATCTTCTAAACTGCTGAATGGATTTATTACCAAATTTCCCCAAGTTTGATCCTTATGTCCCTCTATCAAAATTGTTCAAATTATTTTAATTGGTTAAAAAAGTAGGTCATTGGAGGCCTGGAGTTTAGATATTTGGTGTGTAAAAAAGGCCTTAGAGACCATGTATCAATTTGTTCAAATCATGGCCCAGGGGTTTAAAATTGGCCCTGCCCAGGGGTCACTTATTTTACACAGACTTAAATAGGAAACTAGAAAAACCTTCTTGTCAGAAACTAAAAGGCCTGGAGTTTATATATTTGGTATCTAGGAAAATCTTCTTGTCAGAAACCACAAGGCCTGGAGTTTAGATATTTTGATGTATAACATGGCCTTATAGACAGTTTGCTAAAATCATGGCCCTGGGGTCAAAATTGGCCCGCCCCAGGGGTCACTTGATATTACACAGACTTAAATAGGAAAACTAGAAAAACCTTCTTGTCAGAAACTAAAAGGCCTGGAGTTTATATATTTGGTACACAGTATGGGCTAGTGTACAAATACCAACTTTGGTCACATCATGGCCCTTGGGTCAAAATTGACCCTGTGCCAGGGGTCACTTGATTTTATATAGGCTTAAAATGAAAAATCTTCTTGTCAAAAACTAAGAGGCCTGAAGTTTAATATTTGGTTTATAATATGGACTATTGGACATCTTTCAACTTTGTTCACATTTTTGCCCTGGGGTCAAAATTTGCCCCAACCCAGCAGTCACTTGATTTTACATATAGGCTTATATCGGAAAAAAATAAAAATTTCTTGTCAAAACCACAAAGCCTGAGTTCAGACATTAGGTGTGTACCCTGGCCTTATAGACATGTACCAAGTTTTCTCAAATCATGGCCCTGGGGTCAAAATTGGCCCGCCCCAGGGGTATTGATATTACACAGACTTAAATAGAAGAGTCTTTAAAAGATCTTGTCAAACCACAAGTTCATGGGTTTTTGAATTTATTAACATGGCCTTGTGGACCTGAACCAAGTTTTCAAATCATGGCTCTTGGGTATAAATTGCTCCCGCACTAGGGGGTTTTCTTGATTGCATAGCTATGACTATTAAAATTTGGACCGCAGTTTTTTTTAGAATTACAATTATTTTGCTGTACTTCTTAGTGGATTTGTATTCAGTCTGACTGTTATATATAAAGGCAATGAATGCAATATTTTTCAGGTGAGCGATTCAGATTCTACAGTTTTTGACATAGACAAATTCATTGTTCCAGTGCCATTTAAGTTCATTTAATAATATTATCAACTCATTAACTTGTCATGAATATGTATGAGGTAAAGGGTTTAAAAAGTTAAAAGTATTCTGAGGCAATCTGTCAAACATAAATACCAATTTTTTGTTTTAAATGATAACAACTGTAATTTACCAACCTTCTGTCTCACCAGGCCAATGTTTTACTTGCGTTGACACCCTGTGACCTTGACCTTACTGCTGACCCAGTGTGTCAATCTCCCGACACGTGTTGGTGGAAAAACTCCATAAGAGATGCAGGAAAAATTACCCAGAAGGCATCCGGGAAGGGGAAGTAGCTTGTCTCCCAGCAACTGGTTCCCTAGAGTGTAAATGTGTTTTTCTTTTTGGCCCTACAAGTAGAGAACCATCAGCAAACAGGTAATTAATTCAGTTTAAAATGAATTCATATTACATGTATATTTATATATATAACTGCACAACGTAAATACCATATAACCTATTTTAAAGCTCCTCCCCTAACTCACAATTTTGTAGAGAATGAATCCGGCAACCATTCCAGGTACTGTGTTTACATTAATGTATTCAATCCTTGTACTTACAAAAACATAGACATAATCTTAACCTTAACACAATTATACTTTATTTTGTTAAGGATTAACTGTTTTTGAAAAAAAAGAAATAATGGGAATGTGAGGGGTAAACAGAGGTTTGATATGCATCTTATTTTGAGGAGGAAAACTGCCAGTGTACGGGGTTGGGGGATTATACTGTAAGTCACTATTGTTTGTATGGATGGCTGTAACTGTGTGGTTATTTGTATTGGAGGAAACCAGAGACAATCTTAGTGTCGTTACAGGTGAGAAGAGGTAGAGTCCCCCTTATCTCTTATTCACATCCTCAAATCTTATCATTAATGTTCTATTTCATGGAGAGGCATTAAATAGATGATGCAGCTGTCTGGTTAAAAGGGTTTTATGATTCGAAGTTGCTTGTCTGTTGAAACAGTAAAATAGTTTTAATCAGTATCCTTTTTTTTAGTAGATAGTTATGATATGTAGTTAATCTTAGGATGAAGCTCTCAGTATCTGGTTAAAGAATTTATAAATCAAAATAATTAAACATATTTGTACCTCATATTTACTACAACATTCCATTCCATGCCCCCTTCTTGAAAGGTCTAGGGTATAGGTGCATATAGGTTGCCCTTGTCTGTCCATCTTTCTGTCTGTCATAAAAGATTGAGCCATGTTTATCTTTAAAATACATAAGTTTAATTCATAAAACTTTACAGAATTGTTCACCTTTATGGGAAATGTAGTAGAGATATAAAATGGCACTTTTGTACTATCTTGCCATAGAGCTAGTTTTTGTGGTGATGTTTAGAGTGTCTGATTTGCATGCCGAAGGTCCCGAGTTTGATTCCAGCTTGAGGCAGTAGGATTTTACTTTGCACCCAACGTAAACAACTTTCAGTTGTAGAAGACTGTTAGAAAGTCCCAAACGTTCATATTCCAGGAATCTGAGGACAGATTCTTGAAAGAAGGGGGTGTATGTAGTAGAGGTATAAAATGGCGCTTGTACTATCTTGCCATAGAGCTAGCTTTTGTGACAGATTGTCCGATTTGCATACCGAAGCAGTAACATTTTACTTGGTTAGTGCACCCAGGGCTTTGTTTTGAGATTCATGGCAGAGTTATGGCCCCTGACTTAGTGAAAAATGGCACAAGTGAGGGAGGGCATTGGTATCCAGATGAAATATTTATAGTTTGTAAGAATGGCTCACTCAAAGCCATTGAATCAACCATTACTCAGTGATTGAAGATACTGGTATTTTAGAAAAATATGCTCTGATACTGAGATACAGAGTTGATCCATCACTGCACAACTCACTGTACTTAAACTGATGTAATCTAAGTCATACCATGGATCCACATTATGAACATTCTGTGTGTGTGTTTGGGTTAGTGTGTGTGTTCTGTAGGTATGGAACCACCAACGGCGTTAGGATTAATCTACGCTGTACACACTGTATAAAAGCTTTTTTTACCCAGCTTAAAATAGCCACTGAAAAATTAGTGGAATATGAAATTGATAATTTCACTCTTGTACTTTCATTTATTTTCACATACTCAGAGTGAAATGACAAAGTTATATTGTACTCAGAGGAACTCTTAACATAGCTTTTTTAAATGGAGAGTGAAATGACCAGGAAATATCCAACCAATAGACATGATTGGAAAAAAAAAAAAAAAAAAAAAAAAAAAAAAACATGCAAAAATTCTTACATATTTGTTACGGTTTTACAAAATGCTTTTATAAAATCAATGGAGGAAGCAGCTAAGGCCGATATGGAGTCAATGATCATTTGTCCAGTGACCCCACCCAGCAAGAAATACCGCCCCAGGACATGGCCGCTGTAGCCTTTCAGGCGGTGGTAGATTTTGATACCAAGTATCCCATCACTACACTGAAATGGTCAGTATGTGATGCCTGTGACAGAAACTGACCTCATCAGTGTAAGTTGCTGTAAAATTTCCACAGCCTAAAGTAAGATATGATAGTCAGAAGGGTGATTTTACAAGCATTGTGCCGATTTAAGGTAAATTCCAAGTCTCTGTGCTGAGGTAAAAACAGGAACAGATTGAAAAAAATCATTTTTTGGTTTTCTGCATCTGTTCTTGGCATGTAGCAATTTTTCTGTATTATATAAAAGGGGTCATTGAAGGCAAACATAATAAACATAAAACCCAGGGTTACAGTCTTGAAATGCTTACTGGCAAGCAATTGATGAGTATTGTGAGAGCACATGGCCACAGTTTGGAACAATGTACTTCCCAGAATACTGTTGAAGATGCCAGTATATGTTATTACTGATGCCATAGCTCCATTTCATCTTGTTTCAGGCATTTGAGAAAGAACTTGGTCATCGTATTAGTGGAACCAGTGGCCTCTCTTCTGGAAGTAAGTTGAATATTTGAGAGAGGAGATCAGTAAATGTTTGTATAACTTATTTTAGTTTTGTTTTTCAGCATCTTTTCTTATTTAATGACACTCATTAAATCCCTGCCTCATAAAATGAAGTGTGGGAAAAACACACATGTTGCAATATCCTATCCTGTTATGTCAATTCAACAAAAGGTCAATTTTTTTTTTTGATATTCAGTTGAATCATGGCAGTCTATCTTGGCTAGACATCACTTAAAATGATAGCTCTACATTTTTCTAACCCTCTGTTCAGCTTGGGTAGATTTATATCTTCCTGGACATTAAGGACTGGTCCTGACCAGGGAAATCTTGTACATGTTGCTAGATCTTAATTTGTAACTGACTGTGAAAATTTATTAAAGAAAAAGCAAAATGCAACACATATTAATCAAATGCATTTAAAAAAAAAAAATAAATAAAATGAAATAGACTTCCTGGAAATGCTGGGAGAAGAATGGTTCTCCATGTTTTGTGAATCTGTAAATCAGTTACAGTTTCTCCTTTGCTTCTTAGATCCTGTAGACTCCGGACCAAGTGCCACTAGTTCAGCAGGACAGCAGTAAGTTTAGCTTCCTTTCTTACCTTTCTCTGATACAACCTTTGACCCTTTACCACTCATCATACCATCAAACACAATGATGTAGTGTACAAAACCCAGTTCAGACAGAAAGCAATTCTCAGACTGTACTTTACACATGGAAAATCCTTGCTCTCAACAAGGTTTCAAGCCCACAACCTTCAGATCCTTAGTCATGTTTGTTACCACTAGACTGTAGCACCTTTAATACTATATAAGTGAAGTCCCTTAATGACTAAAATACTATCAGTATGACTTTTAAACTCACCAAATCTAACCCAATATCTTCAAATTTTACCATGACTGGTTGTTATTCTTAAAATCAATTTCCCTTGTAATCATATCAAACAATTCAGTATTACTCTTCTACCAAATTACAAATTATAAAGGTTTTATTTTGTTTACCATAAAACAAAGAAGTTGTTTTATAAAAAAAATCATGTACAAACTATTAGAATGGCTAATCCCAAAAGTGTTTTATCTTTCTGCAGTTTTCCAATCGTTGAACAGACCAGGGTTTGATGCAGATAGAAAGTGAGCAGTGTTTTTGTTGTTAATTGACTAAATCTTGTATCATTATCAATTCATTATCATTATTTTTATCATCTGAATCATCATGAACGTATCATTATTGACATTGTTTTTTTACAATCAGTGTAATCAGTATCCACATTTTCATTATCATTATTAGCTCTCTGTTTTTGAAGAAAAGAATACAAGCTATTGTCATAACTCCGGCGTCCTCGTTGTCATTTTTTCGTCGTCATCCGGAATCTTAACATTGGCCATAACTTCTCTACTATTTCCATATACAAAATTCATTTTTGTATGCATATTCATCTGGCTAAGGCCTATCCAGACATATGAAAAATTTTCACCTATTGACCTTGACCTTGACTTTTGACCTATTTTTGCTGTATTTTTTTTAAACTTTAAAATGCCTGTCATTTCAGAACCTTTACCAACAGGCACTGATATTTTCCCCATGTGAATTCCTTGTGGCAAGACCTTTCCATCAATGTTACACTTTTGGAGTTTTGACCTTGACCTTTGACCTATTTTTGAAATATTTAACAAAAAACTTTAATGTTAGTTGTAATTTCTTTACTATTTGACATACATCTTATATTTTTGCAATGCATATTCATCTGGACAAGGCCTATCCATACATATGAAAAATTTTCACCTATTGACCTTGACCTTGACTTGTCATTTCAAAACGTAACCAACAGGGCACTGATATTTCACATGTGAATTCCCCTTTTGGCAAGACCTTTCCATCATGTTACCTTTTGGACTTTTAGACCTTGACCCTTTTATCTTTGACCTATTTTTGAAATTTTTTTAAAAAAAAAAATGTTAACATTGGCCGTAATTTCTTTACTATTTGACATACAACTTTTTTTTTGGGATGCATATTAATTTTTGCAAGGGCTATTCAGATATACCTCAATTTTTTATCTTTTGACCTTTGACCTTTGACCTATCTTTGCTGTAACTTCTGAAACTTTAAAATGCCTGTCATTCAGAACTGTTACCACAGGGCATGATAATTCCATGTAAATTCCTTGTGGCAAGATTTTTCCATCAATGTTACACTTTTGGACTTTGGGACCTTGACCTTTAATCTTTGACCTGTTTTTGAAATCTTTTAAAAACAAAAACTTTAACGTTGGTTGTAATTTCTTACTATTTGACATACTCTTTTATTTTTGGTATCATATTCATCTTTGCAAGGGCAATTCAGATATACCTCAAATTTCATCTACAACCTTGACCTCGACCTTTGACCTATTTCTGCTGTATTTTTTAAGACTTTAAAATTTCTTGTCATTCAGAACTGTTCAACAGGGCACTGATATTTCACATGTGAATTCCTTGTGGCAAGACCTTTCCATCAATGTTCACTTTTGGACTTTTGACCTTGCCTTTTTAAACTTTTACCAATTTTTGAAATGTTTAACAAAAAACTTGAACATTGGCCATAACTGTTTACTATTTGACATACATCTTTTTATTTGGTATGCATATTCATCATGACAATGATTTTTCAGATAACCTAAAATATTTTATGTATCGACCTTGACCTTTGACCTTATTTGCCATAACTTTGGAAAAGTTTTATAATCGATATTTCTTTGTCATTTTATACGCCCATCTTAAGATGGGGCTTGTTATGTGAACACTCACGGGGGGCGTGGAACATTTGTTGTCCGGGCTCTAACTTCAATACCGTTTGCCCAATCCTTTTCAAACTTTCCACACATGTGCATAGCTATAATATCTCGGATGAGTTCAATATCCAGCATTATCGCGTGAATGACTTAGAAGTTATGGCCCTTGACATACACAAAATACTTGAAATTGTGATTGTCTGGGCTCTAACTTCAATACCGTTAGACCAATCCTTTTCAAATTTTCCACACATGTGCATGGCCATAAAATCGCGGATGAGTTCGATATTTAGCATTATCGCGTGAATGACTTAGAAGTTATGGCCCTTGAACACTTGAATAAATCAAAAGAGACATTTTCCTTCAAATTAATCGAAATGTTTCAACATGATTGTTATAATAAGTAACCATTCATTAACTAATGGGATTTAGGAGACAATAGTTGTTTCTCTGAGAATCCCCATACGTGTGGGCGTATTTTGTGGCAGCCCTGACCCTTGTTCAATTTTTTTTGGGAAAAAAAAAAATTGTATACTGGTTTGTCATCATGTGAACCTGTCAGGTGTGATTTTGGTCATGATCTTAGGCGGGATAAAAAAGAGCATCTTTTTTTAATGTCTTCAAATTTTACAGTTTTGTGTTGATTACCAAAAACTCAATGGATAAGCAATTGTGATTATTTGCTTACATATTTTACATATTTTGTTGTATACATTCTATTCCATGCATAGGTCAAGTCATCCTTCAAGTCAAAGGTCAAATTTAAAGGGTTTGGTACTTAAACTTTGCATTTAAAGGCATACAGTTTCATTGTGTTTTTCAAGATCAACTTTTTTAAGTGTTTAACAAAAATGTGTAACGTTGGAAAAAAACAGACGAGCGTTGGTACCCACATGCGGTGCTCTTGTTTATATATTATTATATATTATTATTATATTATTTTCATGATCATAATCATTATTTTCAGGATTTCTTGCTCATCAACATCACGATCATTATCATCATTTTCATAAATGTCATCATTTTTTGTCTCAAGACTGACATAATTATTATCAGAAATGCAACTTGTGGGTTCCAACCTTCATAAAATTGAAATTGGGTAGAAAGTAGTTGCCAACCAGGAACATTTTGGGGGACATAGAAGTTTTTTAGAACTTTTTTCCTTGTCCATAAGAAGGAATTTTGTAAAGTAAGATGAGTGTATAAACCCAACATGTGGCTACATCATATAGCAACATTGGCTGACCTAGTTTACAAAGGAATAAATGGGCTTGGTTGGGATAATATTTGTGAGCATCTTGAAGGCTGACAACAAAGCCATTCCATCTCTTCTATTTCTAGAATAGACTGGGCAGTCATGAAATTGAAGTGGTCCCAGAATGTTAGGCAAAGGTTTGGATTTAAATTTGACTGTAAAAATTTGGAATAGTTTATATTGCAATAAATGTCACTCATCTCCATATAGTTTATATTTGAATATTGTCACTCTGCCTATATAGTTTATACTTGAATAGTGTCACTCATCTCCACATAGTTTACACTTGAATATTGTCACTTTTCACCATATGTGAATATTGTCACTCATCTTCATACTTTAATAGTGTCACTCATCTCCATTAAGTTTATACTTGAATGTTGTCACTCATCTCAATACTTGAATAGTGTTACTCATCTCCATATAGCTTATACTTAAATGTTGTCACTCATATCCATACTTGAATAGTGTCACTCATCTCTATACTTGAATAGTGTCACTCATCTTCATATAGTTTATACTTGAATGTTGTCACTCATCTCCATATAGTTTATACTTGAATGTTGTCACTCATCTCAATACTTGAATAGTGTTACTCATCTCCATATAGCTTTTACTTGAATGTTGACCTCATCTCCCTTATTGAATAGGTCACTCATCTCCCTATAGTTTATACTTGAAAGTTTGGGCACTCATCTCCATACTTGAATAGTGTCACTCATCTCCATAGTTTATATGTGAATACTGTCACTCATCTTCATACTTGAATAGTGTCACTCATCTCCATATAGTTTATACTTGAATAGTTTCACTCATCTACATATAGTTTATACTTGAATGTTGTCACTCATCTCCTTACTTGAATGTTGTCACTCATCTCCTTACTTGAATAGTGTCACTCATCTCCTTACTTGAATAGGGTCATTCATCTCCATTTAGTTTATACATTTAGTGTTGAACACTGTTGATCCATTTCAATACGCTACATTATAATACTATCTCCAATATAACATGGTCCAATACAGTGTTAAAATGGAGCTGGGACTGTATATCTTATAAGATAAGTATTTCAATCCCTGCTATTTCAACCCAGATGACCAGCCTGTGGCCGAGGTGCCAGCATGCCAGGAAACTGGCCGCCCTGGGTTTGCTGACACTCACTATATATGGAGACAACATAGAAAACATCAGGAAGTGTGACAGAGATATCAAGACTTGTATCGAGAACCAGTCAATATTAAGGAAAATAGGCGGTTACGAGAAAGTAGTGAAGATGCTCACTGCAAAACAGGTAAAAGTGTTAAATTGGTTCTTTTGAACCATTTTAAGGTTTTATGTTTAAGGTCTATATAACCAAAGGTCTTTTAACTTCACAATTTGAAGGATCAAATATTTCATTTCTTTCAGAAAGGTATTGAATTGTTATCGCACGTGGTCACCATATTTTATACAAACTACAGGATATATAACAAAACAGGGTGTCATGGTACACTGAAGTTTTGGATTCCCAAAAGCCATTGAAAATCAAAAAAATTTCATGGCCTGTATTTGTCCAACCCAAGAAATGTCAAAAAGAATTTGCATTAGTTAAAGGCCTTGTATCCCAAATGACTTAAAGGTATTACAATATGACCAAAAGATCAATTTTACAAATGAATTTTTCTGTTGCAGCTGGATGAAAAAAAAAACAGTTGGTCTTGTTGAGGTCACTCTTGAAAAAAAAGAAGGAAAGATTCGTCTGTATGGTCCAAAGGAGAAAGTATCAGAAGCTAATGATGTAATAAGAAGGAAACTTCGTGTTTGGGAGCAAGTATCAAAATCTGAAGAAAATGCAAATTTGCAGTATACAGGTATGTATGGTTTAATTCTGTTTTTTTTCATGAGTGAACTGCTGCTTTATTGGAAGCTTTATTACCAAGAGGAGATGGCATATCATCAGCATGACCCGATTCCTAAATTTTTCAAAGAGTTAAGGCCCCTTGGGCTTTTTGGCCTTATTACATTTTTGCATGAAATTTTTGTCCAGGCTATTTCTCAGGAACTAATGGCTTGAATTCAACAAAACTTTATGGAAGCTTTATCACCAAGAGTAGATACGCATATCGTCGGCCCCGACCTGGTTCCTCAATTTTTTTACAGAGTTATGGCCCTTGACTTTTTGGCTTATAGTTCATGTTGCATGATTTTTTGTCCCGGGGTATTTCTCAGGAACTAATGGGTTGAATTCAATGAAACTTTATGGGAAGCTTTATTACCAAGAGTAGATACGCATATCGTTGACGTGACCTGGTTCCTTAATTTTAAGAGAGGTTATGGCCCCTACTACCATGTTGTTGACTGATATTCATGTCATTTGCCTGATTTAACAGGAGATATCGTTTAAACAAAACCCCACAAAATTCAATATGCTAGTAATGTCAGTCATAATCATGTCAGCTAATTGTTGTTTAGGCCATTATACACTATTTCAAATATCCAGTATATGTCAAGAGTGTTGGTTAACCTCTTTGATATGAGCACACATTTAAATGTATGACTTAATTTTCAGTAGTATAAAAAACTTAAAAAAAATCAATGAAAGATCTGATGAGTAACACGTATTATCAAAATTAAATAGTAAACTGTTACTAAGTCTCCAAATTAGAGTTGGTAAAACATCTCATCTGAGAGGAGAATAGATATGATTTAGGAATGGGGATTTCAACGCTTTGAGCTGAAAAGGTCCTAAGTAAAATTTTGGGGGTGGAGCCTGACCCCTGTGTGATCTTGGGGGACACCAAAGTATTTACCATTTTATCTTCTGTCTCATCAAAAGGAAACAAAAAAATATTATATGGTTTACTGTTAGAGAGTTAAGAGCTTTTTTTTTATCTTTTTTTTATGCTCACTGAAGGTGACGCATATAGTCGCCGTTTGTCCGTCCGTTCGTCCGTCACACTTTCCTTGTCCGGACTATTTTTCAGGGAACTAACGGCTTGATTTCAACAAAACTTTTTATGTGAAGCTTTATTACCAAGAGGAGATGCGCATACCTGGGTTCTATACATGATAAGCATGGGGCTGATCCCATTCCGGTCCTTAACTATCCTCCCCCCCATTGACCAAGGCCTTATTTTTTGTAACAATGACGTTCTTCGGGGAACATCTGTCAGTTCTACTGACTTTCTTTTTTTTTTGGGGGGGGGGGGGGGGGGGGGGGGGGGGGGGGGGTTATCCTGCAAATTTAGCACACCACATATAAAAAAACAGTCTGAAATAATTAGCATACCAATTGCATTTTTCAGCAGCTTGTTCACAAATGATCATAGAAATTTAAGAAAATAAAAATCTTTGCTTTCTGACAGAGTGTAGGTCACTGGAAAACAATATTTTGATAAACACAACTTTGATGAAATTGGTTAAATTAAGAATATGATATCCCAAAAGGACATGTTCGGCAACATGGCGTCTTCACCAGTTCACGGTAGCAATTTCGCAAGTAATTTTGTACGTTCAACATATGAAGTTAGCACAAGAGGAAAAAGTGAATGACTCTAAATATAGGTTTTATGAGTCTAAATAAAATAGTTTCAATACCATCTGTGATGGTATTGCCTGTGATTCGGAACCAGCCAATTTTTTTACAATCACAGATGGTTGCACTGGCTAACGTTGCCTCTGTAGATGGGTAATGATAGACGTATTACACAAATTTAGTTAAAATCAAATTCTTAGTCAATGGCTATATGTGAACAAGCTGCTATAAGCAATGTTCATCGCAAGCAGCAGACATAAATGCAAACTTATATGTAAATGTTTCTTATTGAGACAATAGCCTGGATGCAAATTACAATTACAGACAAAAAAATTGAGGTTATTACTGCCCTCTATTGGTTAATATCACATCATCTTCAGTGACTTAAGAGTCCACATTAAATTATTCCTATATCCAGTAGTTACCCAGGAATACCATGTGGTCAGTGATTGACCTGGTATACTCAAAAAGTGCGGATTTGTTATGGTATTGATTTTAAAGATTCCATGTATAGCATGTGCAGCTTGGAATTACACACCCATGTCATTCTGTTACTCTCCTCATGTAGCCCATAGATTATCAGTTTACAATTTCCTTTTTTTTTTTTTTTTTGGAAAGCAGAACTTTTATTCATTGTATGTAAGTATTTCTTTAGACCTTGTGGTTAATGATAACCCAAGCACCTTATGTAGTAGAGGTAAAAAACTGGCACTTGTACTATCTTGCCATAGAGTTAGCTATTGTGGCGACGTTGGTAGAGTGTCCGATTTGCATACCGAGGGTCCTGAGTTCGATACCAGCTCGGGGCAGTAGGATTTTACTTGGTTACCTCTACTACACTTATTTCCTGTGGGGTCCTTTTTTCCTTTTTTTATTATCCTGCTGCCTTTGGTGGCTGGGGATATGGTAATAGTCTCCGTCCGTCCTCCCATCCCACATAACTTGGAAGTATTTGAGGTATCAACTTGATAATTCATAGGTGGATAGATCCTCACTGAGGAGGAATACAGTGCACAAGAAAGATAATTCTACCTTTCATAATATTTGAGTCATTGCCCTTTGTTATTTTTCAGGCTTAGTTTTTTTTTCCCATAGAATAAGTAAAAAAGTGTTTGAGATATCAACTTGATACTTCATAGGTGGATAGATCTTATGAAGGAAGAGTGCAGTTTACAAGAATGATAACTCTACCTTTCATAATTTTTGAGTTATTGCCCTTTGTTATTTTCAAGCTTTATATTTGTCACAGTGACCTTGACATTTTACCTGTAGACCTCAAAATAGGGGAATTAGTAGGTCTCCACATGGGTTTTATATCTATCATCACTTCAAACATCAGTCTTCATTACCAAAAATTTTCTTTTAAAAATGAAATATTCTACTCTCCAACACATCTTCTAAAGAGAAAGCATTTGGCAGGGGATGGCCTTGTTTGAACAGCAACTTTTCCATATGGCGATGTGTGTGGAATTTCAGTTTTGGTTAGCCTATGACAGTTTTAATATACTGTGTGACCATATTACTGGATATTTAATTCATTACATGTATTTGGACAAATATCTACCAAGTTTTACCAGTTTACATTGTACATGAATAGACAGAAAAAATACTCATTCCTATATGGTATACAGCAGCATTTGATTTGCTGATATTGTTCGTGTAAGTCTAATAAATTTCCTGAAAATGACAAAGCACTTAGTCTAGATGGAAGTAGTGATACATGGTAGTTTGTCATGGGTACTATTTTGTGTTCCCTCAGGTGAAATGGCACTGTGAGGATGCCAGCGGTAACATATCAGTCTATGACCCCATGACCAGCTTATCTGCTTGAGATGGGTCAGAAGAACGAGGAAGAGTAGTGCGACTGTTGGACCCTGCTGATGGACAAATCTATACCATCAACCTTCTAGACATGATAAAAACACCCTGAAGGAGACAGAGTTAATTTTAAATCTGTTTTCAGGAAGGAGATCAGTCGAGGTAAACTTGATAAGACTTCACATTTTTTAGAACACATATCAAATAGACTGGAAGGAACTGTCTGATCAGTCTCCTCTGTTTTCTCATACAATATGTAGCTCAGATTTTATACAGTCAGTGTGGCAAAGAAAAAATGCATTGTTTCATATACATTTTGTACATATACTATTTGAACTTCACTTAATCAATATTCATCAAGTCATGAATTAATACATGAATATTTGCGAAGCAGAGTTTGGTGATAATGAGTGTGGGTATTTAACAATACATGAATATTCATGAGGTAGAGTTTGGTGATGATGGTATTCATGTATTTAACAGTACATGAATATTCATGAGGTAGAGTGTTGGTGAGTGGGTATTTAACAATCACTTTGTTCCATTAGTCTATCTCAAGACAGTGAGGCAGCAACATGTTACTGATTCAAGGTGTTATGGTGGAGGTTTGAATAACATTCTGTCACAACTTTAGATATATACTGTATTATCTAATAGATTTGTTACATGTATATCAAAATCTTATGAATATTTTCACCACATTTCCCAGTTGGACAGTTTGAATTCCCACCATACTGGGACACGATGGATGAAAAGGAAGATGAGAAGTTTGTCCAACTATCAGCCACAGATTCTGAATATAAGAAAACTGAACAAAAATTTGTTTCTGAAGTTCAGAAAGGCAAAATGAGTGACAGGCTGCCATTTGACAAGAATGCTGTAAAAGTTACACAGGTCAGTTGTCAATTCTATATAGTATGTGTAATAAAAACTTTAAAACTCCTCTTCACAACTACTATCTGGATTTGTCAATATTTTGGCATGTATGTGTCTTTGGTTATGCTTTTCCAATATTTTTCAATTTATTTGGATCTGTTATAAAAACATGGCCACCAGTAGGAGCAGAGCCATCAAGAGGAGTGGAACTCCATGTTATAGTGAAATTGTCAAGAACCTTTCTATCAAAAACTTATTGCTGCAGCTGAAAATAATTTAGCACTATGATCTGTGAGTGACTGTCTACTAAGATTGTTTACATAATAATGGATCCTTAAAATAAAGTCTGCAAATTGATCTCAGGTAGGCATTATAAAGCATTTATGGAATTCTCATTTCGCATTTCAAAATTATTCAGATTGAGTGATTGCAGTTGAACACGAAATAATGTAAGTTTAACTGTTGACAGATTGTGAGGATACAGAGCAAGCCACAGTTCCAGCAGTATTGCCTGAGGAAAAAGGTAGTGGAGAAAAATCATCTGCGCCCGACCAACATGCCGCTGGAACAACAACTTTGGCATGCTACAAAACAGGAAAATGTCTCTGCAATTCAGGCAAATGGCTTTAACAGAAGTGAGATGTTCGATCAAAAACGTATGTACTGTACCATCAAGAATGATATCACTGACCCTACACCAAAACTGTACCTCAAATATATTTCAATGTTCTTGAAAGCAAAGTTTGAAACAGTTGCAAATATTTATTTTGAGAGGATGTGGCCTAGCTAAATATGTCAATTGCTGTTAATGTATAGTCATTCAGTAATTGGAGACTCTCACTTAACCATCATAACCAAGATAATTCAATGAGTAGAGCATACATGCCATATTTTCAGTATGTTCTTCAGGGAGATTTTGAAATTTTTACAGGGAGATTTGGGGTCCAGCCAGGAGATTTTACACATTATTGAAGAGACGTTCTTAATAAAAAAATAAAAAAAAACACATTTGATTACCCCTTCATTAAATTCATTAACAGTTTATATTATATACTGTTTATTGCATTTAATGAAAATACCATATGAAATTTATATGTAAAAAAAAAATACAAAATTTATTAATAAATCTAATTCAAATAGAAATTTAACTTTCCACAAGCATTGTTTTACATTAAATGCAACACTAACTTGAACAAATTGGAGAACATGCCATTTACATGCAAACACATTTAAATGATATGTACAGTAAACTTGATTTATTGAATGATTTCTGATCATAAGGTTTTAATTAATGGGGGTGAATAAAGATAAAAAGTTAGATATTTTTAATAATACTTTCACCTTCCGTCTGGTATTATTTTTTCTGAATTAAATTGCTTTTAGCTAAAATATTATTTAGCTTAAAATATTTATCGTGTACGGTATGGTGGTATGAAAGTGGTTACCCAACTCTTCCCATCATGACATCTCATATAGTAAATTACTCAAACAAACGATTATTCCTTGTTTATCAAGTCATTTTCGGTGTGAAAATTGCAATTCATTTGCAATTTATCGCTAGCTGAGGTGTACTTTTTATGATGTGTCCATATGAAAGAGTTTTGTTAAGATTTAAATGATTGGTAAACATTGATCTAATTATCATTTATTGTTTACACTTCCGGTAAAATAAGGAATTAGCTATTCTCCGGGACCTTTTTTTTAAACCATGATAAGATTTAGTCTTTATTACAGGTACCATACTAACCTTACTCATTCTAGCTTTAGTATTGCCTTTATAGCTGCTAATTACCCGACGATAATTGTTTCAACTGATAGAGTGTCCAATCTGCTACCCGTCTGAATTATGCAATTTGATTGGATAAGGACGATCACACATTGATTGTGGCTGTGTACAGCACACTGGTCAGGGTTGATACTAACACATGTTCTTACGTAATCTTCCTAATGCTGTATCATAGGTCGGTAAAAAAAATGGATTATACTGAGTTCAAAGGGAAACCAGTTTGATTTAAGTCAGACCGGGAGATTTTCACCTCCCGGCGGGAGATCGGGAACAAGTCGAAATCCCGGGGAGATTTAATCTCCCCCCGGGGAGATATGGCATGTATGGTAGGGGAAAAGTTGTTGATTTTTTGTTAGATCATTTTTTTCTTTCATGTGCTGTCAAAAATATGTATTTTTTTAAATTATGACAAGTGAAAAAATTACTGTCATACAAGTCTAAAACTTTTTTACGTGTTTAGGTGAGCTTTTAGGATCGTCTGTCATCTACAATTATTTTTAACTTCGAAACCACTGGTCCAAATTTAATGAAATTTACCTGTGATATTTCTTACATGAAACTTTACCAAAGTTGTTTATCTGGTTCTGATCAATTGCATTCATGTATTAGTATACAGGAGCTAAATTAGATTTTAAAAGTGAAATCTTTAAAATCTGACGCTCAGAAATCACAAGGCTTAGAAACTAAGATATTTTGTGTGTGGCATTGTCTAGTGGACCTCTACCAGGTTTGTTCAAATCATAGCTCTGGGGTTTAAAAAATTTGGGCCCCGTCCCTGGGGTCCTTGATTTTACTTAAAGTTTAACTATAAGAAAAACTTGATAAAATCTTTTGTCAGAAACCATAAGGCCTTTGGGGTTAAGATGTTAGAATATCTTTTTGTTTAGAAACCACAAGGCCTGGAGTTAAGATAGTTGGTGTGGGAACATGGCCTAATTTTTCCTTACCAAGTTTGTAGGTCAAATCATGACCCTTTTTGGGCAAAATTGCCAGGGCTCACTTGATTTAACATAGGCTAATATAGGAAAAACTTGAAAAATCTTCTTGTAAGAAAGAACAAGGCTTTGATATTTGGTGTGTAACATGGCCTAATGACATCTACCAAGTTTGTTCAAATCATGACCTTTAGGGTCAAATTGGTCAAGGTCCAAGGGTCACTCAATTTTTCATAAATTAAAATAAGAAAAAATAGAAAAATCTCCTTGGCAGAAACCACAGGCTTGGAGTTTGGATATTTGGTAGTAAAATGGCCTAGTGGGGCATATGCCCAAATTTATTCAAATCATGGCAAGTTGATTAAAAATGCTTCAACCCCAGTTGTCACTTGATTTTACATAGACTTGTAAAGGAAAACCTCAAAGATCATCTTGTCAGAATCCACAAGATCTGAGGTTTCATCTTGTCAGAATCACAAGATCTGGGGTTTATATATTTGGTATTTTTACATGGCCTAGTGGCCCTTTAAAACAAGTTTTCAAATCATGGTCAAAATTGGTCCTAACCAAGGGCACTTGATTTTATAGCTATAACCATAAAGATTTGGACCAAGGTTGCAGTTTTTTGTGTGGAATTCTGATTATCTTGCTGTTTTTTTACATGGATTATATATTTTGGGAAGATTAGCATGAATGCAACATTTTTCAGGTGAGCAATTCAGGGCCATCTTGGCCCTTCGTTTATTTCCTTTTTGTTTTGGGGAGCCTCAGTGATATGTGACATGATTTTTTTTAAAAATTAACCTTGCTCAAGCTATGCAACCATAAAAATTCCTAGTACTGCTTTAAAATACTACTTTAAGATAAAGATGCACAATGCGTTTATTAGAATGTTCTATCTTATCTATAGTGAAATATATTATCACTCGTTAATAATTCTCAGTCATTCATTGAAAGCATGGATTAAATTGTGGGACTTTAGTGTTTTTTCTAGTACAGTCCAGATCCATTTTAAAAACTTTTAAAATTTTTGGGGCCAAGCTTGGATACCAACTCATGTTGGACCAGATCATAACTTTAGTGCAGATACATGTACATTGTAAGACTCATGTATTTTGGGTCCAAGCTTGGATACCAGGTGATGTTGGACCAGATAATATCTTTAGTGCAGATACATGTTCATTGTAAGACTCATGTATTTTGGGTCCAAGCTTGGATACCAGGTGATGTTGGACCAGATCATAACTTTAGTGCAGATACAATTTGTACATTGAAAGACTCATGTATTTTTGGGTCCAAGCTTGGATACCAGCTTATAATGGACCAGATCATAGCTTTAGTGCAGATACATGTACATTGTAAGACTATATTTGGGGTTCAAACAAGGCCCAATTAGTAACTAAATGATATTAATGAACAATGTAAATTTGGCATCCATATTTTGATTGCATTATGTTTCAAGTTTATTGGCAAATCGGCATTACAATATGCCTATGGCCATTCACAAATACATAATTATTAAATATGGCCACTGCAGGTTAAACAAACCTACAAAAAGCAATATGAACATACAAACAAACAAATGATAATAATAATAAGACTAGAATCGCTATCGCGATATCATCGGTTTTCGCGAAAGCAATTCCATTCAGTTCAAGAGTCGCATGATTCGTAAAACATTTCTTCGTTCACTGGCTTGTTGATACTGTTAACAGCGATCTTTCAAACATTTTTGTCGCAATGTCTAAGCAGACTTTTTACCCAATAGAATATTTTTGAGTATTACCTGTCAGTAACGTAGTCACGATATCATCGGTTTTCATGAAATCAATTCCATTCAGTTCATGAGTCGCATGATTAAAAAAAAATTTCTTCGTTCAATGGCTTGTTGATACTGTTAACAGCGATCTTTCAAACATTTTTGTTGCAATGTTTAAGCAGACTTTTTACCAAAGAATATTGTTGAGTACCTGTCAGTTATGTAGACGCGATATCATGGGTTTTCATGAAATCAATTCCATTCAGTTCACGAGTCGCATGATTTGAAAAACATATTTCTTCATTCACCGGGTTGTTGAATACTGTTAACTGTGATCTTTCAAACATTTTTGTCGCAATGATTAAGCAGACTTTTTACCAAGAAGAATACTTTTGAGTATTACCTGTCTGTTATGTAGTCGCAAACTTGAAAACTTTTTTACGTACTTCGGGTACTGCAACGTTATATGTGTATGTTGCTTTATGATGGCGACAAACGAAAATTGTATTCAATAAACAGCAGTTGCAAACGACAAACAACGGTATAAAATGACACACGACAATGCGATATGCCACTCAACATTATCACGAACTAATGTTGCATTGAATTACTATCATTTTCATGAAATATTGCATTAATTTTTAGTGTTGTTTCAAATGATGTCCCCAAAGGAAAAGAATGAAAAAATAACATAAAAATCTGACTTCAATTATTTTAATTATAAAGGGTGATTTCAAGCCATTAAGCGCCCCCTAGCAAAACAGCAAATAGTTCAATTAAGAAATACAAGTTGCACTAGTTAAACATTGTATTCCTTATATATCACAATTTGAAGAATAACAACTGATTTACAATTGTTCTAAAGAGGATCAAACCTCAGACTGCTGTAAAATGACTAAAAACAAGTCCGATCTTCAAAAACTAAACATCACTGGAAAGGGCTCTTCAAGAACTAAAACTTTTGTGCATATACTCTCAATGAAATTTTTTTGTTTTGGAGCTATTTGGAGCTGAATAAAACAAAAATTGTAATATGACCTTGACCTTTGCAATTTGTTTTCAAATTTTTAATTGTGAGGCCCTTTCAAACATAACAATACATAACTTGTGAAAATATCATGAAGAATAAACAAAAAATAAAGTCAGGAGTGACAAAAAACATGTTTTTGAAATTTTAATTTTTCTAAAATTTAGTGAAATTTGACCGTTTCTAGAGGACAAACCATGCATTTCTTAAATTCGCCACCCATATATTTTGTGCGTATATGTCTTGCAAATCATTTACAGCAAACAGAATTCTTCTATTTGATGTCTAACAAAAATGGATGGTTTTTCGTAGACCTACCCTCATCTGCACAGTTTTTTTGCAGGTTCGAACTTTCAACCTTCTGTTACAAGCTCAAAAAGTTTCAGGCACTCATACCTACAAAATATCATATTTTATCAGGCTATCAACAAGGAACATAATGCAACAAACCGCATTTGGATCAGACTTCAACGTTTTTAAGTTTTAAATAGAAGAGTGCTTTCAAGCTAAGCGCCCCCTAGCGGCAAAATGAGAAACAAAATTTAGTAAAATTTTACCATTAGCAACTTGCAATGCAGCAAATAGTTCAATCAAGTATACAAGTCGCAGTAGTCGAACATCCTATTTCTTATATATCACAATTTGAAGCATAAAAACTGATTTACAATTATTCCAAAAAAAGATCAAACTTTGGAATGCCGTAATCAAGTCCATCTTCAAAAACTTAACATCACTGGAAAGAGCTCTTGAAGAACTAAAACTTTTGTTCATATACACTCAAATAGATATTTTTAGTTTTGACCTATATGTGGCCGAATATAAACACAATAATCGTAAAATGACCTTGACCTTTTTATTTTTTTTTATTATAGTTTTTCGTAGACCTACCCTCATTTGCACAGTTTTTTGCAGGGTTCGAACATTTTAACCTTCATTAGCTCAAAAACTTTCACCTAATCACATCTTGAAATCTATCACGTTTCATGAGGGTATCAACACGGAACAGAATGAAAAAAAACGCATTTAAATCGGAGCTCAAATAACTGAGTTATTAGCCATTAATTAATTTCATGCAAAACGCCCCCTAGCGGGAAAAGCAAGAAATAAATGGAATTTTTCTCAACGTAAGGATCATTTTCAAATATGTGGTAATAACTGATTAAAATTTCATACATATGGCTTTTCTGATCATTTAGCTATGTCTTTCACAAAAAAGGGTTAGAAAAATAATAATTAAAAAAAAAAACCCAAAAAACAGAAGAAGAACAATAGGATTTCGCACTGCGATGCAAAAACCTAAAAAATTATGATAGTACAATGAAGTGCACAGTAATGGATCTACTTAGTATGGGGGCCATAACAACATGTCTTTCCTGATGACATTAATTAAATGACCAAACCCAGTCTTCTTGAAATTGTGTGTAAGAATGATGTTCAAGCTTAAACTGAAATATGGTCATTACACAAGGTTGTAGACTGGGGTTTTAGTACAATAACTTGAGTTTAGTTCTGAGATTGGACTTAAGTATTTTTCACAAACTTGAGGTCAGAATTACTTTGTAAAACAGAATTAAAACTTGTTGAAAGTTTCCTTTTAAAAATGGAAGTTGTGTCAGAAATTATTGAAGTCTAATCAAGTTTAGAATTATGAATTGCTGAAAAATGAGATGCCATATTTTGATTTAAAAAAATGTTAAGCCAAAGTTGGAAAAGGATAATTTAATTGATTACATCATCTATATTGTGCATGATTCTCAGGAATGTCTAACCTTTTGGAAACAAGTTTTGCAATATAAAATTGTGCCACTTTATGATTTCTGGGTTGGATCAGTACTTTACATCTGAGAAAGTCTCATAAAAACCTTTTCCTAGGCAGGGGTCTAACTCCCAGTCTTTTGATATAACATCAGCAAACACAGTTACCACTGAAATTGTTGCCATTTACTTCTTTCACATTGATCATGAAAAAAGTTTACAACGTATCTGGAGAAAACCCATGTGTCTATCAGTGATAGGCATACCTATGACCAGGAATTGAACATAGGACACATTAGTGAGAAGCATAGTGCATTACCACTATGCTATCAATTCTCTGAGGCCATCAAGTTGTAGAGTGGTTCATAACAATGTGTTGCAGCCAAGAAAATCAGTCTCAACCACCTAGTAATACCACAGACAGTGGCCTGAAAACCTATGGGAAGGGCACACATTTCTCACATTGTGCTTCATATGGGATCAGAGCCTGGGAGAAGATGGACGCCAAGCCTTACACTGGACATATCTTCCTAGCCAAGGTTCTCACAGGTAGTCCATGATTTAAAGACTCTATCTATCCTCCATGCACAGGGAAACAATGCACTTTTCAAACTTTTAGCAGTAGATATTTAAGCCATACTATTCCATCTCATGGTTAGGTTAACTGAGCAGAAATAGTATCACAAACAATATCATGTCAGTCAGCCATTGACTGTTTATTATCTCATTTTTTTCTTGCATCTCTGTTTGCCCCTTTTTATCCTCCAAATTGAACATATAGATTAGCACTTGTCCATCCATGCTTGTGAGTAATTTTACGGAGTTACAGTTACAGTTTGGGTTTAGCATTATGATGTTGCTTCAGTATACTGCATCAGTCTGGAGTTATGTTTGTTTTTTGCTATGTAACCAAACATCAAAATAAAACCCAACATACAGTATTCATCCTCACAATGTAGCTCTGTTTAAAACAATCATCCTTCACTGTTATCAATGCAACATCATTAAAACATAAAATTAATTTTCCCATCTACCCGTAAATCTTTGTGTAACTGTTGCAGGTTACTATTGTCAAGGCAAGTCAGACATGAAGTATACAGAGATAATCAAGGCAGAACACCCCAGCATCAAATATGATTCTGCTGTTGATGATGTGAACAATCCTGAAGAGTTTGTCATATTTCAGGACAATCAGGCCTACCCAGAATACCATGTGACTTTTACTGCATAGATCAAAGTACCAAAGGTACTATTTGTACATGACTGAGACAAATACTTGTCAGTGTTATAGATTTTACTGATAAGCTTTTAACTTAGAAAAAAAGTAACAGCTTATCCATGATTTAAGTCTTTGTCAACACTATAGGTAACATTGATGCTAGTTTTTTGTGTATCTGCTGTAAGCAGAGGTGGCACATAGGAATCACTTTTCCGTCATTTGTCTGTCCTGTCCATCACACTTTTTTCATCACCCTTCAGCAGGTGACACATATGTTTCCAAGGAACACTCTTGTATTGTTTTTAATATCAGTAGTCATCTTTTATAGACATACAGTCAAACTTGTTTTAAGCGACTGTCCATGGAATATTGTAAAAGTGGTCTGTTAATGAAATGATCTTTGAAAAAATATCTGCAACTTTTGAGCTTGCCAGGACAAACGTCCAAGAGAGCTCTTAGTGGACGAGCGATGTCACATTTTAGTTTCTGCATGATAACTCTGGAACAAGTTGACCGATTTAAATAATATATGGTAAACATGTTTAATCTAATTTTGGGCAAAATCCGTAAATTTAAAACACAGTTATGGCCCCTTTTTGACTTAGAATTTGCAAAAAAACACCTTGTCTTGTTCCAAACCAGGTGGACAGATTTAAATTATTTTTGGAATACATGTTTATTCTAATAAAGTGAAGGCCAAGATTGATTTTGGTCAAATCCTTAAATTTTCAACACAGTTATGATCACTTTTTGACACCTCTGCTCGATAACTCCTGAACGGGGTGACAGATTTATATAATTTTTTCTACATAGATTTACCCCAATAAAAATAAAGGGTTGTTTGATTTATGGCAAAATCTGTAAATTTTTTACAGTTTTGACCACTTTTTGACTTAGAATTTGCCAAAAAAAATGTTTATAAACAAATATTAAGGTCATGTTCGACATAATGGGCCAAAGGGTCAGAGTCGATTTTTAGGAAAATCCATAAATTTTGACACAGTTATGGCCCTTTTTAGAATTTGCAAAAAACACATTGTTTGTCCTAGCTTGTAGAAATGATGATATTTTCCAAATTTTTTCACCTTGTGACTTTGGATTGTTGTTGATGTAAAAATAAATATATATAAAATTTATGGTTTGGGCAGTTTCATCAATTTTATACTTTGTGTTTTTACATGCATCCAACATTCAGAATGATTTGACAGTCAGGACGAAATAGTTCAGTTGGAAAATCATAGCTATTTAATTTGTGACATGCTCTTAATGGGTTCAGTCACACAGCAGCTAATGCAAAGTCAGCAATTCCTGTTTCAACATGTTGAAGAATAAATACATACATAAATTGAAATGGTGAGATTAAACTGTATGTCATACAAAAATGATCAAATAATCATATGAATTTGTTTCATTGTTTGATTCAAACAATCAATCAAAAGGCAGATTACTTAATTAGTGAATGGTAAATTCACACAGATGCCTTTTAGTACCCAGATGAAAAGATCCAGCTACTTGTGGCATTTAAGGTGTCAGTACCTATTGTCAAATTATTGCGAATGGCTAATGTATTTTTTTTATTACATTTGGAAAAATCTGTGTAACAAAGAAAAGGATTATCAAAGGAAAATTGACATGCACTTAATCATGCCCTTCTGGTGAGACAGTTGTTCGCTGAATGCATATTTGTTTTAGTTTGCCTGCAATTAAATTTAGCAGTCATTAGTCGTGCAAAGAAAAAGTCATTTAATAGATGAAAAATATAGAGTAAATTCTTTTTGGGGATAATAAATGGTTGTTTAAGACAAAAAGTCACTTAAAAGTTCAGATGTGGTCATTTGGACAAGCTTGACTGTATTTTAATATGTACATAAATTTTTTATTTATAATGTAGTACGTGTTTATCAATGTTGTATAATTTTAGGTGTACATTTTGTGTATTTCCCAATGTATATACATGTGTTTGTAAAATCATGTTACATATTTCTTAAAATAACAGTTATTATGAAAATTTTACATTGAATATTGAGGGCTAACTGCAAAACTCTTCCATCTTCTTCTATTTTTAGTCCCCTACCGTGTTACACTGGAGGGGACTATAGGTTTTCCCTCCGTCTGTCTGTCCATCTGTCCTCCAGATGTCTGGAAATCTGGATCTCGTGATAACTTAAAAACCTTTAAGATTATTAAATATTATAAAACTTGGTATATGAATAATGGCAGTATGGAGATTCTGCACATCAACTTGTTTTGTTTTTTTTCTCAGACCAAAATTCTGGTTGCTATGGAAACAGAAAATTATGCATCTCACCGGTAGGGGACTCATATGTTGCGGTGTAACACCAGATACATGTTATAGTTTATTATACACTGAGGTAGTTTTGGAGATATGCCAATATACCCTCATTCGTATTGCTGTACTTTATTGAGCTATCTGATCTTGGTCTGCTCTTGTTTGCCAAGACATCAAAACATGTCTCCATAAGGTAAGGGGTTAAGGTCTATATTCAAATGCAAATTGCTGTGCTTGAACAATGAAATAACCAAATCAGTTTTAAAATAATGGAAGCATGTGACATAACATTTGTTTACAGTAGAACAAGATTCTATGTACATTTTACAAGTATTGTTATATAACTAATATACACATGCGCCATGAATTAATAGAATTGAATAGTTCATATACATATATACACATATTCTTGTAAATATATTTCTCGTGCATTATTTTTGTTAACTATTTATGTTTTTGCTAAAGACAGCTGTGCTGTCTCAACCTAGCAAATAAACTTATTATATGAGTTGAGTTGTTATTAACAATCTACATGTATTATGTCTGTCTTCAATTTCAGCAATAATCTGAGAGAAAGAGGTTGTAATGTTTACCACCTATTGTTTTTTTATATTAATTTAATGTCGTTAGTTTTGCTGACATGTAAACTATTATTATACCCCTGCTGCACAGAGGCGAAGGCTGAAATAGGACCAAACAAAAATTTTTCCATCCCCATCAGGGATAAAAAATAAACAGAACAGAAAGATTTTTTTTTATCTGAAAGTGTACATTTTACATAGTTTTCATCAAAAAATACTTTAATAATCTGTCACTGATTGGGGCCTCGAATTTTTTTTCCCTAACTCCCCTTTTCAACAAGTTCACAACCCTTTCCTTTTATTTCCCTTAAAAATTTTCTTAATTATTAACCATATTTTTTAATCATCAATTTTTCACAAGCAATGAAACAAATTTTACCATTTACATTACTTTGATTTAATTTAAGCTTTTTTTTTTTAATAATGAATTCCCCCGTGGAAAAAAAGAGTTGTTTAAATTTGTTCTAATTTTTTTCTGTCCCTTGGGGTTTTTTTTAAAAAATTTTAAATAAAATAAAAAACATTTAAATGTAAATATAAAAAATTTTTATTTTTCTGTTAACAAAGTGAACGTAATTAATATATCTTTTTTTTTAAAAAGCCTGGGCCCACCAATATGGGGGCCAAAAAAATTTTTTTTTTTGGGGAAACACGGTGGGTGATACTATACGGGCTACTTATTATACAAATTTTTAAAATATGTATATCAAGGGGGCCCTAATTAAATTTTTTTATGCTTTCCATATAGGAAAAGTTTTTAGGAATTTTTTTTCCTGATCAGAATTTTTTTTAAATTTGAAAAGTTACTGGTTTATAATTCAATCGTTTAGATATTTGACAATAATTTAAGTAAAATCTTTTTGGGAAAAAATGAACACAAGCTTACGAACAACCCCTAAAATTTTAATAATTATTAAAAATTAATAAAATTTTCCCTTATCTTTTTTAATTCTCTCAATAACTTTCTTTCCAAATACAAAGATTTTTTTTTGGGGAAACATTTTTAAAAAAAAAGCATAATAATAAAATTTATGCAAAAACATTCAAAAAAAACAGGAAAAAAAATCAAACCAACAATTTTTAAAATTACCCAAAATATCATAAGATTAAAAGATTTTTCAAAAGTAGGCCGTGGGAACATTCAAAAACAGTGGACAAGAATCTTCATTCAAAGGGTTTTTTTGGGCTTTCAAGGGCTTGGTAAAACAAAAAACCCATCAGACAGCCCTGGAAAGGAAACCCCTTTACCTGGGTCTCCTGTTTTCATTATGTCAAAACATTTTATATCGGTTTTGAAAAATTTCCATCATTTAAAAAGAAACTGTAAATTTTTAAAAAATTTTCCATAAAAAAATCCTCAATATTGTTATTGCGACTTTTTCATTAAAATTTTCTAACCTAGAAATCTAAAATTTTTTTTTTGCTTTTTGGAATTTTAGACCACCGGGGGGGGGGTTTTCCCCATCCGGATTTTTGTTTCTTTATTTTTTTGGGGCCTTCCCCTTTTGTTTTATTTCGAACTGCCCCCATGTTGTTTTAAATGGGTGGATTTTTCTTTCTATTTTTTATGTTTTTTTTTCATAAAGAAAAGGGACAAAGTAATTTGACATTGTTTGATATTGATAGAATATATTTATTATGGCTTATTGGGGTTTTCATGTTACACATCGTTTACACTGCTTTCACTTTTTGTTTGTTCATCCTGTCATTTTTTTACAATTTTGGGAAAATTTTGCCGCTTTTGGGTTTTAAAGGGCCTTCTCTTTTGCTGAATTTTAAAAATTTCAAAACTTTCAAAAAGGGAAATAAAGGTTTTTTAATCTCTCTTTTTTATTCAAAGGTTTTTTCAATTTTAACCCTTAAAAAAAAAAAAAAATAAAATTTGTAAAAGGAAAGTTGTGTGTTGCTTAAGGGAAATATATAATTTTAAATTTTTGTTTAAAATTAAATTTTTTTTAAAAATTTTTTCAGGGGTTTAAAAACTGCAAAATTGGGGGTTCAATTTTAATTGTCTGGGCACTGGGAAAATTCGGGGTATAGATACAAAGCTGTTCTGCCATTAAATTTTATTCCCAAAAATATCACCGAAATTTTACTGAAATTTTTCAAAATTTTTCTCATAGGTTTTTTTGGGAAAAAAAGTGATTAAAATTGTAATCACTTTTTGAATCACTTTACCAATGTCCAAAAAATTTTTTTTACTATAAAAGTAATCCCTTTTAAAAAAAATTTTAAAACCCTTTTAAAAAAAAGATTAAAAGGTTTTTTCAACAAAAAAATATTTTTTTTTCCCAAAAATGGTTTTAAATTTTCTGCAGCTTGTCCAACTAAGTCACTTTACAGGGACTACACGAAAGCAATTTTAATAATCCCAACACGGTTTGGCTTGCCCTAAATATGCGGGGAAATTAGCTTTTTTGATTTTGGTTTCTCTGGTTAAAAGGGTTTGGGAAATTTATTTAAATAATTAGGAAAAAAAATAATAAAAAATTTTTTAAAAAGGGGAAAATTTTTTTTAATCTGTAAAAACCCCGGGCCCATCATTTTTTTTATAATTTTTTCTGCATTACAACTCTCATAACAGAAAAATTTTTTGAAATACGATTTTGTTGATTATCAAAATCAATGGGGAAAAATGGGAAATTGGGGGAAGACTTTTGAATTAAGTTCAACAAAATTAAAAAAAAAACCCCCCAGAAAAACCCAAATTTAAACCTGTATTTCTGGAAATATTTTTTGGGAAAATTCCCCCAATTGGACTTTTTTTTTTTATACACATAAAAATTGTGTTTTTAATTAATCATTTTTATAATACAGCTCTGTTTTCCCGAAAAAGGGGTTTTTAATGGGAATTTTTTTGGGTTCCGCATTTAAATTGGAAACAGGGGCTTGGGTTCTTCCCCAAAAGCGACATTCCAAATCAAAAAAATTGGGCTTGGGCGGCCCGTTGGTGCTCACAAATTTCCGGACTGATTGGGGCCCGGGACGGGGGTGGGTACATGCCACATGGCTACGGGGGTTCTGCATTGGGGCCTTATTTCAATTACTCCAAAAACGGGTAAAACTTTGGTGGGCGTTTAAAACCCAACAAAAAAAAATATTATTGGGGTTTTTGCTTTTGGGGAAAATTTTTTGGTTTAAATAGTTTTTATTATGTTGTTTTCCTTTTTGTACCATTGGAAAATTGGTTTTAAAATAAATAGGGGGTCCCCTATTTAAAAATGGAGACTTTCATACTTAAACTTAATTACAACATCTTTCATGGGAAAAAAGACTTCACAATTATTATAATTATAAAAGGTTAAACCAGTTTTAACCCCTTTGGTGGCTATCAGAGGGGTTTTCAACTGCGGGGTTTTAAAAAAGATAACACGGGGGTCAGGGGATTGGGGCCAAGGGGAAATTTTTTTCTGAAACAGATTTGGGAAATTTGGAAACCCATTGATGGTTTCAAGGTTTTTCTAGGGGCACAAATTTTAAAATTTTTATTAAAATTTTATAAAAAAATTTTTATTTTGTGGGGGTTTACAGATTAATTCCCTTTGTGTGTGGGGAAAACAATTTAGTGAACATTTTTTAAAAAACATAACCCGAATATTAGTAACATATAAAAATTTTTCCCTTTTTTTTTCAAATGACAGATTTCTTTATTTTTTCAGGGGCATTTTTTTTGATATAAAAACTTTATAAAATGAAAAAAATTTCCCTACCTCACCCGATTTTTTTTTTTAAATAAAAAATTCCTTTTTTTTTTGAAATTTTTTTGCCAAATTTCCATAAAAACAATTAAAAAGTGACTTTTTGGGTTCCTTTAAAATTTGGGAAATATACTTTTGGTGTTTTTCTTAACACATGAACTTAAAATTTGGGCTTTCTTCTATAATTCTTCTTAAAAAAATGAGAAATTAAAAAAAGATTTTTTTACCAAAATCAAAATCAGCTGTAACCTGCTGAAACGTTTACGTCCTTAAAGCGTATTTCTCATAGCAAGGGGTTTTAAATTGAAATTTAGAGCCTTTTTGTTGCATATGCTTTTCTTTAATGTCTGTTATATATTAGAAAATGCAGGAAGTAATAATTTCATGCTGGAGATAAGAACTGCATTAATTTCTGAGAATGACACATCTACATATTTAAGTAACTGGTGAGATGACAGTGAAATAAAAATATATTACAGAGTATACTGTATAAGTTTTTATTCTTGAACACCCTGTTTAGATTAGCTCATTTTACACAAATATCAATGGTTATGTTGAATTTTTAGGATGATTGGATATTTTCGTCCATCTGTCCCAGTTTGTTACGTCCCCCTTCCAATTTATTTAAGCAATCTTGATCAAACATGATGACAAGGTTTATAAGAAAATAGTTGTATATCAGTAGTTTCAAAGCCATAAGTAATGACCCTTGAATGATCAGATACTGCCCAATTATATAGTTTTTCCAGTACTTATTAAAAAATTGTTAACCTATAGCTCTGCAACGCTTTTCAGTGTAACTGACTGTTTGAATATTTCCCAATAACCGAAAATTATACCATGGGCGGAGCTACTGAGCTATGGTATAATTTTCATGGTGGATATCGCTAAAAAATAGAAACTGCACTAGGTTCACGATGTCTGATCTATAAATAGAATGATATGTTTACACGTGATCATAATAGAAGCTGCAATGGGTGACCTTATAAGCCTGCTGGAATAAATCAGCTCAAAAACTACTGATGAAAGGCCCTCATTTATTTGTGCAACATTATAGAAATATGTCAATGCAACTGATAAAAAATAAAAATGAAATATTTGATTGCAAACAGTAAACATAAGAAACATAAAATTAACAGCTTGAACAATGTTATTATAATGTAATGAACTATTTTTATGCCAAATAAGTCGGTAGTTTCATTTTTCACAATAAAGTTTTTTCTTCTAACTCAGCGATTTCCAATATTAAAAACACATTTATAGCATACTGCGCTAGTATCACAGTGACCAGGATGACGGCCAACTTAGGATTTGGTGATTTTTCACATGGTATTTTGATTTCTTCAAACACATTATTTAATCCAGAGACCAAAAAGAGTGTTGGGATCAAATGGTTGCAACATTAGTGTTTTCATCAAACAATCCATACATTGTGATAACAAAATGTCCTCCCAAAAAAACCAAAAAATTATTAAAATATTTTTTCCCCCCAAAATCAAAACTTAAAGAACAAATTGCACCATCATCGAAATCCATCGTGACTCCCAAATTTGATTGTTTAACTGAATTTGGCGCCGACACCTTTCCA
>CM037778.1:56542590-56592590 GCA_021229015.1 Solen grandis
GGTTGACAGCACAGCTGTCTTTAGCAAAAACATAAATAGTTACAAAAATAATGCACGAGAAATATATTTACAAGAATATGTGTATATATGTATATGAACTATTCAATTCTATTAATTCATGGCGCATGTGTATATTAGTTATATAACAATACTTGTAAAATGTACATAGAATCTTGTTCTACTGTAAACAAATGTTATGTCACATGCTTCCATTATTTTAAACTGATTTGGTTATTTCATTGTTCAAGCACAGCAATTTGCATTTGAATATAGACCTTAACCCCTTACCTTATGGAGACATGTTTTGATGTCTTGGCAAACAAGAGCAGACCAAGATCAGACAGCTCAATAAAGTACAGCAATACTGAATGAGGGCATATTGGCATATCTCCAAAACTATCCTCAGTGTATAATAAACTATAACATGTATCTGGTGTTACACACAACATATGAGTCCCCTACCGGTGAGATGCATAATTTTCTGTTTCCATAGCAACCAGAATTTTGGTCTGAGAAAAAAAACAAAAACAAGTTGATGTGCAGAATCTCCATACTGCCATCTATTCATATACCAAGTTTTATAATATTTAATAATCTTAAAAGGTTTTTAAGTTATCACGAGATCCAGATTTCCAGACATCTGGAGGACAGATGGACAGACAGACGGAGGGAAAACCTATAGTCCCCTCCAGTGTAAACACCGGTAGGGGACTAAAAATAGAAGAAGATGGAAGAGTTTTGCAGTTAGCCCTCAATATTCAATGTAAAATTTTCATAATAACTGTTATTTTAAGAAAATATGTAACATGATTTTACAAACACATGTATATACATTGGGAAATACACAAAATGTACACCTAAAATTATACAACATTGATAAACACGTACTACATTATAAATACAAAATTTATGTACATATTAAAATACAGTCAAGCTTGTCCAAATGACCACATCTGAACTTTTAAGTGACTTTTTGTCTTAAACAACCATTTATTATCCCCAAAAAGAATTTACTCTATATTTTTCATCTATTAAATGACTTTTTCTTTGCACGACTAATGACTGCTAAATTTAATTGCAGGCAAACTAAAACAAATATGCATTCAGCGAACAACTGTCTCACCAGAAGGGCATGATTAAGTGCATGTCAATTTTCCTTTTGATAATCCTTTTCTTTGTTACACAGATTTTTCCAAATGTAATAAAAAAAATACATTAGCCATTCGCAATAATTTGACAATAGGTACTGACACCTTAAATGCCACAAGTAGCTGGATCTTTTCATCTGGGTACTAAAAGGCATCTGTGTGAATTTACCATTCACTAATTAAGTAATCTGCCTTTTGATTGATTGTTTGAATCAAACAATGAAACAAATTCAATATGATTATTTGATCATTTTTGTATGACATACAGTTTAATCTCACCATTTCAATTTATGTATGTATTTATTCTTCAACATGTTGAAACAGGAATTGCTGACTTTGCATTAGCTGCTGTGTGACTGAACCCATTAAGAGCATGTCACAAATTAAATAGCTATGATTTTCCAACTGAACTATTTCGTCCTGACTGTCAAATCATTCTGAATGTTGGATGCATGTAAAAACACAAAGTATAAAATTGATGAAACTGCCCAAACCATAAATTTTATATATATTTATTTTTACATCAACAACAATCCAAAGTCACAAGGTGAAAAATTTGGAAAATATCATCATTTCTACAAGCTAGGACAAACAATGTGTTTTTTGCAAATTCTAAAAAGGGCCATAACTGTGTCAAAAATTTATGGATTTTCCTAAAAATCGACTCTGACCCTTTGGCCCATTATGTCGAACATGACCTTAATATTTGTTTATAAACATTTTTTTTGGCAAATTCTAAGTCAAAAAGTGGTCAAAACTGTAAAAAATTTACAGATTTTGCCATAAATCAAACAACCCTTTATTTTATTGGGGTAAATCTATGTAGAAAAAATTATATAAATCTGTCAACCCGTTCAGGAGTTATCGAGCAGAGGTGTCAAAAAGTGATCATAACTGTGTTGAAAATTTAAGGATTTTGACCAAAATCAATCTTGGCCTTCACTTTATTAGAATAAACATGTATTCCAAAAATAATTTAAATCTGTCCACCTGGTTTGGAACAGACAAGGTGTTTTTTGCAAATGCTAAGTCAAAAAGGGGCCATAACTGTGTAAAAAATTTAAGGATTTTGCCCAAAATTAGATTAAACATGTTTACCATATATTATTTAAATCGGTCAACTTGTTCCAGAGTTATCATGCAGAAACTAAAATGTGACATCGCTCGTCCACTAAGAGCTCTCCTTGGACGTTGTCCTGGCAAGCTCAAAAGTTGCAGATATATTTTTCAAAGATCATTTCATTAACAGACCACTTTTACAATATTCCATGGACAGTCGCTTAAAACAAGTTTGACTGTATGTCTATAAAAGATGACTACTGATATTAAAAACAATACAAGAGTGTTCCTTGGAACATATGTGTCACCTGCTGAAGGGTGATGAAAAAAGTGTGATGGACAGACAGACAAATGACGGAAAAGTGATTCCTATGTGCCACCTCTGCTTACAGCAGATACACAAAAAACTAGCATCAATGTGTACCTATAGTGTTGACAAAGACTTAAAATCATGGATAAGCTGTTACTTTTTTTCTAAGTTAAAAGCTTATCAGTAAAATCTATAACACTGACAAGTATTTTTTTGTCTCAGTCATGTACAAATAGTACCTTTGGTACTTTGATCTATGCAGTAAAAGTCACATGGTATTCTGGGTAGGCCTGATTGTCCTGAAATATGACAAACTCTTCAGGATTGTTCACATCATCTACAGCAGAATCATATTTGATGCTGGGGTGTTCTGCCTTGATTATCTCTGTATACTTCATGTCTGACTTGCCTTGACAATAGTAACCTGGAACAGTTACACAAAGATTTACGGGTAGATGGGAAAATTAATTTTATGTTTTAATGATGTTACATTGATAACAGTGAAGGATGATTGTTTTAAACAGAGCTACATTGTGAGGATGAATACTGTATGTTGGGTTTTATTTTTATGTTTGGTTACGTAGCAAAAAACAAACATAACCTCAGACTGATGCAGTATACTGAAGCAACATCATAATGCTAAACCCAAACCGTAATTGTAACTCCGTAAAATTACTCACATAAGCATGGATGGACAAGTGCTAATCTATATGCTCCCACCCATGTTCAATTTGGAGGATAAAAAGGGACAAACAGAGATGCAAGAAAAAAATGAGATAATAAACAGTCAATGGTTGACTGACATGATATTGTTTGTGATACTATTTCTGCTCAGTTAACCTAACCATGAGTTGGAATAGTAAGGCTTAAATATCTACTGCTAAAAGTTTGAAAAGTGCATTGCTTCCTGTGCTTGGAGGATAGATAGAGTCTTTAAATCATGGACTACCTGTGAGAACCTTGGCTAGGAAGATATGTCCAGTGTAAGGCTTGGCGTCCATCTTCTCCCAGGCTCTGATCCCATATGAAGCACAATGTGAGAAATGTGTGCCCTTCCCATAGGTTTTCAGGCCACTGTCTGTGGTATTACTAGGTGGTTGAGACTGATTCTTCTTGGCTGCAACACATTGTTATGAACCACTTTACCAACTTTATGGCCTCAGAGAATTGATAGCATAGTGGTAATGCACTATGCTTCTCACTAATGTGTCCTATGTTCAATTCCTGGTCATAGGTATGCCTATCACCTGATAGACACATGGGTTTTCTCCAGATACGTTGTAAACTTTTTTCATGATCAATGTGAAAGAAGTAAATGGCAACATATTTCAGTGGTAACTGTGTTTGCTGATGTTATATCAAAAGACTGGGAGTTAGATCCCTGCCTAGGAAAAGGTTTTATGAGACTTTCCCAGATGTAAAGTACTGGTCCAACCCAGAAATCATAAAGTGGCACAATTTTATATTGCAAAACTTGTTTCCAAAAGGTTAGACATTCCTGAGAATCATGCACAATATAGATGGTGTAATCAATTAAATTATCCTTTTCCAACTTTGGCTTAACATTTTTTTAAATCAAAATATGGCATCTCATTTACACCAAACATTTTTCAGCAATTCATAATTCTAAACTTGATTAGACTTCAATAATTTCTGACACAACTTCCATAATTTTACACAAGGAAACTTCATAATTTTATAAAAGGAAACTTTCAACAAGTTTTAATTCTGTTTTACAAAGTAATTCTGACCTCAAGTTTGTGAAAAATACTTAAGTCCAATCTCAGGACTACACTCAAGTTATTGTACTAAAACCCCAGTCTACAACCTTGTGTAATGACCATATTTCAGTTTAAGCTTGAACATCATTCTTACACACAATTTCAAGAAGACTGGGTCTGGTCATTTAAATAATGTCATCAGTAAAGACATGTTGTTATGGTCCCCATACTAAGTAGATCCATTACTGTGCACTTCATTGTACTATCATAATTTTTTAGGTTTTTGCATCGCAGTGCGAAAACTTATTGTTTTTCTTCTGTTTTTTGTTGTTGTTTTTTTTTATTATTATTTTTCTAACCCTTTTTTGTGAAAGACATAGCTAAATGATCAGAAAAGCCACATGTATGAAGTTTTAATCAGTTATAACCACATATTTGAAAATGATCCTTACGTTGAGAAAAATTCCATTTATTTCTTGCTTTTCCCGCTAGGGGGCGTTTTGCATGAAATTAATTAATGGCTAATAACTCAGTTATTTGAGCTTCGATTCAAATGCGTTTTTTTTCATTCTGTTCCGTGTTGATACCCTCATGAAACGTGATAGATTTCAAGGATGTGATTAGGTGGAAGTTTTTGAGCTAATGAAGGTTGAATGTTCGAACCCTGCAAAAAACTGTGCAAATGAGGGTAGGTCTACGAAAAACCTATAATAAAAAATAAATAAAAAGGTCAAGGTCATTTTACGATTATTGTGTTTATATTCGGCCACATATAGGTCCAAAACTAAAAATATCTCTTTGAGTGTATATGAACAAAAGTTTTAGTTCTTCAAGAGCTCTTTCCAGTGATGTTAAGTTTTTGAAGATCGGACTTGATTACGGCATTCCAAAGTTTGATCTTTTTTTGGAATAATTGTAAATCAGTTTTTATGCTTCAAATTGTGATATATAAGAAATAGGATGTTTGACTACTGCGACTTGTATACTTGATTGAACTATTTGCTGCATTGCAAGTTGCTAATGGTAAAATTTTACTAAATTTTGTTTCTCATTTTGCCGCTAGGGGGCGCTTAGCTTGAAAGCACTCTTCTACTTAAACTTAAAAACGTTGAAGTCTGATCCAAATGCGGTTTGTTGCATTATGTTCCTTGTTGATAGCCTGATAAAATATGATATTTTGTAGGTATGAGTGCCTGAAACTTTTTGAGCTTGTAACAGAAGGTTGAAAGTTCGAACCTTGCAAAAAACTGTGCAGATGAAGGTAGGTCTACGAAAAACCTATCCATTTTTGTTAGACATCAAATAGAAGAATTCTGTTTGCTGTAAATGATTTGCAAGACATATACGCACAAAATATATGGGGTGGCGAATTTAAGAAATGCATGGTTTGTCCTCTAGAAACGGTCAAATTTCACTAAATTTTAAGAAAAATTAAAATTTCAAAAACATGTTTTTTGTCACTCCTGACTTTATTTTTTGTTTATTCTTCATGATATTTTCACAAGTTATGTATTGTTATGTTTGAAAGGGCCTCACAATTAAAAATTTGAAAACAAATTGCAAAGGTCAAGGTCATATTACAATTTTTGTTTTTATTCAGCTCCAAATAGCTCCAAAACAAAAAAATTTCATTGAGAGTATATGCACAAAAGTTTTAGTTCTTGAAGAGCCCTTTCCAGTGATGTTTAGTTTTTTGAAGATCGGACTTGATTTGGTCATTTTACAGCAGTCTGAGGTTTGATCCTCTTTAGAACAATTGTAAATCAGTTGCTATTCTTCAAATTGTGATATATAAGGAATACAATGTTTAACTAGTGCAACTTGTATACTTAATTGAACTATTTGCTGTTTTGCTAGGGGGCGCTTAATGGCTTGAAATCACCCTTTATAATTAAAATAATTGAAGTCAGATTTTTATGTTATTTTTTCATTCTTTTCCTTGGTGACATCAATTTGAAACAACACTAAAAATTAATGCAATATTTCATGAAAATGATAGTAATTCAATGCAACATTAGTTCGTAATAATGTTGAGTGGCATATCGCATTGTCGTGTGTCATTTTATACCGTTGTTTGTCGTTTGCAATTGTTGTTTATTGAATACAATTTTCGTTTGTCGCCATCATAAAGCAACATACACATATAACGTTGCAGTACCCGAAGTACGTAAAAAAAGTTTTCAAGTTTGCGACTACATAACAGACAGGTAATACTCAAAAGTATTCTTCTTGGTAAAAAGTCTGCTTAAGCATTGCGACAAAAATGTTTGAAAGATCACAGTTAACAGTATTCAACAACCCGGTGAACGAAGAAATATGTTTTTCAAATCATGCGACTCGTGAACTGAATGGAATTGATTTCATGAAAACCCATGATATCGCGTCTACATAACTGACAGGTACTCAACAATATTCTTTGGTAAAAAGTCTTCTTAAACATTGCGACAAAAATGTTTGAAAGTATCAAACAGTATCAACAAGCCATTAAACGAAGAATTTTTTTTTTAATCATGCGACTCATGAACTGAATGGAATTGATTTCATGAAAACCGATGATATCGTGACAAAAATTTTGGGTAAAAAGTCTTTAACATTGCACAAAAATGTTTGAAAGATCGCTGTTAACAGTATCAACAAGCCAGTGAACGAAGAAATGTTTTACGAATCATGCGACTCTTGAACTGAATGGAATTGCTTTCGCGAAAACCGATGATATCGCGATAGCGATTCTAGTCTTATTATTATTATCATTTGTTTGTTTGTATGTTCATATTGCTTTTTGTAGGTTTGTTTAACCTGCAGTGGCCATATTTAATAATTATGTATTTGTGAATGGCCATAGGCATATTGTAATGCCGATTTGCCAATAAACTTGAAACATAATGCAATCAAAATATGGATGCCAAATTTACATTGTTCATTAATATCATTTAGTTACTAATTGGGCCTTGTTTGAACCCCAAATATAGTCTTACAATGTACATGTATCTGCACTAAAGCTATGATCTGGTCCATTATAAGCTGGTATCCAAGCTTGGACCCAAAAATACATGAGTCTTTCAATGTACAAATTGTATCTGCACTAAAGTTATGATCTGGTCCAACATCACCTGGTATCCAAGCTTGGACCCAAAATACATGAGTCTTACAATGAACATGTATCTGCACTAAAGATATGATCTGGTCCAACATGAGTTGGTATCCAAGCTTGGACCCCAAATTAAAGTGTTAAAATGGATCTGGACTGTACTAGAAGAACACTAAAGTACCACAATTTAATCCATGCTTTCAATGAATGACTGAGAATTATTAACGAGTGATAATATATTTCACTATAGATAAGATAGAACATTCTAATAAACGCATTGTGCATCTTTATCTTAAAGTAGTATTTTAAAGCAGTACTAGGAATTTTTATGGTTGCATAGCTTGAGCAAGGTTAATTTTTAAAAAAAATCATGTCACATATCACTGAGGCTCCCCAAAACAAAAAGGAAATAAACGAGAGGGCCAAGATGGCCCTGAATTGCTCACCTGAGAAATGTTGCATTCATGCTAATCTTACCAAATATATAATCCATGTAAAAAACAGCAAGATAATCAGAATTCCACACAAAAACTGCACCTGTGGTCCAAATCTTTATGGTTATAGCTATAAAATCAAGTGCCCCTTGGGTAGGACCAATTTTGACCATGATTTGAAAACTTGTTTTAGGTCCACTAGGCCATGTAACATACCAAATATATAAACCCCAGATCTTGTTGATTCTGACAAGATGAAACCTCAGATCTTGTGGATTCTGACAAGATGATCTTTTGAGGTTTTTCCTTTACAAGTCTATGTAAAATCAAGTGACAACTGGGGTTGAAGCATTTTTAATCAACTTGCCATGATTTGAATAAACTTGGCATATGTCCACTAGGCCATGTTACATACCAAATATCCAAACTCCAAGCCTTGTGGTTTCTGCCAAGGAGATTTTTCTATTTTTTCCTTATATAAGTTTATGTAAAATTGAGTGACCCTTGGGACCTTGACCAATTTTGACCCTAAAGGTCATGATTTGAACAAACTTGGTAGATGTCCATTAGGCCATGTACACACCACCTTGTTCTTTCTTACAAGAAGAATTTTGACCCAAAGGTTTCCAAATTGGTAGAGGTAAATTAGGCCATGTTGCACACCAACTATCTTAACTCCAGGCCTTGTGGTTTCTGACAAAAAGATATTCTAAACATCTTAACTCCAGGCCTTATGGTTTCTGACAAGAAGATTTTATCAAGTTTTTCTTATACGTTTATAACTTTAAGTAAAATCAAGTGACCCCAGGGACAGGGCCAATTTTGACCCCAGAGCTATGATTTGAACAAACCTGGTAGAGGTCCACTAGACAATGCCACACACAAAATATCTTAGCTCTAAGCCTTGTGATTTCTGAGCGTCAGATTTTTAAAGATTTCACTTTTAAAATCTAATTTAGCTCCTGTATACTAGATACATGAATGCAATTGATCAGAACCAGATAAACAACTTTGGTAAAGCTTCATGTAAGAAATATCACAGGTAAATTTCATTAAATTTGGACCAGTGGTTTCGAAGTTCAAAATAATTGTAGATGACAGACGATCCTAAAAGCTCACCTAAGCACGTAAAAATGTTTTAGACTTGTATGACAGTAATTTTTTCACTTGTCATAATAATAAAATACATATTTTTGACAGCACATGAAAGAAAATATGATCTAACAAAAAATCAACAACTTTCCTCTACCATACATGCCATATCTCCCGGCGGGAGATTAAATCTCCCGGGATTTCGACTTGTCTCCCGATCTCCCGCCGGGAGGTGAAAATCTCCCGGTCTGACTTAAATCAAACTGGTTTCCCTTTGAACTCAGTATAATCCATTTTATTACCGACCTATGATACAGCATTAGGAAGATTACGTAAGAACATGTGTTAGTATCAATCCTGACCAGTGTGCTGTACACAGCCACAATCAATGTGTGATCGTCCTTATCCAATCAAATTGCATAATTCAGACAGGTAGCAGATTGGACACTCTATCAGTTGAAACAATTATCGTCGGGTAATTAGCAGCTATCAAGGCAATACTAAAGCTAGAATGAGTAAGGTTAGTATGGTACACTGTAATAAAGACGTAAATCTTATCATGGATAAAAAAAAGGTCCCGGAGAATAGCTAATCCTTACTTACCGGAAGTGTAAACAATAAATGATAATTAGATCAACTGTTTACCAATCATTTAAATCTTAACAAAACTCATCATATTGACACATCATAGAAAGTACACCTCAGCTAGCGATAAATTGCAAATGAATTGCAATTTTCACACCGAAAATGACTTGATAAACAAGGAATATCGTCTGCTGAGTAATTTACTATAATGAGATGTCATGATCGGAAGAGTTGGGTAACCACTTCATACCACCATACCGTACACATAAATATTTTAAGCAAATAATATTTTAGCTAAAAGCAATTTAATTCAGAAAAAATAATACACAGACGGAAGGTGAAAGTATTATTAAAAATGATCTAACTTTTTATCTTTATTCATCCCCATTAATTAAAACCTTATGATCAGAAATCATTCAATAAATCAAAGATACTGTACATATCAATTTAAATGTGTTTGCATGTAAATGGCATGTTCTCCAATTTGTTACAAGTTAGTGTTGCATTTAATGTAAAACAATGCTTGTGGAAAGTTAAGTTTCTATTTGAATTAGATTTATTAATAAATTTTGTATTTTTTTTTTACATATAAATTTCATATGGTATTTTCATTAAATGCAATAAACAGTATATAATATAAACTGTTAATGAATTTAATGAAGGGGTAATCAAATGTGTATTTTTTTAATTTTTTTATTAAGAACGTCTCTTCAATATATGTCGTAAAATCTCCCTGGCTGGACCCCAAATCTCCCTGTAAAAATTTCAAAATCTCCCTGGGAGACATACTGAAAATATGGCATGTATGCTCTACTCATTGAATTATCTGGGTTATGATGGTTAAGTGAGAGTCTCCAATTACTGAATGACTATACAATAACAGCAATTGACATATTTAGCTAGGCCACATCCTCTCAAAATAAATATTTGCAACTGTTTCAAACTTTGCTTTCAAGAACATTGAAATATATTTGAGGTACAGTTTTGGTGTAGGGTCAGTGATATCATTCTTGATGTTACAGTACATACGTTTTTGATCGAACATCTCACTTCTGTTAAAGCCATTTGCCTGAATTGCAGAGACATTTTCCTGTTTTGTAGCATGCCAAAGTTGTTGTTCCAGCGGCATGTTGGTCGGGCGCAGATGATTTTTCTCCACTACCTTTTTCCTCAGGCAATACTGCTGGAACTGTGGCTTGCTCTGTATTCTCACAATCTGTCAACAGTTAAACTTACATTATTTCATGTTCAACTGCAATCACTTAATCTGAATAATTTTGAAATGCGAAACGAGAATTCCATAAATGCTTTATAATGCCTACCTGAGATCAATTTGCAGACTTTTTTTTAAGGATCCATTATTATGTAAACAATCTTAGTAGACAGTCACTCACAGATCATAGTGCTAAATTATTTTCAGCTGCAGCAATAAGTTTTTGATAGAAAGGTTCTTGACAATTTCACTATAAACATGGAGTTTCACTCCTCTTGATGGCTCTGCTCCTACTAGTGGCCATGTTTTTATAACAGATCCAAATAAATTGAAAAATATTGGAAAAGCATAACCAAAGACACATACATGCCAAAATATTGACAAATCCAGATAGTAGTTGTGAAGAGGATTTTTAAATATTTTATTACATATACTATATAGAATTGACAACTGACCTGTGTAACTTTTACAGCATTCTTGTCAAATGGCAGCTTGTCACTCATTTTGCCTTTCTGAACTTCAGAAACAAATTTTTGTTCAGTTTTCTTATATTCAGAATCTGTGGCTAATAGTTGGACAAACTTCTCATCTTCCTTTTCATCCATCGTGTCCCAGTATGGTGGGAATTCAAACTGTCCAACTGGGAAATGTGGTGAAAATATTCATAAGATTTTGATATACATGTAACCAATCTATTAAATAATACAGTATATATCTAAAGTTGTGACAGAATGTTATTCAAACCTCCACCATAACACCTTGATTCAGTAACATGCTGCTGCCTCACTGTCTTGAGATAGACTAATGGAACAAAGTGATTGTTAAATACCCACTCACCAACACTCTACCTCATAAATATTCATGTACTGTTAAATACTCACACTCATTATCACCAAACTCTGCTTCGCAAATATTCATGTATTAATTCATGACTTGATGAATATTGATTAAGTGAAGTTCAAATAGTATATGTACAAAATGTATATGAAACAATGCATTTTTTCTTTGCCACACTGACTGTATAAAATCTGAGCTACATATTGTATGAGAAAACAGAGGAGACTGATCAGACAGTTCCTTCCAGTCTATTTGATATGTGTTCTAAAAAATGTGAAGTCTTATCAAGTTTACCTCGACTGATCTCCTTCCTGAAAACAGATTTAAAATTAACTCTGTCTCCTTCAGGGTGTTCTATCATGTCTAGAAGGTTGATGGTATAGATTTGTCCATCAGCAGGGTCCAACAGTCGCACTATCTCTTCCTCGTTCTTCTGACCCATCTCAAGCAGATAGCTGGTCATGGGGTCATAGACTGATATGTTACCGCTGGCATCCTCACAGTGCCATTTCACCTGAGGGAACACAAAATAGTACCCATGACAACCTACCATGTATCACTACTTCCATCTAGACTAAGTGCTTTGTCATTTTCAGGAAATTTATTAGACTTACACGAACAATATCAGCAAATCAAATGCTGCTGTATACCATATAGGAATGAGTATTTTTCTGTCTATTCATGTACAATGTAAACTGGTAAAACTTGGTAGATATTTGTCCAAATACATGTAATGAATTAAATATCCAGTAATATGGTCACACAGTATATTAAAACTGTCATAGGCTAACCAAAACTGAAATTCCACACACATCGCCATATGGAAAAGTTGCTGTTCAAACAAGGCCATCCCCTGCCAAATGCTTTCTCTTTAGAAGATGTGTTGGAGAGTAGAATATTTCATTTTTAAAAGAAAATTTTTGGTAATGAAGACTGATGTTTGAAGTGATGATAGATATAAAACCCATGTGGAGACCTACTAATTCCCCTATTTTGAGGTCTACAGGTAAAATGTCAAGGTCACTGTGACAAATATAAAGCTTGAAAATAACAAAGGGCAATAACTCAAAAATTATGAAAGGTAGAGTTATCATTCTTGTAAACTGCACTCTTCCTTCATAAGATCTATCCACCTATGAAGTATCAAGTTGATATCTCAAACACTTTTTTACTTATTCTATGGGGAAAAAAAACTAAGCCTGAAAAATACCAAAGGGCAATAACTAAAAAATTATGTAAGGTAGAGTTATCATTCTTGTGTACTGCACTCCTCCTCAATAAGATCTATCCACCTATGAAGTTCCAAGTTGATACCTCAAATACTTTTTGACTTATGCTCTGGACAAAAATTAAATCTGAAAAATAACAAAGGGCAATGACTCAAAAATTATGAAAGGTAGAGTTATCATTCTTGTGCACTGCACTCCTCCTCAATGAGATCTATCCACCTATGAATTATCAAGTTGATACCTCAAATACTTCCAAGTTATGTGGGATGGGAGGACGGACGGAGACTATTACCATATCCCCAGCCACCAAAGGCAGCAGGATAATAAAAAAAGGAAAAAAGGACCCCACAGGAAATAAGTGTAGTAGAGGTAACCAAGTAAAATCCTACTGCCCCGAGCTGGTATCGAACTCAGGACCCTCGGTATGCAAATCGGACACTCTACCACGTCGCCACAATAGCTAACTCTATGGCAAGATAGTACAAGTGCCAGTTTATACCTCTACTACATAAGTGCTTGGGTTATCATTAACCACAAGGTCTAAAGAAATACTTACATACAATGAATAAAAGTTCTGCTTTCCAAAAAAAAAAAAAAAAGGAAATTGTAAACTGATAATCTATGGGCTACATGAGGAGAGTAACAGAATGACATGGGTGTGTAATTCCAAGCTGCACATGCTATACATGGAATCTTTAAAATCAATACCATAACAAATCCGCACTTTTTGAGTATACCAGGTCAATCACTGACCACATGGTATTCCTGGGTAACTACTGGATATAGGAATAATTTAATGTGGACTCTTAAGTCACTGAAGATGATGTGATATTAACCAATAGAGGGCAGTAATAACCTCAATTTTTGTCTGTAATTGTAATTTGCATCCAGGCTATTGTCTCAATAAGAAACATTTACATATAAGTTTGCATTTATGTCTGCTGCTTGCGATGAACATTGCTTATAGCAGCTTGTTCACATATAGCCATTGACTAAGAATTTGATTTTAACTAAATTTGTGTAATACGTCTATCATTACCCATCTACAGAGGCAACGTTAGCCAGTGCAACCATCTGTGATTGTAAAAAAATTGGCTGGTTTCCGAATCACAGGCAATACCATCACAGATGGTATTGAAACTATTTTATTTAGACTCATAAAACCTATATTTAGAGTCATTCACTTTTTCCTCTTGTGCTAACTTCATATGTTGAACGTACAAAATTACTTGCGAAATTGCTACCGTGAACTGGTGAAGACGCCATGTTGCTGAACATGTCCTTTTGGGATATCATATTCTTAATTTAACCAATTTCATCAAAGTTGTGTTTATCAAAATATTGTTTTCCAGTGACCTACACTCTGTCAGAAAGCAAAGATTTTTATTTTCTTAAATTTCTACTGATCATTTGTGAACAAGCTGCTGAAAAATGCAATTGGTATGCTAATTATTTCAGACTGTAGTTTATATGTGGTGTGCTAAATTAGCAGGAGAAACCCCCCCCCCCCCCCCCCCCCCCCAAAAAAAAAAAGAAAGTCAGTAGAACTGACAGATGTTCCCCGAAGAACGTCATTGTTACAAATAAGGCCTTGGTCAATGGGTGGGAGGATATGTTAAGGACCGGAATGGGATCAGCACATGCTTATCATGTATAGAATCCAGGTAATGCGCATCTCCTCTTGGTAATAAAGCTTCACATAAAAAGTTTTGTTGAAATCAAGCCGTTAGTTCCTGAGAAATAGTCCGGACAAGGAAAGTGTGACGGACGAACGGACGGACGAAGCGGCGACTATATGCGTCACCTTCAGTGAGCATAAAAAAAAGATAAAAAAAAGCTCTTAACTCTCTAAACAGTAAACCATATAATATATTCTTGTTCCTTTTGATGAGACAGAAGATAAAATGGTAAATACTTTGGTGTCCCCCAAGATCACACAGGGGTCAGGCTCCACCCCCAAAATTTTACTTAGGACCTTTCAGCTCAAAGCTGTTGAAATCCCCATTCCTAAATCATATCTATTCTCCTCATCAGATGAGATGTTTTACCAACTCTAATTTGGAGACTTAGTAACAGTTTACTATTTAATATGATAATACGTGTTACTCATCAGATCTTTCATTGATTTTTTTTAAGTTTTTATACTACTGAAAATTAAGTCATACATTTCAATGTGTGCTCATATCAAAGAGGTTAACCAACACTCTTGACATATGACTGGATATTTGAAATAGTGTATAATGGCCTAAACAACAATTAGCTGACATGATTATGACTGACATTACTAGCATATTGAATTTTGTGGGGTTTTGTTTAAACGATATCTCCTGTTAAATCAGGCAAATGACATGAATATCAGTCAACAACATGGTAGTAGGGGCCATAACTCTCTTAAAAATTAAGGAACCAGGTCACGTCAACGATATGCGTATCTACTCTTGGTAATAAAGCTTCCCATAAAGTTTCATTGAATTCAAGCCATTAGTTCCTGAGAAATAGCCCGGACAAGAATCATGCAACATGAACTATAAGCCAAAAAGTCAAGGGGCCATAACTCTGTGAAAAATTGAGGAACCAGGTCAGGCCGACGATATGCGTATCTACTCTTGGTGATAAAGCTTCCCATAAAGTTTTGTTGAATTCAAGCCATTAGTTCCTGAGAAATAGCCTGGACAAGAATCATGCAATATGTACTATAGGCCAAAAAGTCAAGGGGCCTTAACTCTTTGAAAAATTTAGGAATCGGGTCATGCTGATGATATGCGCATCTCCTCTTGGTAATAAAGCTTCCCATAAAGCAGCAGTTCACTCATGACAAAACAGAATTAAACCATACATACCTGATTATACTGCAAATTTGCATTTTCTTCAGATTTTGATACTTGCTCCCAAACACGAAGTTTCCTTCTTATTACATCATTAGCTTCTGATACTTTCTCCTTTGGACCATACAGACGAATCTTTCCTTCTTTTTTTTCAAGAGTGACCTCAACAAGACCAACTGTTTTTATTTCATCCAGCTGCAACAGAAAAATTCATTTGTATAATTGATCTTTCTGGTCATATTGTAATACCTTTAAGTCATTTGGGATACAAGGCCTTATAACTAATGCAAATTCTTCTTGACATTTCTTGGGTTGGACAAATACAGGCCATGAAATTTTTTTGATGTCAATGGCATTTGAATCCTAAACTTCAGTGTACCATGACACCCTGTTTTGTTATATATCCTGTAGATTGTATAAAATATGGTGACCACGTGCGATAACAATTTCAATACCTTTCTGAAAGAAATGAAATACTTGATCCTTCAAATTGTAGAAGTTAAAAGACCTTTGGTTATATAGACCTTAAACATAAAACCTTAAAATGGTTCAAAAGAACCAATTTAACACTTTTACCTGTTTTGCAGTGAGCATCTTCACTACTTTCTCGTAACCGCCTATTTTCCTTAATATTGACTGGTTCTCGATACAAGTCTTGATATCTCTGTCACACTTCCTGATGTTTTCTATGTTGTCTCCATATATAGTGAGTGTCAGCAAACCCAGGGCGGCCAGTTTCCTGGCATGCTGGTCAACCTCGGCCACAGGCTGGTCATCTGGGTTGAAATAGCATGGATTGAAATACTTATCTTATAAGATATACAGTGCAGCTCCATTTTAACACTGTATTGGACCATGTTATATTGGAGATAGTATTATAATGTAGCGTATTGAAATGGATCAACAGTGTTCAACACTAAATGTATAAACTATATGGAGATGAATGACCCTATTCAAGTAAGGAGATGAGTGACACTATTCAAGTAAGGAGATGAGTGACAACATTCAAGTAAGGAGATGAGTGACAACATTCAAGTATAAACTATATGTAGATGAGTGAAACTATTCAAGTATAAACTATATGGAGATGAGTGACACTATTCAAGTATGAAGATGAGTGACAGTATTCACATATAAACTATGGAGATGAGTGACACTATTCAAGTATGGAGATGAGTGACAACATTCAAGTATAAACTATATGGAGATGAGTGACACTATTCAAGTAAGGAGATGAGTGTCAACATTCAAGTATAAGCTATATGGAGATGAGTAACACTATTCAAGTATTGAGATGAGTGACAACATTCAAGTATAAACTATATGGAGATGAGTGACAAATTGGAAAAGTGACAATTTAATAAACTATGTGGAGATGAGTGACACTATCAAAATATGAGAGTGACAATATTCAAATATAAACTATATGGAGATGAGTGACACTATTGACACATATAAACTATTCCAAATTTTACAGTCAAAATTTAAATCCCACCTTTGCCTAACATTCTGGGACCACTTCAATTTCATGACTGCCAGTCTATTCTAGAAATAGAAGGAGATGGAATGGCTTTGTTGTCAGCCTTCAAGATGCTCACAAATATTATCCCAACCAAGCCCATTTATTCCTTGTGTAAACTAGGTCAGCCAATGTTGCTATATGATGTAAGCCACATGTTGGGTTTATACACTCATCTTACTTTACAAGAATTCCTTCTTAATGGACAAGGAAAAAAGTTCTAACAACTTCTATGTCCCACAAAATGGTTCCTGGTTGGGCAACTACTTTCTACCCAATTTCAATTTTATGAAGGTTGGAACCCACAAGTTGCATTTCTGATAATAATTATGTCAGTCTTGAGACAAAAAATGATGACATTTATGAAAATGATGATAATGATCGTGATGTTGATGAGCAAGAAATCCTGAAAATAATGATTATGATCATGAAAATAATATAATAATAATATATAATAATATATATAACAAGAGCACCGCATGTGGGTACCAACGCTCGTCTGTTTTTGCCAACGTTACACATTTTTGTTAAACACTTAAAAAAGTTGATCTTGAAAATCACAACTGAAACTGTATGCCTTTAAATGCAAAGTTTAAGTACCAAACCCTTTAAATTTGACCTTTGACCTTGAAGGATGACCTTGACCTATGCATGGAATAGAATGTATACAACAAAATATGTAAAATATGTAAGCAAATAATCACAATTGCTTATCCATTGAGTTTTTGGTAATCAACACAAAACTGTAAAATTTGAAGACATTAAAAAAAAGATGCTCTTTTTTATCTGCCTAAAGATCATGACCAAAATCACACCTGCACAGGTTCACATGATGACAAACCAGTATACAAAGTTTTTTTTCCAAAAAATATTGAACAAGGGTCAGGACTGCCACAAAATACGCCCATCACAGTATGGGGATTCTCAGAGAAACAAGCTATTGTCTCCTAAATCCCATTAGTTAATGAATGTTACTTATTATAACAATCATGTTGAAACATTTCGATTAATTTGAAGGAAAATGTCTCTTTTGATTTATTCAAGTGTTCAAGGGCCATAACTTCTAAGTCATTCACGCGATAATGCTGGATATTGAACTCATCCGAGATATTATAGCTATGCACATGTGTGGAAAGTTTGAAAAGGATTGGGCAAACGGTATTGAAGTTAGAGCCCGGACAACAAATGTTCCACGCCCGCCGTGAGTGTTCACATAACACGCCCCATCTTAAGATGGGCGTATAAAAATGACAAAGAAATATCGATTATAAAACTTGTCCAAAGTTATGGCAAAATAAGGTCAAAGGTCAAGGTCGATACATAAAATATTGAGGTTATCTGAAAAATCATTGTCATGATGAATATGCATACCAAATATAAAAGATGTATGTCAAATAGTAAACAGTTATGGCCAATGTTCAAGTTTTTTGTTAAACATTTCAAAAATTGGTAAAAGTTTAAAGGTCAAGGTCAAAAGTCCAAAAGTGTAACATTGATGGAAAGGTCTTGCCACAAGGAATTCACATGTGAAATATCAGTGCCCTGTTGGTAACAGTTCTGACATGACATGAAATTTTAAAGTCTTAAAAAAATACAGCAGAAATAGGTCAAAGGTCGAGGTCAAGGTTGATAGATGAAATGTTGAGGTATATCTGAATTGCCCTTGCAAAGATGAATATGCATACCAAAAATAAAAGATGTATGTCAAATAGTAAAGAAATTACAACCAACGTTAAAGTTTTTGTTAAAAGCATTTCAAAAACAGGTCAAAGATTAAAGGTCAAGGTCAAACGTCCAAAAGTGTAACATTGATGGAAAAGTCTTGCCACAAGGAATTTACATGTGAAATATCAGTGCCCTGTTGGTAACAGTTCTGAAATGACAGGCATTTTAAAGTTTTCAGAAGTTACAGCAAAGATAGGTCAAAGGTCAAGGTCAAAAGATGAAAAATTGAGGTATATCTGAATAGCCCTTGCAAAAATTAATATGCATACCAAAAAAAAAAGTTGTATGTCAAATAGTAAAGAAATTACGGCCAATGTTAACATTTTTTTTATTAAAAATTTCAAAAATAGGTCAAAGATCAAAGGTCAAGGTCAAAAGTCCAAAAGAGTAACATTGATGGAAAGGTCTTGCCACAAGGAATTCACATGTGAAATATCAGTGCCCTGTTGGTTACGTTTTGAAATGACAAGTCAAGGTCAAGGTCAATAGGTGAAAATTTTTCATATGTCTGGATAGGCCTTAGCCAGATGAATATGCATACCAAAAATGAATGTTGTATATGGAATAGTAGAGAAGTTATGGCCAATGTTAAGATTCCGGATGACGACGACAACGACAATGACAACGAGGACGCCGGAGTTATGACAATAGCTTGTATTCTTTTCTTCGAAAAAACAGATGAGCTAATAATGATAATGATAATGTGGATACTGATTACACTGATTGTAATAACAATGTCAATAATGATACAGTTCATGATGATTCAGATGATGAAAATAAAGATAATGAATTGATAATGATACAAGATTTAGTCAATTAACAACAAAACACTGCTCACTTTCTATCTGCATCAAGACCCTGGTCTGTTCAACGATTGGAATCTGCAGAAAGATAAACACTTGGCATTAGCCATTCTAATAGTTTGTACATGATTATTTTTATAAAACAACTTACTTTGTTTTATGGTAAACAAAATAAAACCTTTATAATTTGTAATTTGGTAGAAGAGTAATACTGAATTGTTTGATATGATTCACAAGGAACTTGATTTTAAGAATGAACAACCAGTCATGGTAAAATTTGAAGATATTGGGTTAGATTGGTGAGTTTAAAAGTCATACTGATAGTATTTTAGTCATTAAGGGACTTCACTTATATAGTATTAAAGGTGCTACAGTCTAGTGGTAACAAACATGACTAAGGATCTGAAGGTTGTGGGCTTGAAACCTTGTTGAGAGCAAGGATTTTCCATGTGTAAAGTACAGTCTGAGAATTGCTTTCTGTCTGAACTGGGTTTTGTACACTACATCATTGTGTTTGATGGTATGACTGAGTGGTAAAGGGTCAAAGGTTGTATCAGAGAAAGGTAAGAAAGGAAGCTAAACTTACTGCTTGTCCTGCTGAACTAGTGGCACTTGGTCCGGAGTCTACAGGATCTAAGAAGCAAAGGAGAAACTGTAACTGATTTACAGATTCACAAAACATGGAGAACCATTCTTCTCCCAGCATTTCCAGGAAGTCTATTTCATTTTATTTATTTTTTTTTTTTTTAAATGCATTTGATTAATATGTGTTGCATTTTGCTTTTTCTTTAATAAATTTTCACAGTCAGTTACAAATTAAGATCTAGCAACATGTACAAGATTTCCCTGGTCAGGACCAGTCCTTAATGTCCAGGAAGATATAAATCTACCCAAGCTGAACAGAGGGTTAGAAAAATGTAGAGCTATCATTTTAAGTGATGTCTAGCCAAGATAGACTGCCATGATTCAACTGAATATCAAAAAAAAAATTGACCTTTTGTTGAATTTGACATAACAGGATAGGATATTGCAACATGTGTGTTTTTCCCACACTTCATTTTATGAGGCAGGGATTTAATGAGTGTCATTAAATAAGAAAAGATGCTGAAAAACAAAACTAAAATAAGTTATACAAACATTTACTGATCTCCTCTCTCAAATATTCAACTTACTTCCAGAAGAGAGGCCACTGGTTCCACTAATACGATGACCAAGTTCTTTCTCAAATGCCTGAAACAAGATGAAATGGAGCTATGGCATCAGTAATAACATATACTGGCATCTTCAACAGTATTCTGGGAAGTACATTGTTCCAAACTGTGGCCATGTGCTCTCACAATACTCATCAATTGCTTGCCAGTAAGCATTTCAAGACTGTAACCCTGGGTTTATGTTTATTATGTTTGCCTTCAATGACCCCTTTTATATAATACAGAAAAATTGCTACATGCCAAGAACAGATGCAGAAAACCAAAAAATGATTTTTTTCAATCTGTTCCTGTTTTTACCTCAGCACAGAGACTTGGAATTTACCTTAAATCGGGCACAATGCTTGTAAAATCACCCTTCTGACTATCATAATCTTACTTTAGGCTGTGGAAATTTTACAGCAACTTACACTGATGAGGTCAGTTTCTGTCACAGGCATCACATACTTGACCCATTTCAGTGTAGTGATGGGATACTTGGTATCAAAATCTACCACCGCCTGAAAGGCTACAGCGGCCATGTCCTGGGGCGGGTATTTCTTGCTGGGTGGGGTCACTGGACAAATGATCATTGACTCCATATCGGCCTTAGCTGCTTCCTCCATTGATTTTATAAAAGCATTTTGTAAAACCTGTAACAAATATGTAAGAATTTTTGCATGTTTTTTTTTTTTTTTTTTTTTTTTTTTTTTCCAATCATGTCTATTGGTTGGATATTTCCTGGTCATTTCACTCTCCATTTAAAAAAGCTATGTTAAGAGTTCCTCTGAGTACAATATAACTTTGTCATTTCACTCTGAGTAATGTGAAAATAAATGAAAGTACAAAGAGTGAAATTATCAATTTCATATTCCACTAATTTTCAGTGGCTATTTTAAGCTGGGTAAAAAAAGCTTTTATGACAGTGTGTACAGCGTAGATTAATCCTAACGCCGTTGGTTGGTTCCATACCTACAGAACACACACACTAACCCAAACACACACACAGAATGTTCATAATGTGGATCCATGGTATGACTTAGATTACATCAGTTTAAGTACAGTGAGTTGTGCAGTGATGGATCAACTCTGTATCTCAGTATCAGAGCATATTTTTCTAAAATACCAGTATCTTCAATCACTGAGTAATGGTTGATTCAATGGCTTTGAGTGAGCCATTCTTACAAACTATAAATATTTCATCTGGATACCAATGCCCTCCCTCACTTGTGCCATTTTTCACTAAGTCAGGGGCCATAACTCTGCCATGAATCTCAAAACAAAGCCCTGGGTGCACTAACCAAGTAAAATGTTACTGCTTCGGTATGCAAATCGGACAATCTGTCACAAAAGCTAGCTCTATGGCAAGATAGTACAAGCGCCATTTTATACCTCTACTACATACACCCCCTTCTTTCAAGAATCTGTCCTCAGATTCCTGGAATATGAACGTTTGGGACTTTCTAACAGTCTTCTACAACTGAAAGTTGTTTACGTTGGGTGCAAAGTAAAATCCTACTGCCTCAAGCTGGAATCAAACTCGGGACCTTCGGCATGCAAATCAGACACTCTACAACATCACCACAAAAACTAGCTCTATGGCAAGATAGTACAAGTGCCATTTTATATCTCTACTACATTTCCCATAAAGGTGAACAATTCTGTAAAGTTTTATGAATTAAACTTATGTATTTTAAAGATAAACATGGCTCAATCTTTTATGACAGACAGAAAGATGGACAGACAAGGGCAAACCTATATGCACCTATACCCTAGACCTTTCAAGAAGGGGGCATGGAATGGAATGTTGTAGTAAATATGAGGTACAAATATGTTTAATTATTTTGATTTATAAATTCTTTAACCAGATACTGAGAGCTTCATCCTAAGATTAACTACATATCATAACTATCTACTAAAAAAAAGGATACTGATAAAACTATTTTACTGTTTCAACAGACAAGCAACTTCGAATCATAAAACCCTTTTAACCAGACAGCTGCATCATCTATTTAATGCCTCTCCATGAAATAGAACATTAATGATAAGATTTGAGGATGTGAATAAGAGATAAGGGGGACTCTACCTCTTCTCACCTGTAACGACACTAAGATTGTCTCTGGTTTCCTCCAATACAAATAACCACACAGTTACAGCCATCCATACAAACAATAGTGACTTACAGTATAATCCCCCAACCCCGTACACTGGCAGTTTTCCCTCCTCAAAATAAGATGCATATCAAACCTCTGTTTACCCCTCACATTCCCATTATTTCTTTTTTTTCAAAACAGTTAATCCTTAACAAAATAAAGTATAATTTGTGTTAAGGTTAAGATTATGTCTATGTTTTTGTAAGTACAAGGATTGAATACATTAATGTAAACACAGTACCTGGAATGGTTGCCGGATTCATTCTCTACAAAATTGTGAGTTAGGGGAGGAGCTTTAAAATAGGTTATATGGTATTTACGTTGTGCAGTTATATATATAAATATACATGTAATATGAATTCATTTTAAACTGAATTAATTACCTGTTTGCCTGATGGTTCTCTACTTGGTAGGGCCACAAAGTAAACACATTTACACTCTAGGGAACCAGTTGCTGGGAGACAAGCTACTTCCCCTTCCCGGATGCCTTCTGGGTAATTTTTCCTGCATCTCTTATGGAGTTTGTCTCCACCAACACGTGTCAGAGATTGACACACTGGGTCAGCAGTAAGGTCAAGGTCACAGGGTGTCAACGCAAGTAAAACATTGGCCTGGTGAGACAGAATGTTTGGTAAATTACAGTTGTTATCATTTAAAACAAAAAATTGGTAGTATGTATGACAGATTGCCTCAGAATACTTGTAACTGTTTAACCCTTTACCTCATACATATTCATGTACAAGTTAATGAGTTGATGAATATTAATTAAATGAACTTTAAATGGCACATGGAACAATGAATTTGTCTATGTCAGAACTGTAGAATCTGAATCGCTCACCTGAAAAATATTGCATTCATTGCCTTTATATATAACAGTCAGACTGAATACAAAATCCACTAAGAAGTACAGCAAAATAATTGTAATTCTAAAAAAACTGCGGTCCAAATTTTAATAGTCATAGCTATGCAATCAAGTAACCCCTAGTGCGGGAGCAATTTATACCCAAGAGCCATGATTTGAAAACTTGGTTCAGGTCCACAAGGCCATGTTAATAAATATCTAAACCCATGAACTTGTGGTTTCTGACAAGATCTTTTAAAGACTCTTCTATTTAAGTCTGTGTAATATCAATACCCCTGGGGCGGGCCAATTTTGACCCCAGGGCCATGATTTGAGAAAACTTGGTACATGTCTATAAGGCCATGTTACACACCTAATGTCTGAACTCCAGGCTTTGTGGTTTCTGACAAGACAATTTTTCTATTTTTTTCCGATATAAGCCTATATGTAAAATCAAGTGACTGCTGGGTTGGGGCAAATTTTGACCCCAGGGCAAAAATGTGAACAAAGTTGAAAGATGTCCAATAGTCCATATTATTTAGAAAAAACCCCTGGCAGGGTCAATTTTGACCCAGGGCCATGATGTGACCAAAGTTGGTATTTGTACACTAGCCCATACTGTGTACCAAATATATAAACTCCAGGCCTTTTAGTTTCTGACAAGAAGGTTTTTCTAGTTTTCCTATTTAAGTCTGTGTAATATCAATTGACCCCTGGGGCGGGCCAATTTTGACCCCAGGGCCATGATTTTAGCAAACTGTCTATAAGGCCATGTTATACATCAAAATATAAACCCCGTGGTTTTCCTGATACCAAATATATAAACTCCAGGCCTTTTAGTTTCTGACAAGAAGGTTTTTCTAGTTTTCCTATTTAAGTCTGTGTAAAATAAAGTGACCCCTGGGGCAGGGCCAATTTTAAACCCCTGGGCCATGATTTGAACAAACTTGATACATGTCTCTAAGGCCATTTTACACACCAAATATCTAAACTCCAGGCCTCCAATGACCTACTTTTTTAACCAATTAAAATAATTTGAACAATTTTGATAGAGGGCATCATAAGGATCAATCTTGTGAAATTTGGTAAAAATCCATTCAGCAGTTTAGAAGATGTTTAAAGGAAATTGTTGACGGCGGGCGCATGCACGCATGCACAGACGACGGACAAAAGGTGATCACAATAGCTCAGCATGAGCACGTTGTGCTCAGGTGAGCTGAAAAACAAATATAAAATTGGCTCCACTGCAGTAAAACAATGTTTTTATATGTATAATAAGAATACACTGGGGAGAAAGCTACCCAGAGAACAGTCTTGGTAGGGAATGGCCTAAGGAACATCTACACAAAACCATTTTCAACTCTGCATGACCAGCAGATTTCAACTAGAAGTTTTCCCTATTTTTTGACCATAGCTATCTAACCTCACAAATAAAATATCAAATATCGTTATTAAAATAAATATCTGCAGTATATTAAAGTCTGCTTCACCATATCAATAGTTATATAGTGTGCTTCATTACAAAATTGTTCACTCTACCAATCTCCATTAATCTCCATCAATGTCAATTATCCTTTTCAAAGATATTTCTTGTTTCTCTTTTCATTGCAATGGCAACAGATATCTGCATGAAAACATTGTTTTAACCCTTTCCCTCACACAGGAAACCATGAAAAGACCTAACTAACTTGCAGGCTGATCAGGTTTTATGCTGTTCGCTGCTCCTCAGTGGTCTGGAAATGAGGATTTTGTAATTAAATTTGGTAAGGTTTAACTGTGGTTTTCTGCAGATCAGGCTTTATGTGGTACCTATTGAGTGCGTCAAAATGTGTCTATATGAGGGAAAGGGTTAATTAACTTTGAAAGGGGATCAACAAAGGAATATCCCTGTATAGTTTAAGGAGATGTAGTCTGGTGACATTTTATCATGAACACACAATTGAAGTTGGATGATGTATGACAAAGACTGGCTGGTCACAATAGCACACTATGAGCACTTTGTGTTCAAGTGAGCTAATAAACAACCAACAAGAGGGCCATGATGGCCCTGAATCGCTCACCTGAGTACCATTGCTTCAACTGATGTCAAGGTTTTTAAACAGACAAGGATTCTGATATAACTTAATCTAAAACATTTTACCCCTGACAATACTACACACCAAATATCTAAGCAATGGGCCATATGGTTTCAGAGAAGACTTGGGCGCAGGGTCATTTATCACCGTAGGGCCAAGACTTTGAAAATCTTTGTAATGAACCATTAGATGCTACTACATACCAAAAATCTTAGCTCTAGGCCTTATTGATTCATAGAAGAAGATTTTTAAAAGATTTTCCTATTTAACTCTATGTAAAACAAGTGAGAAGACTTGGGCGCAGGGTCATTTATCACCGTAGGGCCAAGACTTTGAAAATCTTTGTAATGAACCATAAGATGATGCTACATATGAAATATCTAAGCTCTAGGCCTTATGGATTCATAGAAGAAGATTTTTTAAGATTTTCCTATATATCTGTGTAAAACAAGTGACCCCTGGTGGGGGGTCATTTATCACCATAGGGCTATGATTTGTACAATCTTGGTAGTGGCCCATAAGATGATTCATGAAGAAGATTTTTTAAGATTTTCCTATATAACTGTGTAAAACAAGTGACCCCTGGTGGGGGTCATTTATCACCATAAGCTATGATTTGTACAATCTTGGTAGTGGCCCATAAGATGATGCTACATACCAAATATCTAAGCCTTAGGCCTTATGGATTCATAGAAGAAGATTTTTTAAGATTTTCCTATATAACTCTATGTAAAACAAGTGACCCTGGTGCGGGGTCATTTATCACCATAGGGCTATGATTTGTACAATCTTGGTAGTGGCCCATAAGATGATGCTTCATACCAAATATCTAAGCTCTAGGCCTTATGCATTCATGGAAGAAGATTTTTTAAGATTTTCCTATATAACTCTATGTAAAACAAGTGACCCCTGGTGCGGGGTCATTTATCACCATAGGGCTATGATTTGTACAATCTTGGTAGTGGCTCATAAGATGATGCTACATACCAAATATCTAAGCTCTAGGCCTTATGGATTCATAGAAGAAGATTTTTTAAGATTTTTCTATATAACTCTATGTAAAACAAGTGACCCCTGGTGCTGGGTCATTTATCACCATAGGGCTATGATTTGTACAATCTTGGTAGTGGCCCATAAGATCATGCTACATACCAAAAATCAAAAGGCTAGGCCTTGTGGTTTCAGAGAAGAAGATTTTTTAAATTTTCATTTTTAAAATCTGTTTTTAGCTCCTGTGACCTAATTATGCGATGGACCAGAACCATTTATACAACTTTAGTAGAGCTTCATCCAAGGAACATTCCTGCAAAATATTTTTCAAATTGGCCTAGCCGTTTAGGAGGAGATGTTGTTTGAAACAATTGTTGACGCCGCGCACGCACGCACGCACGCACGCACGGACGACGGACGCCGGACGCCGGACAAAAGGCGATCAGAAAAGCTCACCTTGAGCACGTTGTGCTCATGTGAGCTAAAAATAACAAACTGAAACAGTATGCCTTTCCTTTTATTTAATATCAATTCTGAAATCACTGATATACTTAGTGAGACACTTCATTAGGTATAAATCATTTCAGTGGTTTTTTTTTTTTTTATAAGTCATAATGATAAAAATGTTTTTATACATTAATGATATAATGACCTATATTACCAAATATGATAATGAAACAATATCAGTTATTTACTTTGAATTAGTCCAGGATTTTTTTATTTTTTTTTGCTGCCTTGGTAAGAAGAATAATACCCTTGAAATCGGGAATTTTCATGCAAATTAAATCGCATTGAAAATTTCTTGTTGCATTTAAAACACTCACATCCTTGATATTGCTCAAAATTAAGGGTAAAAAGAAAGGCCATATCACTTGAGAAAATTTTTTTTTTTTTAGATAGAATAAAAATATGGAGAGAAAAAGGTTGAAATCGCCAGTAGTTACAGTATATCACAGACACTTTTATAGGGATTTTAAAGAAGGAGAGTGAAATATGTGACTCCTATCAGCTCTCTTTCACCAAGCTGTAAAAGCCATCGTCCTTAAAATTATGAAAATATTGAGAGGCTTTGTATGAGTGATTTAAACAGCTTGTGCCAAAAAATTTCCTGTGAGTAGACATACGTTATTGACATGTATACATGTACTGAATATTGATATAGTTTTTCATGAATATCAAACAGGGAAATATACATGTTGTAAAACAAGGTCATAGCGGTTTTTATTTCACAATTAACCTATATCATTACGATTCATTTAAACTTGGTAGAATTTATAAAAATTATATAGATTTACTGTGTCTTTTTACATTATTTCCTTATCATCTTTTGGGTAGTAAGAATCAGAAATATAATGAAATTTTGCTATAACAAAATTTTGTAATAAGGATAAGACAAAATTTGGAAAAGATGAAATAATTTGCAAGGTCCCCATGATTTTGTTATAAGTAAGCTTTGCTGTATACATTGGAAATATAACCAAACAAGGGGTAGAAAAACAGCTACAATTACATATCAGCCTGTTAACATCTATCTACCTTATGAGAGCTAATGTACCGTAATAGGACCTTACAACTAGTATGAAAGCAGAATAGCCTGCTAAAACCTTGAAGGCTTCTCTAAAAAAAAAAATTGATAACATTCATATTACTTCTACGATGAAAAGGCATCCTATAACACATTGTGTAAAACATGATATGATTTGGCTCCATAAATGACCTTACAAAATGCAAAATACAATATCTGATAAGGGATATAAAGGAAAAGGGGAGATAACCATCTCTACCTCTTGGTCTCCAAGTTCTCCCTTCAACATTGACACTTCAATCCCATTGTTAGCCCTAAATGTCTGCTGGAAACCGGACAGGTTTTGTCTCTCATTTTGTTCTGGAAACAAAAGCAAACATGAATGATGAAAATGTAGCACTTGTGATAGTGAACATGTGAAGTTTGATTACAGATGGTTTTATAGTTTAGAAATTATGGCCAAAGTTTTTCATTTTTTTTTTTAAAAATAGGAAGATAGATTTAGTCAAAATTTACCTAAGATTTATAGCTTTGATGAAAATGTAGCCCTTGTGACAATGAACAAGTATGTGCAGTTTGATGATAGAAGCTTTCATAAGTTATGGCCAAGGTTAAAGGTCTTCAATGTCTTCACTGTATTTATTTTTAAAAGAGGAGATACATTTGATAAAAATGTATCTAAGAGTTATGGCCCTTTATAGAAATGTAGCACTTGTGAACAAGTAGGTGAATTTTCATGACATTTTTTCTTTGAAAAATACAAATTGATTAACCCTTTCCCTCATAGAGGAAACCATGAAAAGACCTATGCGAACAACATAAAACCTGATCAGGTTTTATGCTGTTTGCTGCTCCTCAGTGGTCTGGAAATGAGGACTTTATAATTAAATTTGGTAAGGTTTAACTGTGGTTTTCTGCAGATCAGGCTTTATGTGGTACCTACTGAATGCGTCAAAATGAGTCTATATGAGGGAAAGGGTAAATATAGTCATTATCATTGTATATATATATATAACTTGAACTCCTGACTTACTATTTACTGTACTGGTGCCAGTAATTCTGGCTTGTTCTTCTCTCCTGAAGGCCTGAAATATTTAAGTAAAAAAAAATTTAAGTACAAAATAAATAGTATCTTTAAAAGTCGTATATTTTGTTCTCTTTCTAACAAACAATTCGCAGCAAAGGGGCTGGAAGTTGCAAGGGTGAATTGTTATGTGTTTATCATTTTAAACTGATTGATTACTTGGAAATGGCTTTGGGTGCACAAGTCTGCATATGCATCAGTGCATAATACATATTTAATTTCAATTTCATAACAAGAGCTTTCCATAAGAGAGTGCTTGATTATTCTGGTGCTTGTTATATATATATATATATATATATAGTAAAGATGAAATCAATATTCATAACTGCAAACAAAGATATATAAATCATAGTAAATTTCACAAAAAATTTAACATTTTTTTAGTGGGGGGTGGGGAGAGAAGTACCCTACAATTCTGGAAGGCTTGATATACATAGTTATATGAATTTTCTAATACACACTGTACAGGTTACTGAGAAACAGCTCTGATAGTACTTAATACACAAAACCACTATATGGAAAATTAACTAAATAAGTCAAAAAAGAGGTATATATTGGAGTGTTCGGATATTGTTTAATGTTTCAATGTAAGTAATACATGCAATGGTTTCTGAGAAACAGCTTTGATAGTACCCGCATACAAAATTTTAAAGAGATTTTTTGAAATTTAAAACTAGCAAATAACTTGCATTAATTCAACTCATATTATATAAGTATGTTTGAGGACTTGGAAGACATGTGTGAAATTTCAATCCAATACATGCAATGGTTTTAAAGACATAGCTTTAATAGTACCTGTACCCAAATCTGAAACCAAAATTTCTCTCAAATCTGAAACAAAAGTTTCTAAGTTCAAAAGGAGCCATATTTTTAGCTTGACTATTCAAAGAATATGAGAGCTATTGTAGTCACCTTGGCATCGGCGTTGGCGTTGCAGTTTTTGGTTAAAGTTTTGCGTGCAAGTTACTATCAACCTTATATTTCAATAACCATTTATGGTATTGACTTGAAAGTTTATAAATATGTTCAGGGGCATCAGACAAGCAAGGTAGATAACTCATGACTGAATTTAATATGAATTATGGCCCCTTTTTAACTTAGAAATTTTGGTTAAAGTTTTGCATGCAATAGAAAATTTGGTTAAAGTTTTGCGTGCAAGCTACTATTTAGTTTGTATCTCAATAACCATTCATGGTATTGACTTGAAAATTTATGAATATGTTAAGGGGCATCATAAAACCAAGGTAGATAACTCTTGATGGAATATATTACAAATTATGGCCCCTTTTTAACTTAGAAATTTTGGTTAAAGTTTTGCATGCAAGATACCCTCATGCTTATATCTCAGTATCAAGCATGCGATTGATTTGAAACATCTTTAATATGTTTAAGAGTATCATACTTTCATGGTAGATAACTCTTGATAGAATATGTTACAAATTATTGCCCCTTTTTAAACTTAGAAATTTTGGTTTAAGTTTTGCATGCAAGGTACTTTCATGCTAATATCTCAGTATCCAGGCATGGGATTGATTTGAAACATCTTTAATATGTTTAGGGGTATCATATTTTCATGGTAGATAACTCTTGATAGGATATGTTACAAATTATTGCCCCTTTTTTAACTTAGAAATTTTGGTTAAAGTTTTGCATGCAAGGTACTTTCATGCTAATATCTCAGTTTCCAGGCATGGGATTGATTTGAAACATCTTTAATATGTTTAGGGGTATCATACTTTCATGGTAGATAACTCTTGATAGAATATATTACAAGTTATAGCCCCTTTTTTAACTTAGAAATTTTGGTTAAAGTTTTGCATGCAAGGTACTTTCATGTTAATATCTCAGTATCCAGGCATGGGATTGATTTGAAACATCTTTAATACATTTAGGGGTATCATACTTTCATGTTAGATGACTCTTGATGGAATATATTACAAGTTATGGCCCCTTTTTTAACTTAGAATTTTTTTTTTAAAGTTTTGCATGCAAGGTTCTTTCATGGTTATATCTCAGAGTCCAGGCATGGAATTGATTTGAAACATCACATTTGCAAACAGGAGGTAACTTTTGGATTTTTGCATGCACAGTGTTATTGTGCTTATGTCTCATTAACTAGGCATGGGATTGATTTTAGACATCATAAATATAAAGGTTTTGCTATATATCAGTATCCAGGCATGGGATTGATTTGAAACATCTTTAATATGTTTAGGGGTATCATATTTTCATGGTAGATCTAAAAGAGGTTTAACTCTGAAATCAGTGCTGACAGAGTTATGTCACTTGTCAGAATAATTCAGAAATGTTATAAAAAGTAGGCACATGAAGTTTGAGAAAAATACCTTTGATAGTATACAAGGTATTGACCTTTCAAAAACCTTCAACCAAGGCCTGACGGTGACAGCCTCTCCATGGTGTTTGCTATAGCTATCACTATTCTTCAAACAGTCAAGCTAAAAATCCATCAAACGCTTCTCACAGATATGGATGGACAGTGGAAGGAAAGACAGATTGACAACAACTCCAAAACTATATCCCTCTGCCTTTGGCTGAGGATAAGAACAACAAATGGTAAACCTTAGTGGTAAAGGATTAAACTCACCTTTAAATACTCGGTGTCATCCTTATTGAACACAATTTTCACTTCCTTAAGCGATGTGTTGGTGTCAAAGTCTGCCACCTCTTGATACATGGCAGAGGCTACCTGGTCTGAGGGGTATTTTGGACTCATAGTTCCCATGGCAACAAACATGATGTTATACTTGTCCTCATCAACAGCCAGCTGCATACACTTGGTCATGACCTTGTGGAGGTTCTGTGGAAAAGTTAGCTGTCATTCACATGATATTCTTCAAATCACATGATGGTATGGACAGGATCATAATGTACCTAGCACACTTCCTTGTTCCCACTCTTAATTTGTATTAACTATAGTACCTACATTCTGAGCATCCATTTCATAATAACCTCTCAATATTGTATGAATGATCGAGCAATTGAACAAAATTCTACAACACAGGAATGCTGAGATTCATCTAAAATGTTGAAAACTCAATTTTGAGTTAAAAAAAATAAATGTCGAAGGGACACAATAATTGTGTGTGGCATAAAAGCAGAGAAGAACTAATTTCTCTATGATGTTGCGTAACTGGCACTTTAGCATGCGGAGGTATATAATTTCTTTTGAATGCAAATATGGCTCAAAGGTGAATTTGGATTGTGGATGTGCAGGTTTCAGTCATTTAGTGGTGTCACAATGATTCATATAGAAAGCCTAAATTCCAATACAAATCCATGTAATTTACTAATAATCACATCAGGCTAATGACCTTAGATACCCCAGGGGTTATTTTATGCACAATATAATAGAATGGCCGATACCTGTATACTAGTATCTGCTATCTGAAGTTGCTTTACAGGAGCGAGCCACTGATAGAGACTGAACCGTCGCTCAGGTATATAAGATACTGAGAGTTCAAATCAAAGTGCTGATAGCGCTGAGAGAACATTATTGTTGCATTATCAAAGTATATTTAATAAACTGGGGTCAAATTTCCATGCAATTTACAAAAAAAAGCAAAAAAAACAACAATTAGCACATTGCCACTGTTACTCTCCCTTTTTCTATAGCATACAGTTTGTAAGTTTTATATCAAATATGCATATCTAAACCGAAAGGAAACAAATCTAAAACAACAATTGTTTATTATTTTAATATAAGTTTGGTATCTGGCAAAAACTAAGTTACCCTGCATATCCGCAGCTCGTCAAACTCTCTTCCATTTGAGACAAACACAACTTCAGTGCCTTCAGCGCTTTGATTCTTGTTTATCAGAAACTTTTCACATGTTTATTTTATCATTACTTGTGCGTTTATCCACACCAGGCTTAAATTCCACCTACCATACTTAGCACTAAGTAGTACTTAAATTCTTGATGGTGAATTTCATTGTTCTAGTGTCTTTATTAAAGACAAACCCAAATATATTTATTTTTTTACAAATATGACTTGTGAATAAGGTGATTTATCTTATGATTTTCGATGAGATACTGAAATATATCAGTGAGATATAATTCATATCTAACTGTTGAAATTGTGAGTGATATAGAATTTTGGTTCCTGATCTGTACATTTAAATATATAGCAAAGAAGAATGTATAACAGATAAAAATTTCCATGATGTCACATTTACGTCAAATAATTCAACATGATTTGGCACCAGTTTTGGTAATATCTGACTAGTTTAGTGTAAAAACTATAGAAAACAGCATAAGATAAAAGAAAAATTTGTTTGTTTTGAGTGAATATTGAATATATCTCATCTCGGAGTAATACAATTTGCACTATGCGCTCGTGAAAATATTGTAATTGTATCACTTCTCGATGAGATATATTCCATATTCACTCAAAACAAACAAATATACTCTATATGTTAAGTAAACATGGTCATGCTCTTGAATAAATAGTTAAACAGGTGGAATACATCCCCACTTATTCAATTATTTATGTATTACTTAGTGCTCAATATTGTCAGTAGAATATGAGCCAGAAATCATAAATACAGCCATTTTGAAGACTGTATATTAACTCTCTACTACACTACATACATATTACACTTAATACAGATTACACCATATACAATGTGTAGATTAAACCATAAGCAAATTACACAATATAAAACAGATTATTTGGATATTACACTACCAGTATATACAGATTGCACTATTAACAGATTATACTATATACATATTACACCATAATTATACAGATTTCGCTTTATACAATTTACACTATATACATATTTTGCTATGAATATATTACACTATTTACATATTACACTATATACTGATTACACATTGTAAATTGATTACACTAAGTAATCAGAGATTACATTATGTACTGATTACACAAAGACAGGATGCCTTATAACAGTGTTGGACCACACCCTATCTCACCTGTCGTCCTGAGTCCGCCCAGCTGGGCAGGGTTACTAGGCACACCTTCTGGCACTCCAAACCCCCTTCTGCAAAGACAGTAGCCACCTCTCCCACTTTGATACCACTGGGGTAGTCTGCTTTACAGTTGTCCTGAAATTCCTTGCCACATTTCTCCAGCAAGGACTTGCAGACAGGGTCGCAGTTAAGGTCAAGGTCAGGACTAATAGCAACAACCAGTATCTCACACTGGAAATAGAGAAACATACACCAGGTATCTGACATGTAACTGCAAGTGTTTTTATTACTACAGTACAGGCATATAAGGTAATGAACTTCTGTGAACATATTATATCATGACTGGCAATTCACAATGATTAGTTGGGGATACAGGCATAGGTAAAAATAATCTACAATAAAACTTACATTAAATGGCCAGTCTGGTGGCAGCTACCAGGTAAATTTAGATTAAAATTGACATGCTAACATAACTGAGATGATCTCTACTCATTAGTCACAAAACAGTGACTACAGATGTGTCCAATAGAAATGAATGTACCAAACAGTCAGTAGAGATGTGTCCAATAGAAATGAATGTACCAAATGTGTGTCCGTAATCACTAGGTCAGGCGCTATAACTCTGGAATATATTTTGTAAATATGCACGACACAAGATTTTGTGAAAAATGGACAAACAAAGACAAATCCCTATCTCACCCCCACTTAAAAACAAGAGTGTTCTTAAAAACATGTGTCACCTGCTGAAGCATGTCAGAAAAAGTGTGATGGACAGACAGATGATGAAAAAGTGATCCCTATGTGTCACCTCTGCTTACAGCAGGTGACACAAAAAGTGGGGTCATAAATTCATTTGTTTTATGTACTTATGTACTATGCTAAAGAAAGACATATACTGTGCAACTTTGGCATATTTTCCTTTATTTTTGTCCCAATGACAGTTGATAGAAAATGTCTGTGTGTGGGGGGGGGGATGCATTTATTAGAAGGGAGACATTTGTGAGACATTATGATTATGGTACCGGTATTTCTCCTGGCTCTCCAATCACCAGCTCAACTGTCACCCCGTTCTTGGCTGTGTAGAAAGCAGGTGGTGCCACAGTTATTTTGTCTGAAATACACAAAATTTAATATTTAGATGCCAAAGTTTTCTCTTAATTTCATCTATGAAGGTCAAAATACTGTTTTGTTTGACAACTATTCTGTTCATTCCATTTAAACATGTTAATGTTCCTTTTGCCATGTTTTTTTTAAATTTTAACTTATTTCATTTTGAGTCAAATAGGAAGCAAGTTCTTATTATAATCTATATAACTTATACTAATCTCTCTTGATGGTTACAGGGTAGGACCAGTAGCTTGCATCTGGAAAAGTCATGAAAGATTCTTGCCCCCAAAGAGATCAAACCTACTACCTTTGAATTTGTTGTCATATACAATACCATTTGTACCATGGTGCTTCCTAGGCAGTTAGTTTTATGTGCACAAATACAACACTATGGCTATAAAATTCACATTAATTTCTTTCAATTTATAAAAAAGGCCATTGACAATAAAGAATGAGATTTCTGTTTTAAGATTAGAATGTGAATAACTACATACAGACGTTATCTCAACATCAACAAAATCATCCTTTTATGTTAGTGATGAATATGTCGACATAAGAATTTACACGCATCTGGAAACATGTGATCATATATAAATAATCATTCACAAAATGCACATGTATTTCACACAATTTGTCTATATACACGATAATAAGACTTCTCATAGCCTAAAATGAATTTTGTGGAAGTTGATGATGCAAGTTTCTTTCCGTATATTCACTGTTAATACTGCCAAACGGCGTCAATGTTAGATCATAAGTGTCTTGGCAATAGTTCATACTTTTTATATTTTATATATTACCTTGTTAACTTTAGCCATCCAAATAATCATGCACAAATTTATGACTTGATAGATATTGAATCACTGTACATAATTATTTATTATACTGCAATGTAAAATTCTCTCTCCTGATTGGTCAATAAGCCATGATACGGACCCATGTATACTGTGTATATGTTTAAGGCACGTTATAAGTATTTATTAACCAAGAATAGGGACTGAACTTTGCAGTATAATAAATCAGGGTACATGACTTATTTATTCCCATCTGAGGAAAGTCATGTCACCCAAGCCACTAGGCGAGGGTGACATGATTTTTCTATTCTAATTATAACTAATAATTTCATTTAGGCCATTTCTTGTGGAGAAAAAAAAAAGCTAATTTTATGTAATATTGTAAAATAAACGATCCTTATGAAAACAAGAAGGTAAAGATGGCCTTTTGTCCCTAACCAGAGTAAAGTTGATGTAAAAGGCATCATGATGTAATTCTGTTAAATACTGGTATACTTTTGAAAAATGTGGCACCTAGTGTGCTCACAAGGTTTTTCTATGATTTTAATGTGGTCACAAGTTTTTTTTCTAAGATGTGACCTATTGACACCAATTTCAAATACATTATCATGGAGGCAAACATTCTGACCAAGTTACAGTCGACTCTCGTTGTCCCGACTACGGTTGAGTCGATTTTCCGTTACCTCGACAAGATTTGTAAAGTCCCAAATTTGTTCTTTCTTTATCTATTTTTACCTCGACCATTTCGTTACATCGACTAGAGAATCTAAGTCCCAAATTTCTAGATTGCTATTTAATTTCACACTTTATGTCGACTCGAGAAATTATCTGTGGTGACAGCGAGAGGTGTGAATAACACCGCGCGCTGATAGTCACTCTCTATTAACTGGTGTCGCAAACTGATGCCGTAAGCGAGTGTCGTTAATTACTCAACGTTGTTTGTGTCCATACCCAAGCTTAACAAACAAAAGGTGTTTATGTAATTAAAATGTTATTTGTCTCGTGTCAAAATTTGAGCAATTCTACAAGGTGTATAAATAGAGTTCTGATTTTTAAACTAACGTCAATTTTCATGACTCTTACGACTATGTCTGAAATGTTAGAACCCAAAATGCCTGTCGAACAATCCAAAGAAGTGCTCTAATAAGCAGAGTAACTCCCCTTTGAATTAAGTGTGCCTAAAAGCCCAAAAATGACATGAAATATGAAAAATGAAGTATTTACTGCCATAAAACTAATACAACTCACATGGAACAAAGAGTTGAAAATATACAAATACTAAGTTCAATGTCAGTTGTTTTTAAATCAACGATGAGAAGAAAAGAAACAAGGAACAACCCTATTGCTGAATGTTGAGGTAAATAACAAAATACCCAAAGTATCCCAGCTACTGATAACTCGACAAACTGATATGTCGACTTAATTTCGACAGTCCCGACGATTTCAAGACAACAAGAGTCGACTGTATATGAAGATTGGACACTGTACAGAAAAAATGGCCTCTAAAGTGTTCAAAAGTAATTGATAATGTTGGAGTGGGTCATGGACAAAGACAACAAGAGGGCCATGATGGCCCTGAATCGCTCACCTGATTATAAATGAGCAACATATGTTGGATTTTTCATATTGACCTACTTTTTGACCCCACATGACCCACTTTTGAACTTGTCCAAGATTTTATGGAAACAGACATTCTGACCAAGTTTCATGAAGATATGGCCAAAAATGTGGCCTCTAGAGTGTTAACAAGGTTTTTCTAAGATTTGACCTCATGACCTACTTTTTGACCCCACATGACCCAATTTCAAACTTGTCCAAGATTTTATGGAAACAAACATTCTGACCAAGTTTCATAAAGATTGGGCCAAAAATGTGGCCTCTAGAGTGTTAACAAGGTTTTTCTAAGATTTGACGTCATGACCTACTTTTTGACCCCACATGACCCAATTTCAAACTTGTCCAAGATTTTATGGAAACAAACATTCTGACCAAGTTTCATGAAGATTTGGCCAAAAATGTGGCCTCTAGAGTGTTAACAAGGTTTTTCTAAGACTTGACCTCGTGACCTACTTTTTGACCCCTCATGACCCAATTTCAAACTTGTCCAAGATTTTATGGAGACAAACATTCTGACCAAGTTTCATGAAGATTGGTCTAAAAATATGGCCTCTAGAGTGTTAACAAGCCAAATTGTTGACGACGGACGCCGGGCCATCACAAAAGCTCACCCTTGAGGACGTTGTGCTCAGGTGAGCTAAAAATAATTGCTCAGGTGATCTAAAAATACACACCATATATTTTTCGTTTTCCCATGAAAGTGTTCTCATATAAGTGATCCTTGAACTGTTCTTTGTCATAATCATCCCTGGATAAGTCATATGAGCCAGATGCACTGTGGGTAGTTTCCTTTTTAATCAAGCACCTGCAGGCAAATCATGGTCAGCAAATTATGTTCTTGTCTAAAGGAGTCCGAAATGAATCAAATGGTGCTCGATTTTAATGCTTAGGGTTAAAATACACCAAAACATCCTTACATTTAGCCATTTCAAATGAAATTCATGAAGTGTTAATTGAACATTAACATGGTGAGGTAGGAGTGAAAGCTTAGAAAAAATGTATAAAAAATAAGGCTTAAACATTGTGAAGTATATGGGTGATTTTATCTCAACAATAAAGAGCTTGCTTGTTGCTATTGTTTTGTTAAAGTTTACTGTCACTGTGACAGTTATATAGTGGCATCCAGCAAATTGAAGGTGGAGCAAGATCTCAAGGATGCATCTAGGTAGAACCAAAAATTCTTAGTAGTGACCTTTCTGGTAAATAAACCTACAGTAGTGAAGGACTACATGATAGTAAGTAAGTGATTATAACCACTCAGAAAATAGAAAATAGATGACCATCAATTTATCTTTATGAAAATCATATACAATATAATCATGACCTGCTAGAAAAATCTCACAAAATATGACAAAACTTATTTTAAAAAATAATCATAAAAGGGTGCTGATATATTGGATAATCATAGAAATATTTCTTTGATTAGCATTAAAACCATTCTGTTAGTTTCTTGACAGGAAAACTCCATTATACTTTAGTATACTGGTTCTAAATAAGAACATACAATATACAGCATTTATACTTTAGGTCAACACTAGGCAAAGACAAGAGTTCCTTGGTCTGTACTGTGTTATATCAATAACTGTTATTAATGGAGCATGCTGTAATGGATCTGCCCTATGTCTGGTAGTTGAGGGGTATCCCAAACCTGTTGTTGTTCTCAATTGTTGCAATGTCCCTTGACTTTAATGCCTTCTCATATATGGTGACCACTGCAACAGCTTTGTAAATGAATGTTTCATGCTTAATTTCGTCCTTCATTTTGTGCACATTCTCTTCAGCTTGATGTTTCTCTTTTGCTTTAATTTTCAGAACAATCTTTTCTTCACCTTTCAATGAGATAAAAAAAATCAACTTTAAATACCTCAACTTGAAATACAGTAGCATCATTTTGTTGAACAGAATCTATGAATAATTTGTAAATGGATAAGGACAAAGTAGTATGCTAATGTAGTAGAGATATACTTGTACTATCTTGCCATAGAGCTAGCTTTTGTGGCGACGTGGGAGAGTGTCTGATTTGCATACCGAAGGTCCTGAGTTCGATTCCAGCTCGAGGCAGTAGGATTTTACTTGGTTACATTTGGTGCCCAATGTGGGACAACTCACAATTGTAGAAGGGATAGCACCCATGAAATACTGGTCCAATACAAAAACCATAAAAGGACATGTAGAACTTCTCATTAAATGCAAAATTATGTCAATTTAAAAAGAATATTACTAGATGTTTATATTATAGTGTTATCATTTGCATAAATGTGACTATATATATGTAAAATTTAGGAACTATATTGGACATAATGTAATAATGTCCATGCTATTTGTTGCAGTCTCAATCAAGACCTTGTCACCTTGACCCTAGAGGTTTTGACCCTTGAAAAATAAAGCCATAATCAGTAACCCATAATGTTAAATCAAATACTTAATTAGACATAAGGCTGCCATCCTGACACAAAATGTTAACACAATGTTTGTTATGAGTTCACCAATAAAGCATTTGACCTTGACTATTCAAGGGACCAACCCAAAAGTAGGGATCATTTAAGCAACCATGACACAAAGTTTGAGACTAGAGAATCAGAACTTAAGTTATCATCTGGATAAAGGCTGGCTAACATACTGTAAGAGTTCAATATAAGGTATAGGCCCCAGCATCATTAAGGTTCTCCTTCTACACTGTAGATCCATTATTACAGGGGTCGACGATACCTTGATACTATGTTATATTGGGCCTAGTTAAAATTATGACAACATAAACAATTCAATGATTTAATGAAATGGGGGGTCCATGGTATAAGTAGTGTTGAAATGGTTTTCACATTACAGGTATAATGAAATCTTCACTGTATTTAAGATAAACTATATTCTCACCTTGGAACAGATCAACTCTGCTGTTGGTATACTGTTGCTTGAACTGCATCATCCAGGCTTGCTTGTACTTCGATATATACTCTATCACCACAGAAGAACACTCTACAACTATGTCACACCGCCTATTCTCTTTTAGAAAAGTGCAGATTTTCTGCACCATAAACCGAACAGGCTGGGCAAGTCCATAGACCTTAAGATGTCTTTCAGCGTATACTTTAGAATTGTCAATTTGCAACTGATTCTCATACTGACCCTCCTCCTCTTTTCTGAAGTCACTCCAGTCCTGGGAGTTAACAGTGTATTGATCATCCTTTGTCAGGTCCACACACTCTTCTCCTAGACAATCCTTGAACACCTGTAACACTCTCCTGTCATCAGCATTTTCATTCATGTAGGCAACTATTTTGTTTTCCAAAACCTCCCATTCAGCTCTAACATTACTCTCTTTCATCCCATTACAGATGGCATTACTAATGTTTTCTTTATCGCAAATAAACTGAAGGAACTTAGCTGAATATCTAAGATCCAAATTGTACATTCTGATGCTGTTCATTGCTTCCCTGATCTGTGTAAGGATTTCATCAATCTCCTCTGGCAGCCCTTCTATTGTCACCTCAGAATCACCAAAGAAAATAGAAACCTCAGGATATTTACCACCTAACTGGTCATACTCTGGCATATCCAGAAAGAGACGTGTCTTTTTGCTGCATTCAAGGTCTTCGGTTACAGTTTTCCGTCTCACTTTCTTGTCTATTTCTACCTGTTTTCTCTCTAATTCCTCATACATATTTTTAACATCCTTCTTCTCTCCAATAAGAGTTATCACCAGTGTTTCCTCTCTCAGCTCTAGAAGTACTGTTGAACTTTTGAATTCATCTGCAAAACAACAGAATGTTTTGCTTAATTTGATAATGAAGAAAATTTATATTGACACAAAAGTGTCATAATGGCCCTTAATTGCTCATATGAGTACATGTACCAATGATTTTCACATAGCTGCTCAATAAGATTGTGACCTACCTAAGTTTGATCAAAGCAGCTGCTAGAGTGTAAATAAGTGGAATCTTGTATTTTTCAATACTGTAAAATCATTATCTTTCGTTTACATTAGATTTTGTAGATCTGTGATTTAGATGAGTTTGCTGATACTGTGTACATATATTCATGGGTTTCTGTTCTATAAACCACAAGGCCTAAATAAAAACAACAAGGCAGTCCAAAGGACAGCTATATCCCCCGCCACTGGCCAAATATTAGAATTTGTTTGGTCATAGGATTATGTTCACCTTAACCTGGCATGGTTGTAGCAGACATAGAAGATCAGTTTAAGACAATTTAACTTTCCGGAGTTATGTATGAATCTCAGAATTCGGAGGCACATATATTAAAAGTTTACTGACAAGTTTTACATGGGAAACAGTACAAAAAGTGAACATCAATGAAGTAAAGGATGTGTTAGGTAACCACAAAATACATGTGTAACTCAATTAAAAACTTTATATATCATGACATAATTTGTATGATTGTGAACATGACATACTATTATTTACCGAGTACAATAAATCACTGTGGAAGTGCAATCCAGGTCCAGAAGTGGTCTGTGTAAGGCGCGGACACGAAAATAACATTTGACCTGCAAGTATGACCTTGACCTTGAGCCAGCGTGACCGCCTCATGCCTTCTGCACATCAGCTCAATGAGGTTAACATTTTAGTCGAGTTTGAAGAAAATGTGTCCAAGCGTTCATGAGATATGGAGCGGACACGAAAATAACATTTGACCTTCAAGTATGACCTTGACCTTGAGCCAGCGTGACTGCCTCATGCCTTCTGCACATAAGCTCAATGAGGTTAACATTTTAGCCGAGTTTGAAGAAAATGTGTCCAAGCGTTCATGAGATATGGACGGACACGAAAATAACATTTGACCTTCAAGTATGACCTTGACCTTGAGCCAGCGTGACCGCCTCATGCCTTCTGCACATCAGCTCAATGAGGTTAACACTTCAGCCGAGTTTGAAGAAAATGTGTCCAAGCGTTCATGAGATATGGAGCGGACACGAAAATAACATTTGACCTTCAAGTATGACCTTGACCTTGAGCCAGCGTGACCGCCACTTGCCTTCTGCACATCAGCTCAATGAGGTTAACACTTTAGCCGAGTTTGAAGAAAATGTGTCCAAGCGTTCATGAGATATGGAGCGGACACGAAAATGTTTCGGATCCACTGACGGACTGACGGAAGGACGGACGGACGAAGGGCATTCCTATAACCCCCCTCCCGCTTCGCGGCGGGGGATTAATTAACTGGGGGATTAATATAGCTCCTGTGTGTTGGAGGCTGAAAGAATCTCCCTACCTGAGTTGCAGTATTCCCTCAGCAGTCTCCAAACATGAAGCTGCACGGTAAAGTTCTTCATAGTGACACGGTCTTGAAGGAAAGTCTTGAAGCTCTTGGTAACATTCTCACTCCATGTCTTCATTTTTTGCTTCAGGTGTTGCTCATGTGATGTCATCAGTTCGCAATTCAAGACCACAGAATCCTCGATGAACTCAATAGAGGCATGCTTCTGTTTCATATACTGTGTAATGTCTTGACTGTAACCTCTGTAATTGTATTTTTTAGTTTTAGAAAAAATGTCACTATGCTTAACACTTTTGATTTAATCCTACAGAATCATCATTTATATTACATGATGCACATGAAAACTCTTGCCAAACTTGCTTATCATGACAATCAAGACTACTAGAACTATCACTGAGGATGATTTATATCCCTCTATACTACCTTGTCTTCATGAAATGTGTGTGTAGGACAGGACAAGATGTGATGGGATGATGGGACATGACAAGCCTGATTCCTATATAGCTACCACTTCGTGGAGTGGGTTAAAATAAGAAGGGCCATGATGGCCCTGAATCGCTCACCTGATTATAAATGAGCAACATATGTTGGATTTTTCATATGGACCTACTTTTTGACCCCACATGACCCAATTTCGAACTTGACCAAGATATTATGGAAACAAATATGGCCAAAAAAGTTGCCTCTAGAGTGTTAACAAGTTTTTCTAAGATTATACCTAATGACCTAATTTTTGACTCCACGTGTCCCAAATTTAAACTTGTCCAAGATTTTATCAAAACAAACATTCTGACCAAGTTTCATGAAGATTGGGCCAAAAATGTGGCCTTTAGAGTGTTAACAAGGTTTTTCTAAGATTTGACCTCGTGACCTACTTTTTGACCCCTCATGACCCAATTTCAAACTTGTCCAAGATTTTATAGAGACAAACATTCTGACCAAATTTCATAAAGATTGGCCTAAAAATATGGCCTCTAGAGTGTTAACAAGCCAAATTGTTGACAACGCACGATGGTCGACTGATGACAGACGACGAACAAAGGGCGATCACAAAAGCTCACCTTGAGCATGTTGTGCTCAGGTGAGCTAAAAACAAATTTTGAGCTACTACACATACATACCGACTGAAGTACTTAGCATATTCAGGCTGAACTTGTATTGTGACAGGCTCGGGCACACTCATCACATGCAAACTCGCATCCCAGATGGCGCCTTCCTCACAACTGTAGTACGGTGATACCCGCAGGTTTATTCCTTCAAACCTGTGGGGTTGTTCTCGGTTACATAGAGATCTGACAACTGTAACATGGAGGTAACACAGTCTTTTAAAGTACTATATTTATTTATTTATATTGTTTCTATTGAATTCCCATGAAGGGGTCGTTAAATTTTCTTCTTTAAAGAATTCTACATATTAAACAGATCCTCATTAAATTAAACGTCCCTCCATTCTTATTGGTAACAGTGAAACTTGTCCAGTTATGAATGTGTTATATGTGGTTTTGCTTAAATATACCAGATTGTTAATATATTTTTATTACTTGGAATAAGTACAGTTATATAAACAAGAGCATATACATAAAAGGCAAACAAGCCCCAGAAATAGCAGCCATGTTTAAATGGATCAAAATAATTTGTATAATCATGGTAGAGGATTAAGAAAATAATATCTTTGCTAAAATTTGTACAAATCTGACAAGATGTTTTTTAAATTTTTTTTTTATCTGATTTCTCTTTCATTGCCAAAGCAAACTAGATTGTTGAACAGAATCAAATTCTTTGAACACTTTGAAAAGCAACATCCATGTTGCATCCCTCTAAAGGTTTATCAAACTAGGAGACGTTGTTTACTTTTGACCATGGATGGTTGGACAACCAACATCAAACAATGACTGGTTACAATATGTTACCTTGATCACTTTGTGCTTTGGTGTGCTAAGAACAAGGGAAAACCATATGCTATATGTGGTAATTAATTAAGTGACTGGACTCCTTTCTATACATATATACTGGGAGATCACTTTTCTAGTAGTTTATTAAGAGATACCTTTGGAATCCCTGAATGTGAAGATGTAACAACTCCCATCTTCAGCTTCATCCACATCTTCCGTCTCCAGGTCTCCACCTAGTTACCATAGTATGTCACATTATATAATTAACTTTTCTGACGCACTGAAGTGTGATGCAAAATGGAGGAGCATCTTAAGCACAGGAAAAAGATCAGCAAAGTGAAATTGAATTTGTAATACCTCAAAAACTTTATTCCAATGAAAATAAAAAATAGCTAAGGGTATCATAACATATATAACAAGTGGAATTGCTCACCTGAGAACCAGGTATTAGTGGGAGAAAAGAAAAGAAAAAGCAAATGGGCCCTGCCCCCTGGCAGCCATATTTTTTCACAGATGTAAATAATTTTAAGTCTTCATAGAGAGTGACCCAAGGAACATTAATTCTGTGCTAAAAAAACTTTGAAATCCAGCCAGTACTTTTGGACAAGAAGATTTTTATAGTTTGTACTATATAGTATTACATATATGAAATGGGCTCCACCCCATGGCAACCATATTTTTCAACAGATCCAAATAATTTTTACAATCTTAGTAGAGAGTGACCAAAGTAACATCTGTGCAAAAATACAGTACTTTTGGATGAGAAGATTTCTGAAGATCCTTTTAGTTGCCATGGCAATCTGATTTTGGCATGGAATTTAACTCTTTTAACAACTTTGGAAGAGTACCACCCAAGCAACATTCCTATAAAGTTTTATGAACATTGGCCCAGTAGATTAGGAGGTGATGTCATTTTAAGTTATAAATTGATGATAGATGCCAAATGCCAGAAATTCATTGGTCACAAAAAAATGTTTAAAACACTGCAGTTGATTAACACAATGCAATCGCTAAAACCCAACTAATGCTCAATATGCTTTGCTTCGACCGTGTGTTATTTGATTAGCAAAAATTTGTTCTCAGGAATTTTTAATTGGGCATTTCATTTGATCCATTGTTGGAACATCACAGATCTTTCACCAATGAAACAGTGTGTTACATAATTATAGATGTTTGGATTTTGAAAGCCAGCTTTTGCTTATGTAACATCAATAAAGAGATTCAAAAATACTCTTTGTGGTTTCACTGGCAAGAAAGTATCTGATTAATATTCATGTAAACAACATTTTGCCAGTTGAAAATCCCTGGGTTTATACAGCTGAGTGATCAGAATATATACCATGGGTGCAAACGATGGCACAATGCATCAGTAATTGCATTCTGAACTTCCACAAAGGTGGTATCTACATCAGTATTTCCATTTTTACCTCCATCTGTTAGGTCAATTATTATCTATTAGGTCCATCAATATATAGGATGAAGGAATCTTTCTAATTCTAGCTATAAAACATTTAGTCCTGCCTTTACCAACTGTTGGGAGATTTAATAAAATAACTGCTTACAACAGTAGAACATACAAAGAAAAGAAAGACATGAAGAAAGATTTAAACATAAGTACCTCCATGTCGTTTTGATTCAAAATACAGCCCTAAGTTTTCAATGTTGTTTATTTCCGGCTCACTGCTGACTGCAAGGCGATGCGTTGTTGGGACGAGGTATGCCTGTGGAAACCTTCCCTCTAGTCCTCTTCCAAGCCGTTTCCTCACCTGCTCCAGGTCTACAGCGACACATCATCACAACCATGGGACAAATGAGTTTTGCATCTGATATTTTGATCATATTTAGAATGTCCTTAAAAACTAAAAAAATATATAAAAATAAAAATAATTTGACAAAAGTCCTTAATTTAATCTGACCTTATATAGCAAAAATATCCTGACTAATGCAACCTTGCATGTACTACATGTATAAATGCTGCAGACATTTTTAGAATTTTTGAATATTACTCAACAATTCTAAAAATGGTCTATAGCAATAATACCGGTTGTGCAGATTAGTCTGCCTTGCTTTTTTACCATAAAAACATCTTAACTTTAAGCCAAATCCTAATAGATAATTTTTCATCATAACCCTGCGTAAAATACGGTAGATGTTTTTATCCTTATTTGGTTTAGTTTTAAGTATTCATTACATAAAGCAAAATAAAAAATTAATGTTAAGGCTAAGAAATATTTTATGGCAAAAGTAAAGGAAAAAGAAATTTCTTAAATATATCTACAAAGTATATTGAATACCTGGTACTTCTCAAGATCTAAAATTACTTTCATATGAAAGAACCAACAAATGCCTCACCTACTTCCCCAGTCATCTCCACCAGGGCTTCAGAATGGTTCCTGTTGAAAATCACCTTCCCTGGAACTGCACTTGTTGCAACCTCAAAGAAATTTACCAAACAATCCTCGGATGTACTGGGGTTGATACCTTTCAGCAGGACATTCTTTTCCACATCCTTAACCTCTTCTTTTGCAGAAACCTTTTGAATGGTCTGTAAATCATTAACTCTGAATGGAAGACATGTTCAATTGACAGGCCTTTTCATATTTTTTAAGTTATTTGCAAGGGGCTGTCATATCATAGCATACCAGTATTTTTTTTATTTTTATTTGTTTTTTTGAGGGGGAGGGGAGCACATATTTTTTTACATTTTGGAATTCCTTGGAAACTGCAAAAATTTAAAACAAGAGGGCCATGATGGCCCTATATCGCTCACCTGAGTATATGAGTATCACTGCTCTAAAGGCAACCTTAAGTATTATGGACCATAACTCCCATACAAGGCATAATAATCCTTTGTTTTTAACATTATGTATACATCTGATCAAGATTGCTTTATAAGTTTTCATGTTTATTGGTTTTCGCATCGCTGTGCGAAAACCTATTGTTCTCGTTCTGTTTCTTTTTTTTTTTTTTTTTTTTTTATTTTTCTTCCCCTTTTTGTGAACGGCATAGCTCCGAGGTGAGAAAAGCCACATCTATGAAACTTTTATCAGTAATAACCACGTATTTGAAGATGATCCTAACGTCGAGATAATTTTCATTTTTGTTTTGATTTTCCCGCCAGGGGGCGTTTTATATGAAAATGTTTAATAACCAATATCTCCATTATTTGAGGTCCGATTCAAATGCGGTTTTTGCACAATGTTCCTTGTAAATAGCCCAATAAATATGATAGGTTTCAAAAATTTGCGTATATAAAACTTTCGTGCTACAGGAGGTTGAAAGTTCGAATCTCGCAAAAACTGTGAAATAAGGGTAGGTCTACCAAAAACCTACCCATTTTATTCAGAGATGAGATAGGAGAATTTTGTTTGTTGCATATGATCTGCAAGACATATACGCACAAAATATATGGGGTGGCGAATTCGGGAAATGCATGGTTTGTCCACAGTATGCGGTCAAACTTAACCAATATTTCGAAAAATCAACATTTTAAAAGCATGACTTTTAAGGTTATTTGCAGCTCCTGACTTTATTTTTTGTTCAATCTTCATCATTATTTCACTGTTTATGCATTTTTATAAAACAAATAAATTCATAGAAAAAAACAACAACATAATATGCAAAGGTCAAGGTCATATACCAATTATTATTATTTATATCGGCATAAAATAGCTCCAAATCTAAAAATATTTTTTAGAAAGTATATGAACAAAAGTTTTAGTTTGTGAGGAGATCTTTCCATTAATGTTTAGTTTTTGAAGACCGGACTTCATTTGTTCAAATGACAACAGTCCAAAGTTTGATCCTCTTATCAAACAATTGTATATCCATATGTTTTCTCTTTTTTGCTGCTCCTGACTTTATTTTTTGTTCAATCTTCATCATTATTTCACTGTTTATGCATTTTTATAAAACAAATAAATTCATAGAAAAAAAACAACAACATAATATGCAAAGGTCAAGGTCATATACCAATCATTATTATTTATATCGGCATAAAATAGCTCCAAATCTAAAAATATTTTATAGAAAGTATATGAACAAAAGTTTTAGGTTTCGAGGAGATCTTTCCATTAATGTTTCGTTTTTGAAGATCGGACTTCATTTGATTAAATGACCACAGTCCAAAGTTTGATCCTCTTATCAAACAATTGTATATCCATATGTTTTCTCTTTTTTGCTGCTCCTGACTTTATTTTTTGTTCAATCTTCATCATTATTTCACTGTTTATGCATTTTTATAAAACAAATAAAATCATAGAAAAAAAATAAGCATAATATGCAAAGGTCAAGGTCATATACCAATTATTATTATTTTTATCGGCATAAAATAGCTCCAAATCTAAAAATATTTTATAGAAAGTATATGAACAAAAGTTTTAGTCTGTGAAGAGATCTTTCCATTGGTGTTTAGATTTTGAAGATCGGACTTCATTTGATCAAATTACCACAGTCCAAAGTTTGATCCTTTTATCAAACAATTGTAAATCCATATGTTGCTTCTTTTTTGCAGCTCCTGACTTTATTTTTGTTCAATCTTCATCATTTTTTCACTGTTTATGCATTTAAATAATACAAATAAACTCATAGTAAATAACGATGAAAATATACAAAGGTCAAGGTCATAATACCGATTATTTTTATCGGCACAAAATAGTTCTCAATCTAGAAATATTTTATAGAAAGTATATGAACAAAAGTTCTAGTTCGTGAAGAGATCGTTCTAATGATGTTTAGTTTTTGAAGATCGGACTTAATTTGATCAATAAACAAAAATATTCGAATAAAGTTAATATCAATCAATTATGTCTGCAGTTGAAACCAGTACTCTTACTAGTCAAGTTAAAGCGAAAACCAAGATGCCGCTTTGCGGTTCTAGTTTTTAGGTTTTCGCATCGCTGTGCGAAAACCTATTGTTCTCGTTCTGTTTTTTTTTTTTTTTTTTTTTTTTTTTTA
>CM037778.1:56592690-56642690 GCA_021229015.1 Solen grandis
TAGCAAATAAACTTATTATATGAGTTGAGTTGTTATTAACAATCTACATGTATTATGTCTGTCTTCAATTTCAGCAATAATCAGAGAGATAGAGGTTGTAATGTTTACCACCTATTGTTTTTTATATTAATTTAATGTCGTTAGTTTTTGCTGACATGTAAACTATTATTATACCCCTGCTGCACAGAGGCGAAGGCTATATAGGAATCCAGCTTGTCACGTCCCATCATGTCCTGTCCCATCTTACATGTCCTGTCCAGTCCTACACTTACATTACATGAAGACAAGGTGCAGTTTGGTGATATTAATCACTTTTTGGGATAGTTATAGTTGCATTTGTTTGTATATTCAATCTATAAATGTAAACTTATTTTGATTTTTGTTAAGATTTTGAAGTTACGGATAATTTTGTTGCTTTAAGACATTGCTGTGTATTCAAAAAGATAATCATGTGTGTTATTTAGCTTTTAATTGAATCATACAGCAGATTAATAAACTTACCATATTTGTGTTTTAAGTTGGGATCTTCAAAATGCCTAGATCTTCATAATGACTTTTTACAAGGTCAAGTATGGTTGATATTTTAAAAGTGTATATATTTAGTGTTAAGAATAAACATAGGAGGACTGCCTAAAACAATTTGTATACAGTTAAACATGTCTTTATTAAGCAGTCAGTCAAGAGAAGAAGACAAAGTGACCACTTATCAGCGGTGATTGCTAAATGAAGGTTTAACATATAACAAAATGCTAGATTAGTAATTAATATCTAAACTGGCTGTTAAATGCAGGGTGACTGCTTAGTGCAGGTGGCCACTCATACAGGTTCCACTGTAGTCCAACTTTTATCTGAAATAGTGACCAAACTAAATTAAAGCCAACATCCTATCAGGTATAATATCAGAACAGAACAGATCTTTATTTTATCTGAACGTGTACATTGTACATAGTTGCATCAACAATACATTAAGTAATCTGTCACTGATTGGTCGGCACTCTGAATTATTTTCCATAACTCCATTATCACACAATGTTCACAATCATTTCCTTCATTTCCCATAAAATTTACTTAATGTATTATCCATATTTATTTAATCATCATATTTTTTCACAGAGCAATGTAAACAACTTCTGACCATTTATCATGTGACATCTTGATTTAATAAGGATCTTTTATTTTTGTATATAAGTGTATATACCTCTGTGTGAAAAATGAGTTGTTTAAAGTTTGTGTCTAATTTGATTATCTGTCCTTGGAGTTTTTAATAAAACCTAATGAAATAGATATCAAAAGAACATATAAATGTAACTATAAATAATCATTGTTCATGTTAACATGTGAACGTAATTAATATATCTTTTTTTTTAAAATGCCTGCCTACCAATATGCCACCAAAAACATTTTTTTTTTTTGGAGGAGAGGGGGGCAGCAGGTGGCTGATACTATACTTGACATACTTATGTATACAATTTATAAAATATGTATATCTAGGGCTCATAATTATTTATCATGCTTTTCCATATATGACAGTTTGAGTAATTTTTTTTCCTGTATCAGAATTCATTTAAATTTAGAATATGTTGACTGGTTGATAATGTCAATCAGTTTTAGATATTCTGACAATAATTTGAAGTAAAAGTCTTTTTGAACATAATCATGAACACAAGCTTACTGAACAGCCCTCTAACAATTTTAATAAGTTATTAGAAAATGTAATAAAATTTTCATTATACTTTATTAATTCTCTCAAATAACTTTCTTACCAAATACAATAGCATTTTTTTTTCTGGCAATCATTTATCATAAACAAAACATAATAATAAAATTTATGCAATAACATTCATAAATAATCAGGAAAAAACGATCAAGACCAACATCTTGATAAAATGTATCTAAATGTATCTATAGGAGATTAAAATGATATTCAAAACTGTAGTCCTGTGGTAACATACACAACAGTGGATCTAAGAATCTTCATTCTAGGATTTTTATTGACTTTCAAGGTGCTTGGTATAAACAAAGGAGACCCTGATCAGACAGCTCCTGGAAGGAACCCTTTCACCTGGGTCTGCTCTGTTTGCATTAGTGTCAAAACATGTTTATATGCTGTTATGAATAAATATCCATCATTTGAACAGAATACTGTAAATTATAAAATATATCCATAAACTTATCCTCATATATTGTGATTGCAGACATTTATCATAAATTGTCTATACCTAGATATATCTAAATTTAATGTAGCTTCTTGGAATTATATATAGTACTCACCTGTTTCGTTTTTCCTTCTATCCTGTATTTTTGTTTCTTTATTTATTTTGGGACCTACCCTTATGTTTCATTTCGAACTGCTCATGTTGTTTGATATGATGTATTTTTCTTTCTATTTGTATTATGTTTTGTTTCGATAAGAGAAGTTGTACAAAGTAATCGACATTGTTTCGATATTGATATCGATATATATTTATATGATGTCTTATGTGATTTGCATGTTACACGATCGTTTACACTGCTTTCACTTTTCGTTTGTTCATCTCTGTCATGTTTTGTACAATTTATGTAATATGTTTGCCGCATTAGGGTCGTATGACCTTCTGGCTTATGCTGAATAAAACTTTCAAAACTTTCAAACTATGAAGTAAAGGTTTTAGTAATCTCTACTTTCTTGATTCAACTGATTTTATCAATTTTAACCATAACAAAAGAAATAAAGGGGAATAAAATTTGTAAAAGTAAAGAATTGTGTGCTTGCTTAATGAACTATATAATTAAGTTTTTGTTGAAAATGTAAGTTTTATTTAAAGAATTTTATGCATGCTTAATGAACTGCATAAATTGGTACAATGTTTAATTGTCTGTGCACTGGAAACTAGCTTGAGTATGAGATGACACAGCTGTTCTGCCATAATTTGATTCCCAAAAATATCACTCGAATTTCACTGAAAGTTTTTCAAAAATTGTCTCATGAGTTTATAGGAAAAAAATGTGATTAAAATTAAAGTAATAACACTTTTTGATATCACTTCACCAGATGTCAGCAAAAAATTATTTTTTACTATACAGTAGATCCTTAAAAAAATTTAAACTCTTAAAACATGATTACCGTTTTTGACAACAAAAAAATATTTTGTTTTTCACCAGAGATGGTTGGAAATTACTGCAGCTTGTCTCAACTAAGTCACATGACATGCACGGTACACTGTGAAAGCAATTATTAATAAGTCGTAACACTGATGGACTTGCCATAAATATGCTTGCAAATTAGCATGTTTTGATTTAGAATGTATGCATCTGAGTAAAGCGGCTGAAAGAGAAATTCTATTAAATAAGTTAGATAAGAACTGAATGGAATGAAATATTTTAAAAGGTAAATTTATTTTAATCTGTAAAAACCCTGTGCCGATGCATTAGGTTTTATACTTTTTTCTGCATTACAACTCTGCAGTAACAGATACAATTTATTGAAGTACGATCTGTTGATTATCAAAATCAATGGGAATAGATGGAATTGGGGCAAGACTTCTGAAATTAAGTACAACAAATATTAAAAAAAACACTCTCTAGAAAACTCAATTAATCCATGTATATCTGGAATATATTTTTGGAAATTCCCAGAATTGGACATTTAATTTTATACACATATATATTGTGTTTTTAATTAATCATTCTTATAGATACAGCTCTGTTTTCCAGTAAAAGGTCATTTTAATGGCATATTGTTTTTGGATTCTGCTATATATAAATTGAGAGCAGGAGGTCTTGGGTTCAATCCCCAACCGCGACATACCAAAGTCATAAAAAATGGTACTAGTACAGGTCCCTTGCTTGGTGCTCAGCAGTAGTTCCAGGACTGATTGGCCTGGTGACTGGGTGTGGGTATCATGCCACATGTCTACTGCGGGATTCTGCAGTGTGGCAGCACTTATATCAATGTATCTCCAAATGACTGTGTGAAATACGTTTGGTGGGACGTTAAACCTAACAAAAGAAAAATATTATTGTTTATGCATATTGTAATAATTTTGTTGTAACTATGTTTTATATTTAGTGTTGTTTCCTTTATGTGGACCATATGGAAGATTGGTTTTAACTAAATATGTTATCCACACTATTTAATAGATGTAGACTTTACATACTTATAACTTAATTACATACTATCATTTCATGGAAATATGACTTCAGCAATTATTATAATTATATAAAGGTGATAAACCAGAATGAACCACTTTGTGTGGTCGTATCAGAGGCGTTACATAGCGTGCAGGCTTGAAATTAAGATAAGCACAGGTGGGTCAGGGGACAGTTGGGGACCAAGGGAAATTTTCTCTGAAACAGATTGGAATGTAGGACCACATTGATGAGTTCAAGTTATTCTAGGGGTCACAATTTTAAATTTCTATTAAAATTTTATACAAAATGTGTGTATTGTGTGTAATTGACAGTATTAATGTCCCTTTGTGTGTGAAATCATATTTAGTGAACATTAGTAACAACAGTAACAGAATATTAGTAACTATATAAATTTTTCTATATAAAATTTTTTCAACTGACAGATTTTCTTTATTTTTTCAGGGTCAGTTTTCTGATATAAATGCTTTATGAAAATGTAAAAAAATACATACCTCACCAGATTTGTTTTTTCACTAAAACTTCTTTTTTTATTGAAATTTTAGCCAAATTTCCATAAAAACACTAAAATGTGACTTTTTGTACCTTCAAAATTTGGCAAATATACTTTTGGTGATATTCTTAACACATGAACTTAAAATTTGGGCTTTCTTCTATAATTCTTCTTAAAATAAATGAGAAATTAAAAAAAGATTTTTTTACCAAAATCAAAATCAGCTGTAACCTGCTGAAACGTTTACGTCCTTAAAGCGTATTTCTCATAGCAAGGGGTTTTAAATTGAAATTTAGAGCCTTTTTGTTGCATATGCTTTTCTTTAATGTCCTGTTATATATTAGAAAATGCAGGAAGATAATAATTTCATGCTGGAGATAAGAACTGCATTAATTTCTGAGAATGACACATCTACATATTTAAGTAACTGGTGAGATGACAGTGAAATAAAAATATATTACAGAGTATACTGTATAAGTTTTTATTCTTGAACACCCTGTTTAGATTAGCTCATTTTACACAAATATCAATGGTTATGTTGAATTTTTAGGATGATTGGATATTTTCGTCCATCTGTCCCAGTTTGTTACGTCCCCCTTCCAATTTATTTAAGCAATCTTGATCAAACATGATGACAAGGTTTATAAGAAAATAGTTGTATATCAGTAGTTTCAAAGCCATAAGTAATGACCCTTGAATGATCAGATACTGCCCAATATATAGTTTACCAGTACTTATTAAAAAATTGTTAACCTATAGCTCTGCAACGCTTTTCAGTGTAACTGACTGTTTGAATATTTCCCAATAACCGAAAATTATACCATGGGCGGAGCTACTGAGCTATGGTATAATTTTCATGGTGGATATCGCTAAAAATAGAAACTGCACTAGGTTCACGATGTCTGATCTATAAATAGAATGATATGTTTACACGTGATCAATAATAGAAGCTGCAATGGGGTGACCTTATAAGCCTGCTGGAATAAATCAGCTCAAAAACTACTGATGAAAGGCCCTCATTTATTTGTGCAACATTATAGAAATATGTCAATGCAACTGATAAAAAATAAAAATGAAATATTTGATTGCAAACAGTAAACATAAGAAACATAAAATTAACAGCTTGAACAATGTTATTTATAATGTAATGAACTATTTTTATGCCAAATAAGTCGGTAGTTCATTTTTCACAATAAAGTTTTTCTTCTAACTCAGCGATTTCCAATATTAAAAACACATTTATAGCATACTGCGCTAGTATCACTGTGACCAGGGATGACGGCCAACTTAGGATTTGGTGATTTTTCACATGGTATTTTGATTTCTTCAAACACATTATTTAATCCAGAGACCAAATGAGTGTTGGCATCAAATGGTGCAACATTAGTGTTTTCATCAAACAAATCCATACATTGTGATAACAAAATGTCATCTCCACCAAAACCAGAAAAATTATTCAAAATATCTATTTCCGCCAAATCAAAAGCTTGTGAAAGAAGCAAATTGTCACCATCATCGAAATCCATGCGTGACTGCCAGATTGATTGTTCTAGACTGAATTTGGCGCCGACACCTTTCCAACACAGGAACCGTGCCGCTTCCAATCAGATCAATCTACTCGAAACAACAAGATGACATCAGCAAGATCAAATTAACATAAGACTAAAGCTCTGCGCGTGCGATGGTTGGGAGAGTTTTAAATTGTGTTTGTTTTGAATCGACTTTTAGGCCATTACAATATTATCCAACTATATTAAAATTATTATTAACAAATATGCTGAAATTAAAGCTATAGGTTAAAACAGATATACCATGGATGTTTTTGCTGTTTTGTGCCTATATCGTAAATTATACCATAGTCAGGTGACCTTTCGATTTGCCACAAATCGAAAGGTCACCTGACTATGGTATAATTTACGATACCGGCACAAACAGCAAAAAATCCATGGTATTTCTATTACTAAACAATTTTAAGTTAATGAGTTATGCATCTCAGTCTCATTAAAATCATATCCTAAATTGTGCTCCAATGCTAAGTGAAATATGAGCGAATATACTGAATCTAATTTTAATGAAATTGTGCATCTCTTCTCAGGATTCTTCCGTTACTAATTATCTAAGTTTGTAATTCAGGTACAGAATCGGTTAGTGCCATTTTAAATGTCATGTGTCGACCCTAATCAATGCGACACATGATATTAGAACAACATTATGAAACGACACATGACAATGCGACGCGATGCACGACATTTGAAACAACACTCTATATTTTTTAATGCGATATTTCGTGAAAAAAATATGTTAACGCGACATTTGCATGCTACAATGTAGAATGTCATGTTGCATTGTCGTGTGTCGTTTACAACTGTCGTGCTTCATGTTAAATTGTTGTGCGTCACCTTCATACAGCAATACACGATATTCAAAGTGGCACTAACCGGATTCCACATTCAGGGCTGAAATTTGTGTCAAAGATGCAGATTCTGTAATTTAAAATCCCCCTGTAATGCTTGAAAAAGTTGAAAATTTCTTTTATAAACTAATTAGCCATGCATAGATTCTGAGGGGGAAGGAGGTCATATTCTCACTGATTCACGGTTCTGATGTATGATCATGCATGCAGCTTGCATATGATCTCCCTCTCTTAAAATCTAAGTTATGTACTTTTTAACCGGTAGGCCTAAAATACGCAATGGAAATTTTACGACGGAATGGACGGAATGGAATTTTTTTTGACGGAATGGGATTTTTTTTTACTGAAAATGTGATTTAAATCATTCAAAACTAGTTTTAAATCATCAATTAGTGTATTTTCTTCAATATATATAAATATTTTAATGATCATATGTGAAACAACCTAATATTATTACAGTAGTAGTAAAGGGTGGCACTGTGGTACCGTGGTACCATAATTATTTTTTTTATGGTACCGTGGTACCATAAATTTATTTTTTTTGGTACTTATGGTACCGAATCTATACGATAGTACCGAATGGTACTATATATGAAAACAGATTTATGGTACCGTATGTAATAAAATAAAATTTCTTAAAGGAGGACCACATCTTAACGTTAAAGGGGGATTGACAATTGTAAAATGTCCTTTCGAGACATTTGGGTTGGCCCTGAAAAGGGCCGTTTTGTTTCTTATTAATTGTGGTCCATACCACACGTTGTACAGTCCCATCACATATTGTGGTCCATACCACACGTTGTACAGTTCCATCCCATGACATATCTCTTCATCCATCCCGCAAGGAGATGCAAATGACAACGGGTTAGATCCTTGTCACCTATGAAGTTCAGGCTGTCTCCCGATCCCTGTAGTAGGGTAGATGGTACATCTTCAAAGGTAACTGACAGGTAATTAGGGAGATCTCCCCTTTTTATAAGAGTGAGATATAGATCATACACATCAACTTGGTCGTGATAGCTGTCTGGGTCGCTCTCTTGTTCCTCATAGCTGGGATTGTCGAGGAACAATTTTAGCAACTCTGGGGTGGACATACGTGTGAACGGTCTCATGTTTCAATCATGAATAATAAAGTATAGAGTATGTGCACTGTTTTATAGTACCGGATTGACCTACTTTCTTGTGTTGGCGCACACCAATCAGAGAACGTTATTTTTTCATCCAATAAAAAAAAAAATGATGTGTTCGACCTTGACCTGAGTTAGATAGCATTGTCTTCGGCCTTGACATTTGGGGTGGATTGACCTACTAACCTACTTTTTCTTGACTATAAATTGTGTAATGCTGTGTATGTATTCATTCTTCACCATGAAGTTCCTTCGTAAGTTATTCCGACGTGCAAGGAAGGCGTTACGAAAGGATAAGAAAGTAGAAGTCAAGGAAGAGGGTATTAAGGAAGAGGGTGTCAACTTGTACCCGAGTTTACCCCCTTTGCCATTGTACCCGGATTTGTCAGGGTTTTACCTGGCATATCCAGAAGCCAGCAGGCATTACTGGCGGTATTTGTATTTGAGTGAGTGCTAGACACTTCTCAATAAATAACGGTCCTTTTCAGGACCATTACAATGATGTAGAAAGGATAACTAATACAATTGTCATATGATTTTTTTATTGTGTTTAACAACAAACATGTGTCATACAGTAACAATGAATTAAACGTGCGTCATACAGCAAATAATGAACATAACACAACTTTGTTTTTCAAGTCTAGTGTTCAAATGTCATTTTTCGCTTCTTAGCTGGTCGGTTACACTCTGTATTGCTTGTTGATGGGTGAGCCTCAGGACACACGATGCATGTGTTGACGCTTCTCTTGCGTTTCTTGGGTTTTACGGTAGGTTTCTCCAACTCAGAGACAGCCTCTAGTAGCTCAACATCACTGTCCGTCTGTGGCACTGTCTCAACTACGTCCATTTTCTGCATTTCACTGTCAACCTGTGCGTTTACTGTTGGTACAGTACTATTCATCCCTTTCTTAGGACAAGCGGATGCAAAGTGGCCTAGTTCGTGACAAATGTAGCACACTGCAGGTTTTGGGCAATTAGAAACAAAATGTCCCGGTTCATGACAACGGTAGCACACCCGTACTGTTTGAGGTGTTGAAGCTTTCTTCGTACATGCCGATGCATAATGCCCCTTTTCCTGACAGCGGTAGCATATCACTTGTCTTTCTGTTTCTAGTCTGATCAGCTTGTTACTGATAGCTTGTAGTTGTCCTTTCACCCAGAACTCAAATGTATTGCAGGTCATTCTGAACAGAGCAGTCTGAATCAGGTTTGAGAGTGATGAAGTGGACGGGTCACACCGCACTTTATAGGCCTGAGATCAGGTGGGCGGAGCTTAGATGTATAAAAAAGCTTTGCTCACTTACTTATAATCACAACGATGTCGAGTAGTGAAGAAAGCAGCGATGATGAGCCACCTGCAAAAAAGACCAAGAGTGATATACGGGAATATTATTCCATACAGCCACGGTCACAGAGAACTTCAAGAAAGTTTAAAACGAATGGCCACGTGTACGATGTTACATTTGAAAGATATAAAAAACCGTTTGAATTTACACATCAACTTTTCAATGACATGGTGAAACAGTTATACAGAGAAGCACGGGTCAATGACAACGATCAAATTCGTATCTCCATAAATCATCCTGACCTAGCATTTGGTATCCACATTCCATTCGGGAATGCAACACACATTTCAGGAGATACGCTGTTGAACGAAATAGAGAAAGTATCACAAAGCAACCACAAGTTTGAGATTCATGACGGGCATCTCCAGTTAGAAATGACACATGTCATTATGCCCGAGGGAGGTGGAAGAACAAAAAGAACGTTTGGATCGCACCTAAGCATTGAGAACATGTCCAAAGTCAAACGAAGTATGGTAAAGATAGACAATGTTCACGACAGTATGTGTTTGGCACGATCAATTGTGGTAGGGATATGTAAACTCAATAAAACGGACGATACAGCCTGGAAGAAGCGATGGAATTTGATGAGACAATCTGCAAAATTTCTTCAAAGCCAAGAAGCCAAGACATTGTTAGATAGTGTGGGCATTAGTCCAAATCAACCTTGTGGTATAGAAGAATACAAGAAGATTCAAGCTCACCTTTATCCAGACTATGTGATCAAAGTGTGGCCACAATTTGAGAAAATGGACGTGTTGTTTAATCAGCCATCTCTGACAGACAAAAGCAAAGTGATTCACATTTATCATCATGATAAACATTATGATTGCATTACATCAATCACTGGTTTCCTGGGATGCAGCTACTTCTGTGAACACTGTAACTACGGTTATAACAACAGAGAAGCTCACGTGTGTAAGAATATTTGTCTGTGTTACGCCTCGACACTATGCCCAAAAGAAGGATTCTTTCCATGTGGTCACTGTGGTAGAACATTTCATAGTCAGAAATGTTTTGATCAGCACAAAGCGAAATCAGGAAAATCTACAAAAAACATCTGTGAAAGTGTATGGCAATGCAAGACCTGTGGTCAAATGGTTGTGGGTACAAAGAAGAACCATCTCTGTCCTGGCACTAAAAAATGCAAGTATTGCAAGAAAGTTGTGGATGCAGAACATCAGTGTTATATACCCACGTACAAAGAACCAGAGAACATGAAGTCACCGACTGTACCTTTCATCTTCTTTGACTTTGAGTGTCGATTTGATTTGGGTGAACATATACCAAACTTTTGTGTTGCTCAACGTGCTTGTGGAGACTGTATGTGTCAATCCATGAAAAACCCGTGTCAGAAATGCGAAGCTGTGGATGAGCCAAGAGAAAAAATATTTCGTGGTAACAACACTTTGTCAGAATTTTGTGCATGGCTGTTTCAACCCAGTCACAAAGGTACCACAGTGATTGCTCACAACTCACAAGGATACGATGCACAGTTTATTTTGAGGCACTTACTGACACATGATACAGCCAAACCAGAATTGATCATGAATGGAAGCAAAATTCTAATGATGAAAGCCCATCAAGTGAGATTCATCGACTCACTGAGTTTTCTCAACATGCCTTTGTCCGATTTCCCCGACACGTTTGGATTGACTGAGATGGCAAAAGGATGGTTTCCATTTTATGCCAACACGGATGAATACCAAGACTACATTGGAGACTATCTCCCCGTACATTTTTACAGACCCGACAGCATGAAACCTGACAAGAGAGAAGCGTTTCTGAAATGGTACAATGCAAAAGTGGCACAAAAGGCTGTGTTTTACTTTCAGTTAGAAATGCAAAAGTACTGCAAATCAGATGTGGACATCTTGAGACGAGGTTGTGGAGAGTTTAGGAAAGAACTGTTGGTCAGTGACCAAATTGATCCGTTCCTGGAAGCGACCACTCTAGCTCAAGTGTGCAACAAAGCTTGGCGTAAAAATTCAATGCCTCCAAAGACCTTGGCTGTAATCTCTGATGACGGGTATCCAAACAAAACTCGATACTCAATCAAAGGGATTCGTTGGATAGAAACAACTGCTTCCATTGAGAATAAGCACATTCGCCATGCATTAAATGGAGGTGAAGTACAAATTGGACCCTATTACGTTGACGGATTCCACAAAGAGACGAACACCGTATACGAATTCATGGGGTGCTGGACACACGGATGTCCAAAATGTTACCCAAGGAGAGACAGTGTGAACGGTTACACACTTCAAACTATGGAGCAGTTATACAATGCCACAACCTTTCGGTTGAAAGACTTGTCTCAACAAGGTTACAACACAGTTGTAATGTGGGAATGTGACTTTGATCAGAAATGCAAGATTGAACCAGAATACAGAGATACTGTGAACCGTTTCTTTCCCTTCCAAGAACCTATTTTACCTCGGGATGCTTTGTTTGGTGGACGAACCAATGCCGTTCAATTATACCATGAAGTGGATACAACCACCAAGGAAGAAATTAAGTATGCTGACATTTGCTCACTGTATCCATTCGTGAACAAGTACAAAGCATACCCCGTGGGACATCCCGACATCTTAAGTCAAGAGATGATTGATATAAACAACATTGGAATGTACAAGGGACTCATCAAATGTCGTGTATTGCCACCACAAGACCTGTGGCTACCAGTCCTACCTATTCACTGTAACAAGAAAATGATCTTTACACTGTGCCGTACCTGTGCTGAGGAAGAGTGTGAAAAATGCAATCACACTCTGTACAAACGCATGTTGACAGGTACCTGGACCCATGTGGAAATAGCCAAAGCTCTTGAGGTAGGATACCAATTGGTAGACGTCTTCCACATCTGGCACTGGGACGCATGGAGTAAAGATGTGTATAAACAGTATATTAACAAATACTTGAAATTGAAACAAGAAGCAAGTGGTTACCCTAATTGGGTAAAAGCAGAAGATGATGAAGCCCGCTTTAAACAGAATTACTTTCAGATAGAGGGTATCTGGCTCGACAACGTGAAAAAGAACAAAGGAAAAAGAGCGTTTGCCAAAACCATGTTGAACTGTTTGTGGGGTAAGAATGCACAAAACAATGTTCAAACCAAAACCGAGTATGTGACTAAGGTGAACCGGTTGTATGACCTACTCTCCGACCGTCATGTCACTGTGCAGTTTGCCGAGATTTTCGATCATGACAACTTCATGTTGGTGAATTACTCGGATGAAACAGACGCAACACAGCCCCATTCATCTTCAAATCCAGTGGTAGCTGCCTTCGTTACGTCCTATGCTCGACTTGAACTTTACACCCAGTTGGAAAAACTTGGAGATCGGGTACTGTATTTTGACACAGACAGTTGTATGTACATCTATGACCCTGACCAGTACAACATTCCAATTGAAGAGAGCCAGTTGGGAAAGTGGACAGATGAAGTACCACATGGACGCATTGTCAAATTCGTGGCATTAGGGCCAAAAAACTATGGGTATGAATATATCGATGAAAAAGGAAATCGACATCAGAAATGCAAAGTAAAAGGCATCACTTTGGATTACAATGCTAGTCAGAAAGTCAATTTTAAGACTATGGTCGACTGTGTACAAGATCGCAAACATTACAAGACAGTCATCGAATATGAATCCCGAATCAAGAGACATAGAAATCGCAAAGTGATCAGTGAGACACAGACCAAAACGTTCCGCTCAGTGTATACAAAACGCGTGGTCGTGGACAAATATAAGACAGTGCCGTACGGTTACCAACCGTCATAACCAGTTGGCTTGTGATCGTGTGCATAGCCTGAACGGTGGTGGAAACATACGGAGATTCACGATGAACACTCTACCAGTAGAAATGCAACAGATGATCTACAGACATCTCGTTGAAGCTAATAAGAAACCTGCTGCATTTTGCAACGAGTTATTTTTTACTTGGGCACAGCGCGTTGGAAACAGAATAATTCACCAGACGATGGAGGATCCCTCTTGTTTAAACCAAGTTTATGATATCTTTAGTGATGTACGAGGGCGTGATCTTCCAAGCAGCTATAAAAGTGTGGTCTTTCAACGGATTTTTGCCATTTACAACCTGCTACACAACCTGATCTGTGACGTGTGGTACATATACATTGATACCCTAAACATTGATACAGTGGAGAAACTGAACCGTTTTGATGAGCGTATGTATCTCAGATTTGCGATTAACCACCGGAACGACAAACCAGAGGATATACGTGCCATTTTACTGACTCCAGAACCTATCACTTGTGAACAAGTGTTAAACATTTTTGGTAAACAGTGCGCCGCAATATTCAAACAAACGAGGTCAAATCCTAGTGAACAGTTCTTTCAAATCCCGATTTCAACAACTTAGAAAGGTTTGAGTTGGGAGACGAATCCCTCTGGGACACCTACAAAATAAGATACTACGCAGAGTACTTGCAAGACGAATGAGAAGTCAAAACATGGGAAATACTTCACTACAGGAAAAAAACATAACTCCAATTCGGAATCCATGGCGTAGAGCTGTGTTGTTGGCTGTGCGTGTACTTGGAATTCAATCAGAACAGGCGTTAAGACAATCCGAGGAACTGTTTGACGAAGTGTGCATGGCTTTAAATGCTATGGGATATACCATGATATTGCCAGAATGGATGATGTATAAAGAAAGACTGATTCATGATGTGTGTCATAGTTTACATTTTTGTTTTGCTATGATGTATAAAATAAAATGTTGTCATGTCAATGCTGTTATTATTTCTTGGACCATCATGGAAAGTAGTTTACTTTTTCAACATCCTAGTAACATTTTCATCTCAGGGCCAAGTGGTTCAGGAAAAACTCAATTTGTAAAAAAACTTATTGAGTACAAAACCGATTTATTTCATGTGGTACCACAACACATCGTCTGGTGTTACAAAGAATGGCAAAGTGCCTACACACAGTTACAAGAACGTGAAGCTATCAAATTCATTCAGGGTATCCCTGAGGATGATGAAGAGATAGTAGACGATACAACCTTACCACACCTCGTCATATTTGATGATATGTTAGGAGAAAAAGATGAGGAGAAAATTAAATTATGGTTCACGCGAAAGGGACACCATAGAAATGCCACTGTCATTTACATCACACAAAACATGTTCCAACAATCCAAGGCTAGTCGTACCATCAGCTTGAATGCACACTACATGGTATTATTTCAAAACACAAGAGATAAAGGTCAGATCAAAACACTTGCGAACCAAATACAACTACCCCATTTGGTGATGGCGTATCAAGATGCAACCTCTACACCTCATGGATATCTTATCATTGACTTTCATCCAAGAACACCCGACCAGAATCGTTTAAGAACAGATGTGTTCCATCGGTGGGTAACAGGTGAAGATCGAGGACCGATCGTCTACACTACAGTATAAAATGACAGGAACATGACACCCGATCATCATTAAGGATACAGCTACCATGGAAAACACACCACATACAGTGATCAAAGCTCTAGAATCGTTGAGTCGGGAAAAGAACCCAACAAAACGACAAGAGCTGGTAGAATCAGGATTAACAGAGATGGTGAAATGGTTCACCTTAGCTGCACGACTCATCTTAGAGAAAAAAGTAACCGTGCCAAAACAGACGATGAATTTTATGGAACGCAACAAAGACATTTTAAGACAGTTAGCTGATCAACATGTGGATCTGACCACAAAACGACAACTTATTTTAAAACCTGGTGGTGGAGGTTTCCTTGGGGGCACTATCATTCGTACACTGCTTCGATGGAACGGGACCAAAGCTGTGAGAAAATTTGGTCCAGTAGCAAGAAAACAACCACCCAAACGAAAGTCACCAGCCAGGAAACGGTCACGACAACAACCACGAAAACAGCCAACCAAACGCAAGTCACCAGTAAGGAAACAAACAAGGAAGAAGCAGACAATGCCTCATGATCGATTTGTCACTGTAAGAAGAAAACACCAAAAGTGTCCCCCATACTGATTCGACGTGATGTTACATCAGGGACATCATCCAAAGCATCACCACTTGTGGCCCAATTCTCTCCACTGACCTCATCTACTCCCCGTTCTAATAGAAGTTCGATGAGGTCTGGGTTGGCTACACCACAAGGATCAATGACGGTTTCTCCAAACCCTACAGTTCGACGACAATTGTTTGACCTTTCCAATTCGTCAAGTGGGTGTTCATCATCATCATCATCATCATCAAGATTTTCACCAATCCCAAGTCTCCATTCCCCAGTACCTACTGCCGTTACTGCGATGAGAAATTCAGGACCACTGAGTAGTGCTGGCAATATCGCTTTACAAGCCCTTCAACAGTGGTATAAATAAAAGAGACCAAACATTTCATCATCATTTGTCATCATGAAGCGCAAACAACCACTCGTTCACAAACATGGCAAAATGTTGCTTGCTTTGACAGAAGCCTCGCCCAAATTTCGAAAGAAGATTATTCAAGAAGCACCAAAAGAATTGGTGGATTGTATTGCTGAATGTTGTCACAACATTTTAAAAGGCAATGTACCACTGTCAGAGGCTCAGAAGCGTCGATTGCATTCTAAGAGACAACACCTCCGACAGTTAGCGACCAAGAAAGTATCAGTTCGAAAAAAGAAAATCATTCTCAATCAAAAAGGTGGTTTTCTACCCCTGCTGGCACTTGCACCACTCTTAGCCAAAACAATTATACCTCTTGCTGGTGAAATCATTCGGAAAATATGAAGAAGATGGCCTATGTTCCAGTTCGGTTGTTGGAAAAGATGAATCGATGGAAGAAAGAACAACGACCTCGGTTACCCCCATCCCCTCAAGTGAGTCAGACTTCATCATTACAGAAAGAAATGAATCAAGTTCTTGACGACAATCTATTGTCTGAGTCAGAAAAAGCACAACAATTTGGAGAAGTATTACATCGCTTTCAAGTGTCACATAAAAAAGCACTCAAACCCTTCAGACCACACATGGCTGAGAAAACAACAAGTACAGTGACTGAAAAGAAAGAGGAAAAACCGATGACCTTGAAAGATCAAATTCTAGACAGTGTTCCTACGACCATGCGGCGAAAGGCTACTCTTTTGTTAAACATGCTGAAAGACCATCCTCACTTAAGTTGGGACGAACATGGCCTGTTAGAATATGATGGAAAACCCGTTGAAGGTTCAAATATTATTGATCTGGTCAATGATGTACTTCGACAGCGGAAAGGGTCAAATCCACGAGGATGGGAACAATTTTCTAGGGGACTGAGAGAGGTCAACATCCCACAAGAAGTCGTGGGCAATAAACGTCGATGGAATTTCATACAAGCACCAGATGATGATGAAGAAAAAGAAGAGGAGGAGGATGAATTTTATGATAGTTTTGCCTACCCACCTACATCAAAGAAACGAAGACCTATTAAAAAGGAAGAACCCGAGGAGATATTAGCCCATTCGTCATGGGACGCCTACTAAAGAAGGACACGTTACTTCGCCACCTGTACTATGATACTGATAATCCTACGAGTTTTGGAGGAATTCAGGGACTCTACAAGGCAGCGAAAAAACAGCTGAAATCTATCACTTTAGAGGATGTACGAGACTGGTTGAGAAGTCAAAGAACCTACACGTTGCATAAAACAATACGACGAAAATTTCGACGTCGACAGACTGTGGTAGGAGGTATCGATCATCAATGGCAAGCTGATCTCGCAGATATGCAACGTATGTACAAAGAGAATTCACCATATCGCTACTTACTGTGTGTCATTGATGTGTTTTCAAAATATGCTTGGGTAATACCCATCATTGACAAAACTGGAAAGACGCTCATCCAAGCCTTTCAGTCTATTCTAAAAGAAGGCCGAAAACCACTCTCTTTGCAAACAGACAAAGGCCGAGAATTTTTGAACAAAGACTTTCAGAAGTTTCTAGACAAGCATGACATTCATTTCTTCACGTCTGAAAACCCAGAAACTAAAGCGAGTATTGTTGAACGTTTTCAACGTACGCTTAAATCAAGAATGTGGAAATATTTTACTCATCACAAAACCCGTCATTATGTGGATGTACTGCAACTATTGGTACATGGCTACAATCATCGTTTTCATCGAAGCATCGGACGTACCCCTGCATCTGTGTCTAGAGAAAATGAGCATGAAGTCACCAAGACATTGTATGGCAACCATCAAAAGAAAAATAAGAAATCAACTGATTTGAAAGTTAGTGATATAGTGCGCATCAATAAAACCAAGCAAACATTTGCCAAAGGCTATCTACCCAACTGGACAGTGGAATTGAAAGTTGAAGACCGTAAAACTGGAAGACTTGGCTGGAGAAACTATCGCCGGATCCTTCTACAGGGATGAAATTCAACATATAAAAGATGATGAGCTATACGAAGTGGAATCAGTTCTTGATCGGCGTACAAGGCGTGTAGGCGGTAAAACTTTTCAAGAAGTGAAAGTCAAGTGGCTTGGATATCCTAAAAAGTTTAACGGCTGGATTCCAAAATCGCATTTAGTATAAAGTATAAACGTCGTGAACAGCATGTCTCAGTCCGATACCAGCAGTGTTCAGGTAGACAACAGTATACAGACAGGAAAAAGTGAGGTACCTAACAACAGAATCACTTTCTTGACACAGATTGTGATCATCTTTATCATTGTCATCGTGTCATTAGTGAACCTGTGTCTCAACAGTCCAGATCGTGAACTGTGGTTGCTGCTGATGAGTACTTCTATCGGATACATTCTTCCAAACCCAAGTTTAAAATTTAAGAAATATGAACTCTTTCTACATCACTCTCATCAGTGATAGTTCGATGGCATTGTACCCAAGCAACACACAATGTTGTTTTAGAACCAAGCTGGCAAAAACCATTGATGTCGACAAACAAAATTGGGAAGTGGCTCTCGTGGAAATGATCGTTCCCACACAAGTCAGAAACATTGAAGAGGAGGAAGGAAAATTCTACATCGTGACTAAAGATCCAGAACTGGCTTCAGCCTTTTCACAAGTGAAAAACGGGTGTGAATTAGAAGGCAAAAAATGGGCATTACCCCTTTGTATTCCTGCAGGCATATATGCGTCACCACAACATCTCACTGACGAAATGGACAAGGCTATTAAACAAGCCAATAAAACAATTTTAACTCAAAGAAACCTCACATTTGGACTTGATTTTTCCGGCTTGTCAAAACGTGTCAAGTTTACCGGTAATAGTGGAACAAAGATCGGCTTGGAATTTCATCCATCTCTCCTTACGAAACTTGGAGGAGAGGGAAGTACTGTGGTGTTTCCGGACAGAGACAACAACAGATTCAAGTACGGTGTGGACCTCTTCACGAAGATGAACCATTTGTTTGTATATACCGATCTGGCAGAACACACTTTGATAGGGGATGTCGAAGCACCCATTTTACGCGTTGTGCCATTTGACTCAAAAACAAAGCAGGGGCTAATCCACACATGCACTTTGAATTTCTAAATCTACACTACATACCTGTCAGCAGATCATATTTCAGTGAGATCAGTATCAATATAACCGGTGACACAGGGGAATCAGTTCATTTCACTCACGGGAAGTCGATGGTGAAGCTTCATTTTAAAAGAAAGACACGATGATTCCAGTTTACCGTGGTCAACCTCGACAAGTCGGATATGGTTTGGGTTCCATGTTCAAGAAAATGGCCAGCAACATCTTACCCATGATGAAACCCATCGTGACCTCAGGACTACAGACTCTGAAAAGAGAGGGCTTTAAACAAGGTATAGGAGCCGTAAAAGATATTCTGTCTGGCCAAAATGTAAAGACAGTGATCAAGAAACGGGGTAAAACATTGTTGAAAGATGTGGGTCAGAAAACTCTGAGAGGTATAAAGCTTCGAGATTTCAAACGTCGACATCATTCTGCTTCCAGCACGTCAAGGAGACACAACAAAAAAAGAAAAATCTCATCGCGACCGTTAGATATTTTGATTGAACAACATGATGCAACACGGCTCTTGTGAGTGTAGCAAAACTGAACTTGATGTGTCACATGTTCCACCTACCATGACAGCAATGCAAGATGCACAGTGGACAGAACATTATCCTGTGTCAGCACTGAGCAATTCATCTCCCATTGAATTTGTAATTCCTGCTCAATCAGAAAAGTGGACTGATATCAACCAGAGCTACTTTTACCTGAAAGTCAAAGTAGTCCAACCTGATGACACTAATCTGGCTGCTGATGGAGAAACATCCACAGTAAATAATTTCTTCCACAGCTTGTTTAGCAGTATTGATGTGTACCTGAACAACAAACTGATCACCAATAATGCTGACACGTATGCGTACCGGGCCTACATTGAGAATTTGCTGTCTTATTCTACGGACAGTAAATCAACACAGCTCTACGCTACAGAAATGTGGAGTCCTGACACGGCGGGTCATATGCAAGAGCATACAGTTGCGGGAGGTAATGAAGGATATAGTAAAAGAAGAACACGTATCCACCAGAGTCGTGTTCTGGAAATGTGCGGACGTCTGCATTTAGACCTGTGTTTGCAAGACAAGTACCTTCCCAATGGTGTAGAGATACGACTGCGACTCAACAGAACCCCAGTCAGTTTTTGCCTGTTTGGAGAAAAGGCAAAAATCCAGTTAATTCAAGCTGGATTCAATGTTCGGACTGTTGACCTGTTACCCGTAGTGGCCAACAACTTAAACCAGACCATCGCTCAACATGGCATGAAGATCCCAATTCGCCGAGCTGAGGTGAAAACTTTCACCATTCCTGCAGGCCAGCGATCAAAGATCGAAGATCATTTATTTCAAGGACAGTTACCCAAACGTATCATTCTGGGCCTGGTAAAGAATACAGACATGAACGGCGATGTGGCAACCAACCCATTTGATTTTCAACATTTCAACTTGTCTAAGTTAGAAGTCAGTGTAGACGGAAAGACGACACACAACTTGCCGTTCCAGCCCAACTTTCCCACAGGAGAAATTTTGAGATCATACATGTCCCTGCATCAAGCCACGGGATCACTCGGTTTAAACCGCTCCATGGGTCTGACAATGGACGATTACATGCAGGGCATGGGGCATTGACTTAACGCCAGATCAAGGATCAGAAGAGGGACAGCTGCATCCTATAAAAACGGGAAACTTGCGAATCGAGGTTCAGTTTCGTGCAGCTCTTGGTGACCCCATCAATGTGATTGTGTATGCCGAATACGACAGTCAGATAGAGATTAACGGGTTCAGAGAAGTCATCACAGACTATTAACCATGAGCAAATCAGGACAACAGCTGGCCAAACAACTGTACGAAGAAATCTACAACTTGAATAGGCGAAACGATATTGTAAAGAGTTTGAACCAGCATGTGGTGCATGAATTGCAGACACACCTCTTTGATATCGTGAAAGAAAACTGTTATGGTTGCATTGTTGATCATCCCAGTCAGACCCAACATCCCATATGTTTGTTTAGCAGCAAAAGTGAGAAAAGGTTTAAATGAAAAACGGATAGATACGAACAAGATCACACCATTGGAAGCTTTTGAGTGTGAATGGGCAGGACGCATTAAACAAGATTGGGAAAATGGAAACGATTGAGTTGCAGTATATTTTGGATCATTCACCAATTCTAGCTCCCTTGAATGCCGTGGTATGTGCTAAAGATCAACTACCACAACGTAGACCAGAGACTGTAAAAGCTTACATAGTGAATACCCACAATTCGACTCAACCTGGTGAACATTGGGTGGTTGTGTTTTTCAACGATAAATCGACTTACTATTTTGATTCGTATGGACAAAAACCACTCCATTGTGACATTCAACGTTTCTTGGAAAGACATGGACCCTATACATGGAATCTCGTGAGACTTCAAGGATACAACACGTTTGTGTGTGGAGCATATTGTTTGTTTGCTTTGCATTTTCTTGTTCGAGGATGTGATTTAACACGGGTGTTTAGAGCTAAATTCCGGACAGAGGATCAACCTCACTTCAATTTGAACGATTCCAATGTGGGATGTTGGTTTTACCAGAACTATTCAGAACTGTACAAACGTGCAAGAAGACAAGTGTGTAATCAACACCAACAAACATGCACAGCTAAACATCCACCAAAGTTTGGAGATGGTCGTGCGTGTTTTGAATTACTGACGAATAGTTTGGACCCATTCTACTTTCATTAAAGTGTTATGTACTTGTTGTTCATAGTGTTTGCATTGTTCATATTGTTTGTTCATATTGTTTGTTCATATTTTTTGTTGCAATGTTCATAGAGTTCAATAAAAGGCTAAAACTGATTTGATTTCTTGTTGTTTATCTTACACATTAACAATTGTGATATATTCCCTCTCGAATATAGTTTGATGGCCCTGAAAAGGGCCGTATTTGGTTTTTGTGATCCTGAATTACTCGGGAGTCACCCTACTAACTCTGAATAATCAGGGTCAAACCATATGCCATAATAGGCTGAGCGCACTGTAGGCCCATGTTTAGCGAAAACACAGGCAGGCCAGGCATACACTTGATAGGGTGCCCTACAAAACGGACACTTCTGAAGCCGTGCGAAGCATCTGACGCATACAATGTCCTGACATTGACACTGGTTTATGTGATATATATCCTCCTCCCTCTCCTCTAAACACACCCCACACTTTTCGAACCAGAGTTTTTGTTCGGACATTGTGATTTCATCCTTCTTTTTTAAAAAAACACTTATATAGTTATGAAAAAAAAGTAGGTCAGTAGGTCAATCCATCCCAATGTCAAGGCCGAAGACAATGCTATCTAACTCAGGTCAAGGTCGAACTTGATTCATTGGATGGAAATTACGTTCTCTGATTGGTGTACGCTAACAGAAGAAAGTAGGTCAATCCGTCTCAAGACTATAAAAGCACACTGCATCGTATCATAATCCCACTACCCAACCATGGAAAGCTACGTAACTTCTGATCTCGTTAACAACGCCATACAGGCTGCTGATTTGTATGAGCTGACGACAGCTGCTAACCAGGCATCAGTGTCGTACACTCCGACTCCGGTGTACCAACCCAGCTACCAACCAACGTATCAACCTCAGCCTCCACCACACCAGCAGCAACCAGTACAGCAACAACAACCAATGCAACAACCAGTGCAACACCAACCGGCAGCGCAGCCAGTAAATAATGTTGGACAATCTATTCTGAGGGAACTCAAAGAGGTGAACAACAACCTCATCAAATTGCAACAGAGAATGGTAGAAGTGGAATACCGTATCAAATTGAAAACAGACAAACTGGTGGTGCCTATCACTTTCATTCCAGAAAAAGAGGAATCATCCAACAAACGTCCGCATGATGGTGGATCCCATTCTAAGACTGGACTTGGAGCCCATTGTAAAGACATACAAAATAGCAAAAAGAGTAAGAAGTAGAGAAAAAAACAACGGCCCTTTTCAGGGCCAACCCAGATGTCTCGAAAGGACATTTTTACAATTGTCAAACCAAGTAATAAAAGTATCAAACGAAATGAATTCATGCCATTCGTTTTCAGACTGTGCTATGGATAAGTCACATATAACTAACGACTGCATATCTGACATGGACAAAATACAAGCCCTACACCAACGTACGCTTAAACTACAAGCCCGATACCAACGTACGCTTAAAATAACAACAACACTCAGGAGTATCATAGACAAATTGAGTGCATGTTACTTTCATGAACTATACTACGATGATATCTTAAATATCATTGAAGCACATTTCATCACCATAGAACATGTTGAATACCTGCTGAAGAAACTCATAGACAATTATGAGTAACCACTACTCTGTGGGGGAAAAAAAACGGCCCTTATCAGGGCCAACCCAAATGTCTCGAAAGAGAATATACCTCAATTGTCACCATTATTTTCAAATTCCATTCAATTTTTTTTTTTTTTCATTAAAGTATGATCCAATGTTTTATAAAAATTTACAAAAATGTTACAAAAATGTTACAAAAATAAAAATGTTACAAAAAAAAAGTCATCACTACTACAAATTCGGCTTGAATTTTGTTTAATTTTACAGCAATTCTGATATGTCAATACAAAAGTAGGTCAATCCACCTCAGGTCAAGGCCAAGGGCAATGCTATCCAACTCAGGTCAAGGTTAAACTTGAATCATTGGATAGAAATAACGTTCTCTGATTGGTGTACGCTAACAGAAGAAAGTAGGTCAATCCGCCTCAAGGCTATAAAAGCGCACCGCATCAAGCATTCGGTCATATTCTCGCTGCACAACCATGGAAGAAATTCAGCAACTGATTGAATTTGTCCACGAATTGATGGGGTTGATCGAACGACAACGCAATGAGTGGAGACAACAGCAAGACCATATTGCAGAATACCATCTGCTTTTGTCAAACATGGTACATCAGATGATTTGAGACAACAGATGATGCAACACGAGAACCTCATGGAACATCAGGAGATGTTGAGACAACAGCAACAAGATGAAGATGAAGATCATATGCTCATAGAACAACAGCAGATGTTACAAGATGAAAACGATGTCATCGTAATCAGTGACGATGAACACGATGTCACTGAAACCAAGCACGATGTGGACAATGTCACCGAAATCTAAAGAAGAAATAAAACGGCCCTTTTCAGGGCCAACCCAAATGTCTCGAAAGGACATTTTACAATTGTCAATCCCCCTTTAACGTTAAGATGTGGTCCTCCTTTAAGAAATTTTATTTTATTACATACGATACCATAAATCTGTTTTCATATATAGTACCATTCGGTACTATAGTATAGATTCGGTAAATCTGTTTCCATATATAGTACCATTCGGTACTATAGTATAGATTCGGTACCATAAGTACCAAAAAAAAAAAAAAAAAAATGGTACCACGGTACCATAAAAAAAAAATAATTATGGTACCACGGTACCACAGTGCCACCCTTTACTACTTACAGTTTAGTTTATACGCATACGGCGCAGTGGACGGAATGGAAATTTTTTGACGAAATGGGATTTTTTTTACTGAAAATGTGATTTAAATCATTCAAAACTAGTTTTAAATCATCAATTAGTGTATTTTCTTCAATATATATAAATATTTTAATGATGATATGTGAAACAACCTAATATTATTACAGTTTAGTTTATACGCATACGGCGCAGTGGACGGAATGGAAATTTTTTGACGGAATGGGATTTTTTTTACTGAAAATGTGATTTAAATCATACAAAACTAGTTTGAAACCGTCAATTAGGGTACTATCTTCAATATATGTAAATATTTTGATGATGATATGTGAAACAACTTTATATTATTACAGTTTAGTTTATATGCATACGGTGCAATGGACGGAATGGAAATTTTGTTGATGGAGTGGAATTTTTTTAACTCAAAATCAAAATGTGAATTAAATCATAAAAAAAATTGTTTTAAACCATCAATTAGTGTACTATTTTCATTATTAATTAATATTTTGATGATGATATGCGAAACAACATAAAATTATTTTATTTCAGTTTATACGCATACGACGCAATGGAAAACGGAGCAATGGAAATTCTGTTTAGAGGGAAATATCATTAAAGTCATAAAACTATCTTTAAACCAACGTACTTATTTATACCATTTATAAAAGTAGACACTCAATAACTGACCAAGCTGAAAAGGGAATTTGGCTTGTATCATTTAGACTGAGTAAATCTAATATGTCATTACAATAAGTAAATTCGGCTGTGACATTCATTATACCTGTCACACATATTATGTGTTGATTGAATCACTCTAACACGCGCGAGCGAGTGTGTGTATATTACATTCAATTGCGCGTGCCATTAATTGCTTGGTGTCAACTGAGAAGGTGTGATTGAGATAAGATCATAGATAACAGAACAGAACAATATTTTATTGACAGTCATATAAATATGCATGCACAATAAATTTATCATCATAAATATTATCATCATTAATTAAACAGAAAAAACATTTTTTTTTTATCATAACAATTGTCAGTTATAATAATATGACATATATGTATGACTGTATATATGTCTGTCTGTCTGTCCGTCTGTATGTATGTCTAATTGAGTGATTTTTATTTTTATTTTTATTTTTATATTTTTATTTATGTCTTGCAGTCTTGCAACTCATGGAGTCACTACAATTGTCAGGGCATTGATTGCTCAACCCGTGAGTTTTGGCGATCTAAGGAAGATCTTCCATTTGTGTGTTAGACTCTGTCCCCAATAAAGAAGATAACTGTACATTAATAAACCATTTGAACAACCGATTGATCCCACTTTTACATCAGCATGTTGTAGAACCTGCAAACGAGGGGAAAATAGACAGGAATTGGACTTCTAACAACAGCGAAAGTGCAAATCACATTTTAAAGTCAGCAGTGAATTGGAAATCCAGTGACTTATGTACTTTCGTTAAAACCTTACAGGACATAGTAGAATCTGAGGCAAAGGAGAGAGCACGTGCAATTCGGGATATGGGAGACTTTGTGTTAGATGAGAATTTCCGCCATCATCTGGTAAAAATAGATTCCTGGTCGGCACTTTGTACGGAACAACAGCAGAGACGGATACAGCGATTCAAATTGGATAGAGGAAGGACACGTCCGAACGAAGTAATGTCATCAAATGGATTGAGATCCGTTATGAAGACTCCAACAGCTGGAAAAAAAAAACCAAATCAAAGGAAAAGAAAACGGGCTGATAGGACCCTCACACCTTCTTCAAAACGAAGACTTGTGTAAAATGTGAAATTGACTAGATCTATATGTGAAAAAAAAAAGAAGTAAATATTGTTAATATAAAAAGTGTATAGGCCCCTATAAAAGAAAATGTAAACATCGTTCATATTTCGTCCTTTAAAGTCAAAATCAAAATATTTATTAGTTTAAAAGATAGTACATTTGTTGATGGTTTAAAACTATTTCACAGTTAAAAAAAATCCCATTGCGTCCAAAAACTAGATGTGGGTGTTCCTCGGAACACTTGTGTCGCCTGCATTTAAGCATGTTTGATGAAAGAATTGACTAGAAAATCGATCTTTTGACAAATTATTGATAAAGCATAATCTATTTTGTGAGGTACAAAATAACACCAAATCACACACACACACACATATATATATATATATATTTTTTTTTTTGGGGGGGGGGGGGAATAAAATATTCAAACAGTGCAATATGTAATAATTTTCCCGAGCACTTTCGACTATACAGTCTTCATCAGAGGAGTGTCAGAAGACATGAATTCAAAACTGACGTCATTAAGCACTTATGACGTTAATTATATATATGTTGCAAGTTTGTAGTCATCATTATCATTATTGAGTTATCATTCTTGTGTACTGTACTCAGACCAATGAGATCTATCTACTATAAATGTTTAAGGCAACACTTCAAATACTTTACAAGTTATGCACCACACAAGAATTAAATCCAAAAAAATAAACAAAGGGAAATAACTCCAAAAATACAACAGTTATCATTCTTGCACAATGCACTCCATGAGATCTTTCCCCGGAAAAAAAGGAAAAAAAAACTGCACTCAGACCATTGAGATCTATGAAGTTTCAAGTCAACACCTCAAATACGTTTCGAGTTATGCCCGGACAAAAATTAAACTAAAATCAACAAAGGGAATTACTCAGAAAATAGAAAGTCAGGTTATCATTCTTGTGCACTGCACTCCACCTCAATGTGATATATCCATGTTTTAAGTTTCAAGGTGATACCTCAAATACTTTTTGAGTTATGGTCCGGACAAAAATAAAATCTCAGAATCAACAAAGGGTAATAACTCAGAAAATACGAAAGTCAGAGTTATCATTCTTGTGCACTGCACTCCATCTCAATGTGATCTATCCATGTTTTAAGTTTCAAGGTGATACCTCAAATACTTTTCGAGTTATGCTCCGGACAAGAAAGTGTGACGCCGACGACGCCGACGACACCGACGACGACGCCGACGACGACGACGACGAGGGACAAAGTGATCCCTATGTGTCTGCCATGCTATGCAGGCGACACAAAAATTCCATTCCGTCTTTTGTGCCGTAAAACTTCCATGGTTCATTGCACTAGTGCTAAATTTAAGTCTAATCAACAAATTAATAATATTTTTTTTTTTATAATTGATACATCATAAAGCAATATTCGTTGGTTTAAAGGTATTTTTATGACTTTAATGATATTTCCCTCTAAACAGAATTTCCATTGCTCCGTTAAATTTCCAATGCGTCGTATGCGTATAAACTAAACTCTAATAATATTAGGTTGTTTCACATATCTTCATTAAAATATTTATATATATTGAAGATAGTACACTAATTGATGGTTTCAAACTAGTTTTGAATGATTTAAATCACATTTTCAGTAAAAAAAAATCCCATTCCGTCAAAAAATTTCCATCCCGTCCATTCCGTCGTAAAATTTCCATTGCATATTTTAGGCCAACCCCTTTTTAACTAAAGTCAAATAATCTACAGAAAAATTGAAATAAATAAACCTCTAAAAAATCAACTGCGTTTAAATAAAATATACGCAGAATTGATTTATAAATGTCATATTTAATGTTCCTATGATTGTCGTAATCACTGGTGTGTAGTTCTAACGGAACACCTATTTGGAAGAACGCAAAGAACGTCCTGGAAAAATCGGCTGGAAAAATTGATGAACAGTGATCACAAAGACGCAAATAAGTATTTTCGAGGATTTTAAGGTAAGCATTGTACTACATTTATAAATTTTCTTCTTAGTATTTACTTAAGGGTGATTTATTTGCAATCGATGCCAAGCAATGATTTTTTTTTTCGGATTGCCTGTAGAACTGAAATGTGATTAGGATGTTGCATCATGGTAGAACCTGTTACATAACGTGTTGGATTGTTGTTAGAAGTAAAGTTATATCTTAAACATTGATGTAGAAATATTGAAAAGTTTAGTTTCTTTCTTATCAGATCTGAAGAGGAGTTGAAAAGGTTTGTTTGACTAACCAGTTTTCGGGGTATAACAAGTTTATGTTTACACCGTTTGCACGTGAGAACGTGATATGACGAGTTGTTTTCGCGGTCCCATATGATCAAAACAAATGTCAGTCATGCTCTCATATTCAAATTAAGACACCATGTGACTCGTTGTGTGAATTCGGGACAATGTTTAAGATGCAGGTCCAATCACAGGAACCTGATATTCAGTTAAAAAAAAAAAAAACTTTTAAAAATTCGACCTCTTAATTTATAAAAAAAACACCAGGAATGCAATGCCTTCCATACCCCACCCACTTCTCCGATACAGGAATATTTGTTGGGACAGCTTAGCAAAGGATTTTTCTGGTCCGGACAATTAAAGGGGTTAATTATCTTTTAAAATATATCCCTACCAGTAATGTTTCGTGTTAATACCACTGAAAAACACAAATGAATTTTTTTTTTTTCCAGGAAGGACATTCACAATGTTGGCTGCACGATTCTCCACAACAGTGCCACTGACAGCATTTGTCTCAACCCTGGGACGTCAGGCCAAGACTGCACAACCAATTCTTAAATGTAGCAACATTACGAAAGCACAGAACTATGCTACACAAGCAAGAGCCTCTCGCTTTGGTCGGCGACAGACTTTGGAAAAGCAGTCAACACTGAAAGAGAAAATCATGGCTCCCGCAGGAGATACAGGTTGTTCAACTCAAATTTCATACATTTGATTCTTTTAGGTTGCCTTGATAGCCCTTGAAACATGCAACTGTTAAGAGTAATATTACTGAAAATTGATGTGTAAAACTCCCCTTGCCTTTGCCACTAAAAATAAGTGTAGAGTGAGTGGAAAATCAGAACATTTCATAGCAGTTTTCTTAATTTTACTATCACAATTTCTGGAAAAGCTAGACAGGGTAAATGATAATTTTTGGAATTTTACATCCTGAGTGTAGATAGCATATCCCTAATCCTCGTACCATTTGGGGTTCCTATATGAACGTAACATCATACAGTTCTATGTATAGAAGTTTGTATGATGTGGCAAGTTAAGAAAATAGACATAAGTTGTGGTCATTCATTTTTCTGAAAATTGCAATCCATTTAAAGGATACAAGCATGTTTAAAACAGAAAACTATTGAATTGATTTTTTTTTTTTTATCAGAATTGTCATAGGTATGTCAAAAAAAGTTCACTACAGTAGAAATAATAAAATAAAATAGTTTGCCAGCAACCATGATGGTTGAAATGAATAATCTTAAGTCTCTGATGCGTTTAAAGTATACTGCACAGAGCATGATTGATAACCCATAATGTTTAAGTAAAAAATATTTTAGGTTTTGAAGTCAATCGATTATTTAAAATGATTTATTGTGAAGAATAATTTTTCTTTGAATCTCTTAATTTCTAGATAATAGGGGCAAACAGGATACTATATGAATCAAAATGTGCGTTTTCATTTCTCAAATCCTTGAGAGCTTGGTGTCATGGACAGTTAAGCAGTATTTACTGATTTTTCAATTCAAATAAGAAATCATGGGGGTGAGGGGCTTCTTTAAGGTTCTTTAGAATATGTTTTACATAAATTGCATTTAAATCTAGTGATTGAAAAGTGGTACCATATGTATATCATGCTTGCATAAGTATTAGAAGTATAGTCTTTTCTTCTTCTTTTTTTCAGCCTTTTCACTGGGTAAAGGATTGGTGTTGGGAGCATCAGGACTGGGCCTAGGTAGTCTCTGCTTTTATGGCTTGGGTCTTTCAAACCAGGAAGGAAAAATTGATCAATTGGTGTAAGTATTTGTACCTTCTCTTTGTGTTTGATTCTTTTCCTGTCTGTGATTACTAGGCTACTCAACCCTGCTTTAGCTCGCCTGAGCATGAAGCACAAAGACCCATTATTCTTCCATAACCAGTGTTTATTATTCGGACATAAAAGCAAAATATTTGTTACATATTTGTTTAGAGATGCAATCAGTACATACTCATTGACGGCATTAATACAATGCTACAGACTTTAAACTGCATGGATATATTACTCAGGACATGACTTGCGCTCCTGGCCTTTGTTTTGGAAAATGCGACAGGTGGGGGCATCTGTGACCTCTGGGCACATGTTTAGTTGCATAAAAAATGTATTTCAGTTAATTATTTCATATTTCCAACCCTGAACCATATTATTTTTTGTTCCACATAATGAGAAGATCTGAATACTGTATACACGGTCAGATTAGGCGCAGCTACGTTTAAGGCTCATCCTAACTTTCAGGGTAACTTAATTGAAAAAAAAAAATCACTTATCGTATCGTATGCGGCGAAATCTTGTTTTGAAATTTGCGCCGTCGTACATTTTGACAGACCGAAAGCTATCCGTACGTCACCGGGCTAATCATACGGTGAACCGTTTTATTTACACATGGCATAAGATTACCGTTAGACCGTTACATTAACGACGGGTTGGATAAAGGTGACACATTTTCATAACATGACATTACTCAACCGTGTCCCCGCATTCTAACACTGGAGACCATTGTCACCTGTCAAAATTCTCCCAACTAACAAACATTACGTAACAATTACCACCTGTCAAGTTTCTCCTATACATCTTGAGGTCCCGTAAAATAAACTTATTTGTTTATATTGAAAATGGCTTCCATCAAGTTGTTTCAGATTCTCACGATCATTTTATCATGAAATATACCTGTAGGATAACTAATAAGAACAAAAGCAATAATCTGGTATTGTTTATCATGGTTTCGTATAGACTTTGTGTCATATTATCGTATTCATTGGTTTCAGTATATCCATTTTCTGAGATCGTATACCGGTAATTTTCACTTCTCGGTGATTGAAAAAAGAAACCTGAAAAGCTGTATATCATCATATAAGGCGCACCCCCTCTATAAACTTGAATTATCTGGAAAAAAAGTGTGCCTAATCTGTTGGTGTATACGGTAGTACTACTTTGGTTCCTGTGGTCACCCAAGAGTCGAACCCACCCCCTGAATTTTTCTTATGATCTTATATCTCAAAAACTGTTGAGGTCCCCAACCCTTAACCATATATATTTTTGTTCCTCATGATGAGACAGATTGAATGGTACTTTTTTGGCTCCCCAAGGTCACGCAGGGGTCACGGCCCCTACCCATGAATTTTACTTATGACCTTATATCTCAAAAACTGATGATATTCTTGTTCCTCATGATAAGACAGATTAAATGGTACTTCTTTAGTGTCACTGGGGGGTCACAAAGGGGTCTGGCCTTGCCCCGTCAGTTTTACTTCTGACCTTTATTTCAAAAACCATTGAGATCCCCACCCATAAACCATATATATTCTTGTTCCTCATGATCAGATGGATTGAATGGTATATCTTTGATGTTCACATGGATCATCCAGGGGTCAGGCCCCACCCCCTCAATTTTACTTATGGCCTTATTTCTCAAAAACCATTCGTTTAAGATAGTTAAGGAGAAACTTCGTTTGGGAGACTTAATAACACTTCACTGTTAAAATTATTACTTGTTTGAAACTTTTTTTCTTTTTTTTTCAAAATGATGATTATGCTTGGACAGTAGTTGTAAAATCTCTCTCTCTCTCTCAGAAGCTTGAAATAATTTCTTAGCTCCTTTACATTGAGTTCATATTTGGATTTCAGCCTCTGGCCTCAGTATGTGAAGGCACGGATCAAGGATACATACATGTACTTTGGTGGTGGAGTTGGAGTGACTGCCATTACAGCTGTTGCAGTCAGTAAAAATGCCAAACTGATGGCAATGATGTCCAAAAACTCAATGTTGGTAAGATACATGTATAATTGATAAGCAGTCAATTGATATGCTGCAAGTGGCATATAGCGGCACACTTTTCTGTGTATGTCAGCATGTCCTGGCTGTAACTTTTTTGAGTATGGTCATGTTTTGAAATAACTTACCGTAAGTGATCCCTAGGGCAAGATGATGTTTCATAAAAAAGAACCTGCTTTCTTGCTTGAAGGTCAAGGTTACAGCACTTAGTTGACCTTAAAATCGTGACTTGGCTGCAACTTTGTTGTGTATGGTCTTTTTGTTTCACCTGCTGTAAGCAGAGGTGACAAAGGATCACTTTTCCGCCATCTGTCTGTCTATCACACTTTTCCTGTCACACTTCAGCAGGTGACACGTGTCCCAAAGAACACTCTTGTTTGAAGTAACTGGGCTCACATGATCCCTAGAATAGCATGATGTGTTGTGAAAAAGAACCAGGTCACCTTCAAGGTCAAGTTCACAGCAGTCATTTGGCTTTAAAATCATGTTCGATAATGAGTATAAATGTATTGCTTGCAATACTTAAGCCCCTGCTTTTGATTTACTTTCAGGCCATTGGTGCTACATTTGCTGCTATCATTGGTACATCAATGGTGGCACATTCTATTCCATACAAGGAGGGAATTGGTAGTAAACAACTGGCCTGGCTTGCCCATGCAGCCTTGATGGGAGCGGTTGTGGCCCCTATTACAATGATTGGTGGACCCATCTTGGTGCGGGCAGCTTGGTACACGGCTGGAGTTGTTGGAGGTAAGACTGATCATTTACAGACTATCTTCTATAGTGTAGTGAAATCACATACATCCCACTCTCTCAGTGTCTTAAATGGTTCTTAAGTGAATCTAAAAAAAGTTTTTCATTGTCACAAAAGATTGGGTTGAATGTCGCTGTCACTGGAGAACAAAATTGGAATTAATAGAAAAAAACAGAAGTTTGTGAGGCAAAGTGGAATAACAATTTGGAAGTTTGTTTGGCAAAGTGGAGGGTAGCAAAATAGAAAATTAATTTGCATCTTAATCAGAGAAAGAACTGTTTACTTTTTAATTTGGTTGTCTTGATAGAAAGAAAACAGAGACAATTCTGAAGGCTCTTCTGTTTGATTAATGAATTACCATTACATGCTTTGTGACTAGACAAATTGTCTGGACACTTTGATTCACATGTCCAAATATCTTAAGATTTGATTTTAAATGAGCTTTCGTTTTGAAATACTCATAAGAAAAGATGAGCATAGCTCAGGGTGAGCTTTTGGGATACTTGATTGTCCGTCTGCCGTCGTCCGTCAACAATTTTGATGTTTACACACTAGAGGCCACAATTTTGATCCAATCTTCCTCAAACTTGGTCAGAATGTTTGTCTTGAGGATATCTTGAACCCTTTCGAAAATGGGTCAGGTTGGATCAAAAAGTAGGTCAGTAGGTCAAATCTTAGAAAAATCTTGTCGTCCATCAACAATTTTGATGTTTACACACTAGAAGCCACAATTTTGATCCAATCTTCCTCAAACTTGGTCAGAATGTTTGTCTTGATGATATCTTGAAGCCTTTTGAAAATGGGTCAGGTTGGATCCAAAAGTAGGTCAGTAGGTCAAATCTTAGAAAAATCTTGTTTACACACTAGAGGCCACAATTTTGATCCAATCTTCCTCAAACTTGGTCAGAATGTTTGTCTTGATTAGGTCAGTAGGTCAAATCTTAGAAAAATCTTGTTTACACACTAGAGGCCACAATTTTGATCCAATCTTCCTCAAACTTGGTCAGAATGTTTGTCTTATCTTAGAAAAATCTTGTTTACACACTAGAGGCTACAATTTTAATCCAATCTTCCTCAAACTTGGTCAGAATGTTTGTCTTGATGATATCTTCAACCAGTTTGAAAATGGGTGGGGCTGGATAGAAATGTAGGTCAGTAGGTCAAATCTTAGAAAAATCTTATTTATACTCTGAGGGCAACATTTTTGGTCCAATCATCCTCAAACTTTGGCAGAATGTTTGTCATGATGATATCTTTTGTGGATGGGGTCAGAAAATTCCTGAACATTGTTTCACCTCATCATCTTAATTCTAAAGCAATCTGTTTTGTACAGGCAATGAATGATACTTTTCTCAGGTGAGCGATCTAGGGCCATCTTGGCCCTCTTGTTTGTTTTTGTTTATCTGAATTTTCATATAAATGTTAGCCTCTTTGTCTGTCTAACAGCTTTGGAAGGTAGCTTTGAAAGTAGGTACAGAGTGATACTATGCCAGAGTGCTTTTGGGTGTACTATCGTCCTACATATCTACAACATGATACCTTAATGTACATTGTGTTACAGGATTGTCCACCCTTGCCATGTGTGCTCCCAGCGAGAAGTTCCTCAACATGGGTGGACCACTGGCCTGCGGCTTTGGTCTAGTGTTTGCCTCCTCATTAGGTAAGATACAGGCTAAATGGCCGTCCCAGTCATCAGATTATATATGGGCATTTATTGGTATCAAATCGAAGTTGTAGAAAAGATGTAGAAATAAAATGTCCTTATATGCAAGTCATTTCTTTTCTCTGTGGTTGAAGATCATAATTTCATGGGCTTTGTGGAATGGGCATGTGGGTGCTGAAAGCTCTGGTTTCGCAGAGGCACATGGAAGTAGAGGTTTTGGGACTCGCAACCCAGAAGGTGAGCAAGTGCTAGAGTTCACCGTGGTCAACGATCTTGTTATCGGCAACACCCGTTTCATCGAAAGAACATCACACCTCATTACATACTGTTCCGGCATTCACAGGACCCAGATAGACTATATACTCTACCGTAAGAGTTTATGCGGGCAGTCAACGATGTGAAGGTCATCCCTGTTGAAGAATGTGCTCAGCAGCATCATATCATAGTGTGCGACTTTAAAGTTAGTCTGCCAAAAGAAAAGAAGAGCAAATTCACCCCACGTATCTGCACCTGGAAGCTTAAAGATGTTGCTGTTGTGGATACATTTCAAGCTACCTTCAAGGAAAAGATTTCTGCTCTTGCTGGATACCGCCAAAGAGGTGTTTGGGACTTCTAAAAACCACCAATGGAGACGGGAGACCTGGTGGTGGAACGACAAGGTTGATGAAGCCATCAAGTTGAAACGAGCATGTTTCAAAGCCTATAAGGCCCTGGTCAAAGGGGGCAAGTTGAGCGAAGCCAAAGATGCTAAGTCTGCTTACGACGAGGCTAAGTGACAAGCAAAAAGAGTAGTCTGGAAAGCAAAGTCAGAAGCTGAAAAGGACAAATTCGCCAACATATCACCCAATGATGAAAGCATCTTTAAGATATCCAAACAGATGGACAGGGCTAACCAGGATATTGTCGGTGAGAAGTGTATCAAGAATGATGCTGGTGAGCTGTCCAGTTGTGATGAGGAAAAGATGAAGGCTTGGGTTGAGCACTATGCAAGGTTGCTAAATGTTGAGTTCGAGTGGCCAAGAGATTTACTTCCTGAGGTTGCTCCAGTTGAAGGACCTGTCCCATCAATCACTTTGGAATTAATCTGCACTGCACTCAGCAAGATGAGATGTGGCAAAGCTGCCGGACCATCAGGTGTTGTTGCTGAGATGATGAAATTAGCTGGCGAGGATGGTATGGTTATGTTGAGGCATTTGACTGAGAAAGTCTTCAGTGATGGTGCGACTCCCAAGGACTGGGAAGAGAGCTACATCCTTAACCTATACAAGGGGAAAGGAGATGCCCTTGACCGAGGCAGTTATCGTGGACTCAAGCTTACAGATCAAGCAATGAAATTGATGGAGCATGTTCTAGACACCTTCATTCACAGGATGGTGAACATTGACTCTATGCAGTTTGGCTACAGGAGAAGCACTTTGCTGCTAACAAGCCATTGTATCTTGAGAAAGCGTTTGATCGTGTTCCTAGGAAAGTTCTTTGGTGGGCTCTGAGAAATCTTGGCGTTGAGAAGTGGGCTGTTCGCATCATCCAGGCGATGTACACCAATGTCAGAAGCCGGGTGCGTGTCAATGGACAGTTCAGTGAAGAATTTGGTGTGGAAGTTGGAGTGCACCAGGGATCTGTTCTCAGTCCCCTACTCTTCATCATTGTGCTGGAGGCACTGTCACTTGAGTTTAGGACTGGCGTACCTTGGGAACTGCTTTATGCCAATGACCTAGTTGTAGTAGCTGACTCCTTGGACGAATGCATCTCAGAACTGAAGACTTGGAAGGATGGTATGGAAATCAAAGGGCTATGAGTCAACATGAAGAAAACCAAGCTTATGGTGTCTGGCCCTGGGCTTTACCTACTTCGTGATTCCCGCATTGACCCTTGTGCCGTCTGTAGAAAGGGAGTCCAGAATAACTCAATCCAGTGCTCTCAATGCAGACTTTGGGTACACAAGAAGTGTAGCTGTGTCTGTGGAAGACGTGTTGCTAATCCAGACTATATCTGTCCAAGATGCTGTGGCATTGCTAGACCCATTGACTGAAGTAGATGTGGATGGTGCTCCACTTGATGTTGAAGCCAGTTTCTGCTATCTGGGCGATATGCTGTGTGCTGGTGGAGGTTGCACACTTGCCATTGAAATGCCTGGGGAAAGTTCAAGAAGCTCCTGCCAATCCTGACATCTAAGCACATATACTTGACAGCTCGGGGGAGAGTATTCAACTCATGTGTATGTTCTGCATTACTGTATGGCAGTGAAACTTGGGCCACAACCGTTGCTGACCTACAGAGACTTTGCAGAAATGACAGAGCGATGATATGTTGGATCTGTGGGATCAAGCCACTTGAGGAGTCTCCCACTCAACTGCTCTGTGTTAGGGATACAGGAAGTGACTGAAGCACTTCGCTTCAGACATTGGTATGGTATGGTCATGTGATGCGTTCTTCAGCTTACATCAACACTATTACTAGCATGAGGGTCCCATGCCCCGGAAAACGTGGGCTTCCAAGAAAGACATGGTCGGAGTGTGTAAAGGCTGACCTGAAAGCTTGCAACCTCTTGGACACCGATCCTCTGAACAGGGTTTCGTGGAGTTTGAGTGTCAGGCGATCTAGCCGCCTGCTGCCTACCCCAGTTCATGGGATGTCCACAGCAGATAAAAAATAAAATCTGGATTTTATTGATTGATTGATTGATTGATTTAACAGATTAATGCATTGTCATTAGGGATGGGAGAGCAGATTGAGTCAAACTCTGGTGATAGTTTTTTAACCAGGTTTTCCGAACTCTGGTTATTAGATTGGGGTGTGTCGGCGGATGGGTGGGTGGGTGGACGTAAACAATTTCTTCTGTGCGCAACTCCTACATTTTTCAACAGATTGGCCCAAAGTTTTACAGAAGCATTATTACATAGTGGCCTTGCGCATATTGTCAGGGTTTTGTGGTTCAACCATTTTTGATGCAGTTATGACCCTTTGTTATTTTTTCACATATGTAATATATAGGGAAATATTCTTCTGTGCGCAACTCCTCCTACATTTTCAACAGATTTGGCCCAAACTTTAACAGAAGCATTATTACATAGTGACCTGGTGCATATTGTCAGGGTTTTGTGGTCGACTATTTTTGATGCAGTTATGGCCCTTTGCCCTTAACGGATGAAATATAAAGGGAAATACTCTTTTGTGCACAACTTCTACATTTCTTAATAAATTTTGTCCATACTTTAACAGAAGTACCTTCACTAAGTCACCCTGGAGAATATTACCTGTGTTTTGCAGTTTGACCATTTTTGATGGAGTTATGCCCCTTTGATAAAATTCCTTGTCCAGAGCATAACTCCTACATTATAAGAGGTATTGACTTGAAACTTTATAGGTGCATACATCTCATTGAGGCGGAATGCAGTGCATAGGAACCCTCACTCTGTGGTTCATAATTTTGGAGTTACATGTTTGCCCCATCGTAAAAATTCCTGATATGGAGCATAACTCCTTAATTTTGAAATATATAGTAATGATTGGTTTTGCAGTTTGACCATTTTTGATGGAGCTATGGCCCTTAGTTATTTTTTTGCATTAGATTTAATAGACATTGAGCACAAAATTATTTGACTGATACAAATAATCTGTACTGGGACGAAACATTGCGAAAAGAAAACCTGGTTTTGTGACAATTCCTGTCACTTGTTATGCACTATTTCAATAACTGCAGTAATGAAGATTAATAGTAAATGTGTCATTCAGTTTCATTAACGCTGATAATATCAGATGTTATATAGATTTTGTATGAGATTCAGTTTCATAATATCCTTTAAACTATGCTGAGTTTCACCTTTTATATAGACATTTCTTTTACATCAACTGAGAAACACATTTTTACAACTATGTACCCCTTCAGGAGTTCCTGGGTTGGCCCAGTACTTTGCACCTGGGAAGGTCTTGAAATGTTCTTGCCCTCTACTCCCTTTAATGACTTAAGATAGAGCTGAATGGAACATTTCTTTATATTGTACATGCATAAGTAAAAACATTAATTGTACTTTCTGACCTGGTTTAACTATGCCAGCTTAATTACTCAAAAAATATTAACATTTGGAGATTAATTTGTTTCAAACACAATCATGTCTTTCATTTATTTGTTCTTTGGTAAGGATCAACAATAAAAGGCCTTGATATATTTTCTTGCATGCATGTTACAAAATAAATAAATAAATAAAGATCATTTGATATTAAAATTGAGTGCATATAAGTCAAATCTTGAATTCAATTGCCACATCTACCATCCAAAGTAAAGACAGTCATATGTCTTGCAAGAAAATCACACCTTTGTGTAATGCATTCACATTATGCTACACTTTTTAACTTACAAGAGATGTAAGATGGCAGATGTGATGGAAAAGATGAAGCAGCATTTGGTTGCTATGACATTGTAATTGTTTTTAATGTTACAGCTGGGATGTTCCTGCCGCCCACAACAGCCCTTGGGGCAGGGCTATACTCCATTTCGGTATACGGGGGTTTGGTGTTGTTTGGCATGTTTCTGCTCTATGACACACAGAAAATCATCAAGAAAGCCGAGACTCATCCCCTGTATGCTGAGAGACCTTTCGACCCAATAAATGCGTAAGTATCAGAGTTCTCACTGGGTTATTGTATTTACCTTGTTTGAGTGACAAGTCATATACAAATATTTGCCTAAAAGTTTGAGTCCTCCCATATATTGATATTGGAGCAGCTTAAGAAAACTCCAAATTAGGCAGTAGTGAGAATTCTGTTTGTTAGCTCACAAGAGCACAACATGCTCAGTGTGAGCTATTGTGATAAACATGCATCCTCAACAGTTTGCTTTAAATGACCTCTCCTCTGAAACCAATGGGTAAAAAATGATGAAACTTGGCATATATGATCCTTGGGCAGCCCTTCACAAAAGTTTATATAATAAACTTGATCCATGCAGATCTCTGGTTGCCATGATCTCTGAAAAAGGAGGCCCATATGGGGTTTGCTAGTTTCCTTAAAGATATATACTATATATAGAAAAATCTTATTTTTGAAGTCAGTGGCCAGAATTTCATTTCTTTTTGCTTCAGTGCATGGTCACCGTATGCCTGGATACCACAATTGTGAAAATAATGTTCATTACATGATAAATGAGACCTCCATATGACTGAACTTTGAATAGGTAACCACTAGAAAATAATGCCTTTAAATAAGCATATGTACTCTGGTAAGAGATCTAGGGCCATTTGGCCTTCTTGTTTCTATACTCCTGCTGCACAGTGATGTGAAGGCTATATACTAATCACATGTTGTCCAGGCATGGTCAGATTTGAGTTAAGGCGGGCCAGCAGACCATCAGTGTTAGCTCAAGTTTATCCTTGTGTCAGTAGATGAAAATAAAATTTAGAAATAGATTAAGAGAGTCATTTTTACTTTAGCAAGCATAAGCAGGAAAATTTGAAAAAATGCTTGAAATATTGATGGTTTTCATATTTCATATTGATGACTGGTGATTGTTAATGATGCTACATGGAAACTTGTTTGTTCCAGCTCCATGGGAATCTATGCCGACACTTTGAACATCTTCATCAGGATTGCCATGATTCTTGCTGGTGGTGGCAGAAAGAAGAAATAAACCTCTATAATCTTTTGACAGTTGTTTCGTTCTGGAGAAAATAAACGTTTAGAGTCTAGTTTTGACTACATCTATAAAGGAAAATGAATGTTTCTGATCTGTTTTTGAAACACGTTTCTGATCTGTTTTGTTAAGTGTTTCACTCAGGTGAAAAAAAAAAGTTTATTTACTTACTCAGATTGTTACATTCAGGAATAAAAGTTGAATATTTAGTGCGGATCCTACCAGCTGGAAGTGTAGTCAAAGTGAAATAAGAACAAAGTGAAAATCCTTGTCTTTGTCTCGTACAACTGGGAAGATGTATTTGTTTAAAATGTTGAATTTTGGTACTGTTTGTAATAACACTAGAAGCTGTTTACTTAAAAAGAGACAGTAAATTCACTGTAGATATTTATAATGTTTGTGTTTCATGTGAATTTAAGTAACATTGTAAATTTAAATATATTGTGCATGATTTTTTGAGTAATTGACAAATGTTTGTTTTTGTATGATTTATTGTTATGATTACATTGAATTAAAATGCCATTGTTTATGTATTTGAATATTGATTTAATCCTTTCAAGAACTGTAATAATCTATACAGTCTGTATCACACACACACACACACACACACACACACTCTCTTAGTGTTACCTACCATTAGTCAACATGTCCAGCTGGCTTGAGTTCCACCAAAATACTTGACACTAAATTATACATACTTCCTTCCTTTAAAAAATTCCAAGTACATTGCTAAGTTGAAATAAATTATACTATTATATCTAACAATGTTAAGAAATGAAATATTGAAATATTTAGTCATTGCTAACAATATCTGTTAGGAAATGAAATATTTACTATTTTCTTAGGGAAACGAGAATGATTAAATCAACCTATTTACTACATGTTACAAAGTCTTAACGGTGGAATTCAAGCTTAGCCATGAAAAGATCAATTGTTCCAGTATTTATATGCAAAAGAGAAAAATCTAGGGCAACAAAATTATGATATCAATTTAAGGAACCTGATGCTAGATATTTCCATCTGACTTTGTTGTTAAATAATTATCTAATTTTAAAGGGATCATTCTTGGGGATGTGTCAGTTGCTTAGCACTAATTTTAATTGTAGTAATTTTTTTTTTTTGGTTAAATTCTCATTTTCAGTATGACGTTAATGGAAAACCAAAATTTTTAGATTCATGTGTTAAAAGCATTGTGAAAAGTATGTTTTGTCATATATTGTAGGTCCAAAAAGTAGAACTTAAGTGGCTAAAATTTAAATAAAAGGCAGTTTTGTTTTTTACATTCTGAAAAAGCCTTTATATCAGTGGTTTTAATCGGAAAAATAAAGGAAATCTCACAGTTAAACATTTCTTATGAAGAAAAATGTATATAAAATTTCATATCTGAGCTAGGTTGTTTTTGTTTTGTTTTTGTGGGGGGGGGGGGTCCACATTTTGGTCTGGACACAAAGGAGATTTTGTGCTCCTTTTTTATTTTCCACACAGACTTAACATTATTTTATACCTGTAACTTGTTTGTGATAAAATACTTTGAAAACAGAGGTGACACACAGGGATCACTTTTTCCGTCACACTTCAGCAGGTGACACCCATTTTCCATAGAACACTCTTGTAATGTGTTCTTAGGGTATTTAAAAAACATTTTTTTAAGCACATTGTTATGTTCTACCATAAGTTATATCTCTAAAACAAGCATGGTGACCTGTTACTTTTGATTCATTTAGTGCTAACATGCTAAATTTAAGAAAATCTGCGAGAAAAATAAATGAAACACCATTAAAGCATATATTGTTTCTTTAAATACTTTCCAATTCTATTTAAATTTTGCCATGGTGGTTGTGGAATGGGTTCCAGGCCTTGTTGGCCTGTTGTCAGCATGTGACAAAACATATATCAGAAATACCATAGAAAACATGCCAACAAAAATCTGAGCATTCCCTGAGCAGCTAGCATACCGAGTCATGTGAGACAGTACAGACATAGGTTCGTGGTTGACTCCAATTCCAGGACTATTTAGCCCTGTGTCCGGATACTGTAACGGGGTGTTGTTTCAAGCCACGTGTCTACAATAACACCACAGTGAGTCAGCACTTTGCATCAAGTCCTCAAATGACAGATCGTGAGACCAGGCAAACAACCAAGGAAGCCCTTTTAGATGTTTGCACCTCAGCATTAATATAGAAGTATGGGTAATATAGTAATTTCACTCATTGTGTCCTGTCACATCCCGTCCTACATTCGCATTACATAAAGACATGATGGGATTGGGATGCAGGGGTATTTATCACTTTAAGTAATAGTTAAAGTTTTACTTGACATCATGTATCAGCTAAAGTAATGAAGAAACAACTTCAGGGAAAGTATCAATCCACAGTTGTGGCAGTTTCGTCCCTTGGAAAATATTTTTGAAATTTGTATATTGTGTTAATCGTAAGGGTCAAGACATGTATTGAACTATAAATATTTGGATTCAATCCTTTTGTTGTTGCAAATGTCATGGATGAAATAAATAATTAGTTTTGACCTCAATAATAACTCGCAGTACAGTGGTTGCCCATCCAAAAACGTGTTTGTGGGGGCGGGGGGTGGGGGTCTGGGTTCGGTTTCCTCCCACAATAATGACCACACGCCGCCAACAGAGTGATTTACGTAACTTCATGAGAACTTGTTTCATTATCGATGTAAAATAAATAATGTTTAAACTTTAACCTATTCTATTGTTAGTAATAGAAGATAAATGAACTTATTACATGGAATCTTTCAAAAGTTATTGCGGGGAACGGTAATTTCAAATAAAATATGCCAATATAGTGCACCTAAGTCTTCAACGAATTAGTGGATGGAAACCAAAATCGAATTTGACTTTTAAATATATAATAATAATAATATATTATGAACTTGCATACCATATATGATTTAGTAGATGAAGTATTTCGCGGAAAAGAAAAGACATACAGACAGCGCCATCCCATATGTTCAGTCACTCGACGAGCGTGTAAAAAGGGTCCGACTCAATTAGCCAAGCTGCCTTTCATTATAACTAGGAAACATTTTAGCAGTTAAATCGGGCTATCTATTACTTAGTAATTAATCTCATTTAGTATGCGGAATACACTTTCTGCTGAAATACCAAGTATCTGAAGAACTTAACAACGCGACCATTTTGTTAGAAGTGGCATTACGATGACGTATCATTAATTGAGTCACTTCTTAATCCACCCCATGACTGCAGCTTTTGCCCATGAACATTGCACAATTCAACAATTTCCTTCGCATATTCACCAAGCTGGCGCTGAGTCTTTCTATAGCCACCGTATGGGAGCGACACCGGATATTGGTACTAAGCGAAGCGAGAAAAAGTCTAGCGAATCTTGACCAGAGGGTAAGTTTATCGAAATTATCATATTTCTAAGATCTGACATGCACGATCATATATGTATTCATCCACAACAAATTCCGCCGTCTATCAAACCTAAAATCATTCGGAAACACTGTCCCATAATTTGTATCGTTCATAAAACATACCATCTAGTACCGGCAAAAAGTTATGTCAGTCAACTTCATTCCATTCCTAAAATAATTTAATTTGTATGTCTGGTTAGGTTGTCGCTCCCATACGGTGATAGCATCCACCTTCTGCTGCCTTGCCGACCATTTTTACTATCGTGTCAATGACTATACATGTATGTTGCCTTTGTCAAAATGGTTGTCTTCTAACATAAGAACAGAACAGATTTTCGTTTCTGACATATACATAAAATATCGCCTGAAATCACAATATGTTCACGTGATAATAGCATTAGCAAGTACTTTAATGTATACATGTGAACGTGTATATAGAGAGTAGCTCTAGAATACATGGAAATTCTACACATGTACGAACAATGCACACTGTACTGTTCACTCTAAAATAAAAATAACCTTGAATATGTTAATCTATGGACCAAAGCTCCAAGGTTTAAAAGCTTCTCTAATAAAAAGCTTTAAATTGCATAAAATTTGAATAAATAAATAATGGACTTACATAAATACCTTGTATCGGTACGCTTTTCATGTGAATCACGTGCAAGGCAAGGCGGCACGACAATCAGTTGCGTTGCATTTGAAGTCATGTTATTGGTCCCTGCATGCTTTAATTAATTAACACACAGGAAAGAAATTGATGTCTTTTTTGACGTTCTTTTTCGCGTTTGAATACTATATCAATAGACATGCGCAAAATATTTCAGAGTGATGTGTAAAAATTAAATATCTGGTGCTTAATTAACCTTGCCAATTACGATATCAATTGCTGTATGTATTTAATTCATTATCCATTATATAAATGTTCGAAACCACTCTCACTGTTCATGACATGCACTTACATGTTCATATGGTTTAATGAAGGCAGTATAATTATATTGCCCGCATGCAATTGATGTTTGTATTATGTAAGATGACGAGCTGTATGTGTTCTAAAAAGTAACTTCTGATCTTCCTCCTTAAGAAGAACAGTATAGAAAGTTGTTAAATTATCAATTTCAAGACAATCATTTGCATTTAGCTAGCAATTTCAGTCATGATTTTCATCTTAACATGACTAAGACTTTGAATAAAATATGAAATGTCAACTTTGATAATTTTCATCACTTGACCAAATTTTTCTCAATATACATGTATGTCTATGTCTACGTATATAATAGATATACATGTATCTATGATCTATGTACAATTCGCTGAACAGTGCCTGCTCGTCTTCTGACATAAAAATAGTTTGGTAAAAAATATTTAAAAATACTATTAACTGTCAATTAATATGATAGGCCTAATATAGTTATATAAGATGTGAAGTGATAAAGATACATTACAAATATTCGAATGTGTACAGGTATCAGTAGTGATTCCTTATTGCCTTTGTATACTTTAACTTCATCGGAGCGCAATTAATTATATCATTTGCTCTAAATAAAACATTACCTAAGATTTCAAATTGGTGGACTTTCTGGGCCAGTAAAACAAACATAGACTGGATAATACCATTTGTTGTATTTTTTGTGTTCTGGCACTGTATTATGAAATGTAAGATATACAACACTATTGAACATGGATGGCCAAATCTCATTCTGCGTACGGATATCCAGACCAAAAAAAAAAATGTTTTGTGTTTTTGATCACTTTTCACTAAATTGTAGACCGTTTCACTTCGAAATGAGACGTAAACCTACGTAAATCAACAAGCACTCCCCGATTATCAAGGAATTCGATCCACAGGTGAAACCGACATTGATGACCACTCTCTTACACATCGGCTTAGAAAGTAGTTTCAATTCGTGTAATCTATAATAAATAGAGACTGTACCGTCATTCAGAACGTTGTTGACATTGTGAATCTCACGTGAATCACGCTGTTAATGTTTCATCACAAGATTCTCATCATAATGGCGCACAATTCTATTTTTTTTTTACATATCTGTGGATTTTTCCCATCTGCGTAATAGTTCCAATAATAATAATAATAATTAAAAACATATGTATATATTCCATCCGTTTTTATGATCATTCAAAAATTAGTTCTTCAATTTTTTTATACTTAGATACTTAAAACACATCTCAATGGACGTTAAATAATTGTTTTCCATTTTGACAAGATTCTTACAGAGTTGGCTAAGTGAGGAGAGAACGGCAACTCTGCTTGGAGATTGATTGATGACGTCTCTGGAGCTGGAGTGCTCAGATTGGTCAACTCTGAAACACTATCCCATGAGCCTTTGTGTTTAGCGTGGGATAGGACGAATGAGGCAGACGATATTGAAATGGTAAGATATTAGCATCTTTTATGATAAAAATTGGTATACAACTAACAATTACTAGTCTTTTTGACTCACAAGGGCTTGAAGTTGAATGTGTTGAATCATATCGTATACCTTGTCGTATACATTAAAAAATAAATGAATAAGGCAGGTTCAGGTCACCTCTGAACGCACTTGCCACCTTTATCTTTGACATTTCTGAAGAAAGGTACCAACGATCTGGGGGCATGACCAATTGGCAAACCAGCCACATCTTCTTGCTTCAAATGTCTTTTTTCATCACTTGTCATACCAATTGCTCCTGCGAAAAGAAATCCATGTCTGGAATCCACACTAAGCAGGCACAAACATCTTTTATATTTGTGTACTCCTGTTCAACATTAAGGAAAGAAGGTGGTGTAGTCATTGAGGGTCTTATTTCAAAGATGACTGAGTGCTTCAAAGTCATTTTGTATAAAGGTACATCTTCATGCTGTTTCGCAGATCCACCACTATCATTTTGCCTAAAAAAAATTAAAAAAAATGTTTGCCAGAGTAAAGAACTTATAGGGGATATATATATATATATATATATCAGTTATTAAAGCTGCGGAACAGTATTCCGAGGGTCCTGGGTTCGAGTCCCAGCCAGGCTACTTATTTTTCTGAACATGTGACATGTTTAAAGAAACAAAATATACTTTAATAATCAAATGTGCATGTCAATATTAACCAGCCACCTGATGCAAGATAGCCTGTCATAACAATAATCCTATACCATATAGATTCTAAAAGATTAAGATGGACTGCTACTATAGTGTCACCAAAGCAAAAAAGTAACAAAACTTAAGTAACAAAAGGGGGGGTGGGGGTGGGGTCTGCCTCTGAACTAAAATCATGTTTATATTTATAATGAAATTTCAAAATTGGCAAATATGCTTCAAGATTTCATCATAATAAAGCTATCATAATAAAATAAATATGTTTAAACTAAACTAACAGGTTTTAATGAAGAATGTTTATTACATGTTTATAATTTACAAACCAAAACATCATAAAATATTATTATTATATCATCATATTAACTTTGTTTTTGAAGTTTGACTTGAGAGTTTCAAAATAACAGTCATAATATTAATGGCTTTTCTCAAATCTATGAAAAAATTAATTTTTTTTGTAATACATTTGAAACAGTATCTCTCAGGTGTCTTTTCAAATTTAAAGTAAGTTATTTTTTAATTCAATACTCCTGCAATTTGAACAACTTTCTATGAGCTCTTTTCAGACATCTTTTTTGCAGTTATGGCACACAAAATTTTCTCCTGTCTTGTCATACTCAAAACTAATTGGTATGCATTCTTCATGTATACATGCTTTGCATTTGCAACATTCAATCCATGAGGAGAAAATCTCTACAAGCTTTTAGCTTTCGATTTAATCCTATTCTGTATATATTTGTTAATTATTTTTTTATAGTATTTGACTAATAAATATGTTTAAACTAAACTAAGCCATGTGTTGCCTAGCATAAGTGCCTGATCTTCAGTTCATGTCATTTCACACACAACACATACTGCATCCTCATTCTATGCTTGGTTTAATTCTCCTTTGTTGGTTACCTTTTGTAGATTTTACTGCTGTTTTTCCTTTAGATGCATTTAATGAAGACTTTTACTGAACATTTACCGATGATTTTCTTTGCATTGTAGCATTTGCCGAAGCCCTTTATTCCATTGAGAGTTTGTCAAGTGACTTAGCTATTTGCTTTCTTCTCTTTCTCAGCAAACTTCCTTTATTAATCAAGGTTTTCTAATACACTAGGGTGAGGTAACGTGGTCAGGTAGTTTATCTAAATTGCTTGTGCGTTTCACTTAATTCACTTGGTAATTTCAAAGCCTCTTTCATTACAGAAGACACATGACTTTAAGTTCTTTTGCAAGGTGTATCATGATTTAGGCCTACAGCCACATCAGCAAGGAGCTGTAGGGCCCTACTTTCTCCTTTGTTAGATTCTTTCACTGAATCTTGATTTTCAGTTGAGCTTTCAGGTGGTAAAGTTTCATCAGATGTTACTTTTGATTTGATCTTTGACTTTAAAAGTACATAGGTATCATACCCCGGTGATATGCCTTTTATATTGTAATTCTCTAGCAGCCTGTTTTCATACTTCTGTTTAATTGGTGTTACAACACTATTCGTAAGCTTTGAATACTTTTTCATTTACATCAGATTGTACCTGAGTATCTCATCTGGTTCCATTGCTGTGGATGCTATATCAGAACCACTGAAAGTTAAATTTGTCTTTAATTGGTCATCTGAGATGGCTTCACTATTGATAGGATAGATGCCTGATGAATGGAAGCTATTCTGATAGTACATGGCTTGTAGAATTTGTTAAAGCAATCCTTTAACTTCTCTGCAAAGTTTATTTTGTTTATTACTATACCTGCATGTTCTTGATTGTGTTTTCTGACAGTCATATACCATTGTTTCTTCATAGGAAAAAACACACCCTTGTCAAGAGGCTTCATGAGATGAGTGGCATTAGGAACTATTCTGTATTTGATTCCCATTGACAGTGCTTTAATGAATATAGTATGATTAATGAGTGATCCAACTGAGTCTACCAACAACACTACTGGCTTTTCTGTAACAATATGTGTGTTAAAGTGATCCAGGTATTCCTAAAATGTTTCTAACTTCATCCAACCCTTTTCCGTGTAGGCCACAAATCTACCTGGTAAGGAGCAATTTAATGGATTAACACCTTTTGGTTGTGGAGTAGGGTATACATAGAATGGTGGCATCATTGAACCACTAGCACTTGCTGAAAACATCACAGTCAAACATGCTTTTGTAGAGGACACTGATGTAGGAAATTTCATCCTTGAAGGTCTAATTACATATCCGGCTTTACTCCCATTTGAAAACTGTCTCATCAGCATTCCATATTCATTCTAGCTTGTTGAGCAGATCTTTTTCAGCTGGGAAATCTCTGAAGTTAGACCATTTATTAAAGCATTTACTAGTGAGTCTGCTTCACAAAGCTTTCAGCAAAACTTCTCTCCTTAAATCAACAGTGTCTTTGTTTCTATCCATAAACTTCTTGTACCATTCATAGGAAGGTCTGTCATTGGTAAATGGAGTTCTCCTTTTCTCTTTCCTAGCTATATCCTGGATAAGATAAAAAGAAACTCATATGGTCATAGGCCCATCCCCTTTTCGTTTCCTGGAGAATACTGTGGCTGTTCAATTCCTAGAATCTACTGCAGTCTCCCTCAAAATTCTTCTGTTAACTAAGGTTATGTTCTGTCGAAGCTTTATGTATTGATACCTTTTTGTTTTGAACATCATACAAGGCACGTTTTGTTCTCATTCTCTTGTCTTTCAAAGGAGGCTGGGGCTTCTTGTGCTTCTTCTTAACCTTCGCAACTGATCTGACCACTGCACTGGTTTCAGGTAATACCTTAAATGTCAAGAAAAAACTTACTGAGAACAACTTCTTATAAAATTGTATTTTAAAAACCTTAAGGCACACTAGCTAAGTTAAATCAATAAATCACCAGGCAGACATATTCTAAAATGATACTATGTTTCATTTTGAATCAAACCAATTAATCCCACTAAATTTATATATTCAGTTACCGTAAATGACACAAATTCAAGAGGTAAAACCCACAAGAATACATGAAAAAAGTAACAGTTATTACAGCACTAGGGATGATTTAATTGAGTATAACGATCTTGAGATAACCCATAATTATCATTAATTCATGTGTGACTGCATGATCTGCAAAATCAAATATAAAAACATGCAAACAAAAGAAAAGTATTGATTTTTACTGCACATTGAATGATAAATATAAAAGAAAAACATT
>CM037778.1:56642790-56692790 GCA_021229015.1 Solen grandis
CAATTTTTTAACAATGGACAATAACTAAGAAAAAGGGGCAATAGAGGACAGAGTACAATAAACCTAATTATAACATTTCAGGCCACTTGATTTGACCTGGTTACCTTCAGCAGTAACCAATGTCAAATATCAGGTACAATTAGTGTTCAAAGTTTTTATACAGATTATAATTAATAGAAAATAAGTCAAACATCTGGAGGCCTCATTTTCCAGAATTGCAGGAAAGAACCATGAGATTATCATTAGGAAAAAATATTTTTGAACACTAGCTCCAGGAGAAATATTTTGAATATAAGTACATGTATATATATGAAGAGTACATACAGAAACTAGCTGCCCCCACTTAAGACATCATTTTTCAAAGGATCAAATTGATTTTAACAATGATTAATTAAGTGGTATGTGGGTGACCATTTGTGCCAAATGAAATTAAAATCTGACCATTAGTTACAAGGATTTTTTTTATAAATATATAAACAGTATGATTATTAGGAAACTAGCCAACCATCTGGTGCTCCATTTTTTAAGGACTAAACTTCAAGTAAGCAATTATGGTAGAAGGCAATGAGGTAACCATTTGTGCAAATTGAAAATAAATTTTGATCAATGGTTTCAGAAGGGAAGAAATTTAAGGGACAACTTAATTTTAGCAATGACGATAGATAGTCATGAGGTGGCAAGTTGTAACTGATGAAATTGAATTATTCTGGCTCTTTATTTCGGCAAACAGCTTTTTCAAATTTCCAAAATCATATTTTGTTGGTTGCCACTGCAAACGACAAATGGGCATCTGACAAGTAGTTTCAGAAGATATATCTTTCAAAGCAAATTGTTGCCATCAGAAGATGGGGCACAAGGTGATAAGAATAGCTCACCTTCAGCTTGATGTGCTATGTTGAGCTAAGAACGGTTATGATCAGGATACATCGTTTTAAGTTATTGATTCATATTCAAAAAAAGGAATGTAGGATTGTGTTGTTTCAATTATTTTAAGCAGTTTTGTTCCATGAAAAAAAAAATTAAATTGGAAACAAACTGATGTGCTTACACTTTAGAAAGGATGACTGACAATCTGGAATGACAGTTTCCCATATTTTCTCCTCAATAAGCAAATCTATAAGTACAAAACTTTTTTTTCAGAGTTTCTTCTTACATTTCAGAGCATGAGATTAAATACCATTTGCTATAAGAACATTCATGAGAAACTTTTTAATCACTAGGTAAATAAATAAGGGAGTTTTAGACCATCTGAACTTTTAGTTAAGAGAAATCTGAGTTGAAATGTTGTGAAATGCAAGCAAGGTCATTTTTTTTTATGAGGATAAAATTAAAACACAACAAATCATCAAAAATAAAACTAAAAGAAAAAGAGAAAATATAGTATAACAGGTTTGTCAGTGACTGTTGTGCATCTGTTCATTGGCCGACAGGCACATAATTATATACAGACCATTTCACTCTGAAATGAGACGTTCACTAAGTCAAGAAGTCCTCTCTGACTGTCACCAAGTCAATCTTCATGTTGGTATAACATTCCACACAGTGTTCAGTTGGGTAGTAAACATATGCATCAGATTTCCCACCAGTCACAGATTTGTCACAAAGTATACCACATATATGTGTAACGTTCGTCCGAGCGTCTTAATTTATTATATATAATTTTCCTCTTGACTACTTGTCTTTTGATTAGCAAATATGTTAAAATATATACAATGAAAGGAAGAAACTGTAATGACAAATTTTCCGTGTGACTACTTGTCTAATGATTTATGTATAACAATGATTCAAAAGTATTAACATGTAGCTTAATTCACAGGAATCAATTATAATAGCGTATTTGCAAAACCCACTGACTCAATGAGGCTTGTCCTTAAATGTCCCTAACACAGCCTCAATGAAACTGGCACTTTGGAGCTGGCACCATGATGCTGGCACTACGATGCTGGCACTACGATCCCGGCACTACAATGTAAAGCCCTAACCTCAGTAAGCCACACACACAGCTTCTAAATGCTACCGCGCTTAACAGTGCCTTCAATGTCTAACCTAACACAGTACCACTGCAACCCGAGCAGCACGGAATATAGGACGTAATCTATATCTCAATAAAGCCAGGCTTCCTCGAGACACCTTAGAAATATCCTTCCCTAATTTACTCAAAGTCCCAGTAAACGCTGTAATTGTTTTGGCTAGATGTGGACCGTTCGATAGTCGAGACAAGACTGACTGAAAAACTAAAAATCTCGCCCTTATATAGGCCTCTAACACTACTGCCACCTAGCGGAATCACGACAACCGCCGAGAGACTACGGACTTTGCCGAACATGTTTAATATCATCGCAATGGGTTTAATTAAACAAAGCAAATAAACTGTATGCTGGGTAATACAGATATAACTAATGAATCATAAATTTCACTCGGTGATTAAAACAATAAATGGAATCGATTTAAGTAGTTATACTAACCGTTGGAGCAACGATGTTGATTCCCGAGACAAATGAAGCAAATGTAAACAAGGGGCGTAACTTTTGCAATTTTTTTATATCTTCAAACTTATTTCACTACCAATGTATTGCCAAACCCCTGATGAAATGGTCTATTGGTTGTTTGAGGTGTTAACTGCTGCTGAGGTGAACAGAATGCTGAATTTTGGCTTGAAAACTGGATAAAAGCTGCCCCTGGCCTTTCTTAAACGCTTATGTAGCTGCCCCTGGCCTTTCTTAAGCGCTTATGTATTGTCAGTGTCCAATTTACCAGGTTTTCCGCAGCCACTCCCATTTTCTATGTATTGCAAGCTGAAAAAAAAGTAAGAAAATGAAGATAATTAGTTGCAGAAAGAGATTCCAGAGATACTGGATTCACATACTGCATATTACTCACAATAGGGGATAAATATGTGTTTACTCGTATGTATATATGCAGTGTGCTACCGGCCAGGTAGCTCATTAGGTAGAGCATTCACCCTGTAAGTGAAAGGTCCATGGTTCAAGTCCCCATCAGGCTATATATATTTCTCACCGTGTGACATAAGGCGCCCAACCTTTGACTGTGACATAAGTGGTAGGTCTGTTTAATTATGCCTACACATGGTTATACTTACCCAATAACTCCTAGAATTCAGGGACAAATTCTAAAATGAAGGGGGATAATGTCACAGTACTGATTACTCATAATAGGGAAGAAAGATGTGTATGTGGCCGTGAAGCTCAGCCGGTAGAGCATTCGCCATGTAAGCAAGAGACCCCGGGTTCCAGTCTCAATCAGGCTGCAAATCTTTCTCTCCTAACAATGACATATAGGTGTAAATAAAAAACAAATGTATTGCAATAAAGCATTAAAATTTCATTACATAAATTGTTTCCCATATTTTTTTCTTACTCATTATATACATTTTTTTCCATTAATAAATTATACTCATAGCTGAACACAAAGCTGCAGATATCTGAAATGAATTTTGATAGAATGAAGAATTTATTTGAAATCCCTCACCCCCACTTTCTTAGGTGTGTGTGTGTTTTTTTTGTTTTTTTTCTGTTTCAAATTATGTTATGTAATAACTTGCACTAGTAAGCCGATATTTTCACAAATTTCACCAAATACCTTTTCCTCTGCCTAGAAATACTGTAGCCATCATATTGTGAAATCTCAAGCATCATAAAAATAATCGCTAACAATTACAGCAATGTAAAAGTCCGAACCTTTCCGAAATGTACTTTCATTTCTGGGATCTAATCAATACCATGAAAAGGGATATTTATATAATATTTCATTAACCTCTATCTTATGTAGCTTCGTAGTTACAATAAATATCAACTTACCGTGTATTGACTTTCAATGCAGTTGTAGATTACAATTTTGTTCATCAAAATGTATGTCGGGCTTCAATTCGCTCTGCTCCAATTCAGAATATGAAAAATCTCCATTCTTATAATGGTTTTGCACTACTCCTATTTCAAAATGATATTTATCAAGTTGACATGAGCTTGTAAATTTCAGTTTATAATTAAAATCGAAAGAGTGTGTTTTTATGTTGAAATGGACATTTTGATGATGTTAATAAAAATAATCTCTAATCATGCTAAAAATAGAATGGGATACGAAAGGATCTATTCCGCATTGCTACATATTTTGCCTTCATTTTCAGCATTGAATACAATTCATTCCTGGATTTTTTTTGCGTGTTATCCCTTTATTTTTTTAGTTCAATCATGCTCCCTCAATTCTAGGCAAAAAGTTCATGTTTTATTACGAAAATATGTCGAAACTGCAACCGAAAGGATTTATACCTCCAAATCCGGTTCCACTGACAACCTACGAACCAAATACAGTATGCCCAGCGGTGATCTGCCGTGCAATGATTATGTTTCTGGGTCAAGCAAATCAGGGAGAGACCTAACATAAAAATCTGATTCAATGGCTGTATTTCAGTGACAAATGTGTGAAGTTTCATCAAAACCTGTCATACTGAGCTGACAGGAAATACTATCCCTGTAAACTTCACATCTGTCATTATTGGATACCTACACCGGCCTATCATGTTTCAGATGTGGGATGATGAGCTAGCATTTCCCATTAATTCATATATATTTCATATAAGAACTATAAAAACCAATCAAAATGCTTCTTTTCATGTGGCATACTTAAATCTAAATCAATTAAACTATATATTGCATTGTTTGCATACATCCACATGTACATATATTTCTCTGTTTGGTCATACAGTATAGTACAGACTCTACATGTTTACATGGCAAAGAAAAATACATTGATTCATATTTAAAGTTATGTAAATAAATATTCATCAATTCATGAATTTATAAGTTTTATGAATACAACGTATTCATGAGGTAGAGTTAGATGAGGTTTAACTATACATGCATATAATATGTAATCCTATTACAGTGTATCATAATATCCCATCTTTGTTATAAATTATTAAACTGCAATATGAAACGGCATCTGACTGACCGACAGACCAAGTCCTATTGCTTTCTCACAGAGGCAAAGAGACACTCTAACTGTTCCCATTTTGAAAACTAATTTCCTTTCAGAATGACTATCTGTGAAGCATGTTAATTGAAGAATGGATGTTTCATACAGAAACAGAACTTGTCATCAGCAATTTATTTCCGCCTTCACCTTTTTCTTAGTTATTGTGGAATCCAACTTTTTGGGCAATTTGGCTGCATAGAGATGTTTTGGAAATATATGTGTGTGTTTTTATTTTCTCCTACTGCTGATACAAGATAGGGAAAGGGAGAATGAATAGGAAAATGTCCTGTATATCATAGCCAGTGGATATGTATTCCCTGTAGATTATGCATAATATGGCATGACACCACATACGACACTGCCATGGTACTAGCGGTTATACCCTTATTCAAAAAGCAACAGGTCATAAGCCAAATCCCTTGCTACAACGTAACATAACATTAAAATGGTACTCGAGTAGAAGGGAACATCTGACTGGTATCAGTATAATGCAAGCAACTGGATATGGTATCATGTTACAAAGGTTGGTATCATACTACACCTGTCTGTCTCTAAATGATTGAAAAAATCAAATGTAGCAACCCATCAAGCCCTTATCAAATGCTTTTTTTTGCATAATTTTGTATCATGTAAATAGCATTGCATTGTGTACAGTTTTGGAACTGCCTTATGTGCATTGTGTAAACTAGAAATGCTAGTTTGGATTTAAGACTTCAGTCATTATTCTACTTGGAGTTCCATCAACAGTAGTTCAGTGTATTTGGTACTAGTTAGATTTTAAGTCTAACCAATTTTACTGTATTCAGCCATTTAGGGACTTTGTTGATTTGATTTATTGAATTTACCGTCGCTGCGACAGTATTTCAGTCATATAGCAACGTCCAGCTAATAACAGGTGGAGGAAGACCCCAAATGCACTGAAGCATCCGCAAGCCGACTTTGTTGATATAAAACAAAATGATCAATAAATTGTGCTGCCTAATTACATTATCGGATTTTTAATGTTATACCACACCTGATGCTTGCAACAAGCTATACACAAATGATGGCTTTTTTTTTAACCACTTCTGTAGGTCCAGGCCATGATTTAGTTCAACTCCATAAGCTCCACTGAATCTCCCTTGCACGCTCACTTAGCAAATGAACTGTAAGGGGAGGTAAATACTGCGTGGAGTTTGGTTGACATTCTGGACACTTGGCAAGTGAGACCAGTTCCTTTGTATATAAAGACTAATCAGTTGTATTTCTGTAAAGTTATATCAAAATTGTGGAAAAAAATAAATATCCTCCTCCAATGCCATTTTCAAAAGTGTCTATAAAACCAAATATCATACTACGCAGTGCACCTTATGCTCTACATTGGTATACATAAACATTGTGGTTTATGACACTGAGATAGTTTCATAGCTGACTGTAAGCATATGGTTGCATATGGTTTGGCATACTGAACGCAAGCGAGATTTCAAATGTGCGGTCACTCTAAACCTAAAGTTTAAACCTAGGATAATATCATGCTAGAGAAGAAATTTTGGCTGGAGGAATCCATGGGTCATAAAGTCATGCTATTTCAGGGCATAAAGGCCATGTGTATGAGTAGTTTATTTGAAAAATGGCAATAAACATGCAAAACTACTGCTATAAACAATGTTTGAACTGCCCCAAGACCATATTCAGAACTTAATCCACAATAAACTAGAGCTATCACTGAAGGTGATTAATACCCCCGCAAAATACTTTAATGCAGGAGAAGTCAGACTTCAGGCAGAGCATAGATAAGAACCTGTATACATAGTATATTGGTTGTGATAGTAATAAGTAAGTAAAGTTTTTATTTAAAGTTGATAAAGAGTCAATAATGGTTGTTTGTCACAGTAGTTTAAAAATATAAGGTTACAGTTCTTGGACACTGCACTTCTCCTAGTCGCCATCTGTTTACATTTTAAGTTTCAAGTATATACCATGTATAATATTCGAGTTATGTTCAGGACAAGAAAAACAAGGAAAAGTAACAAAGGGAAATAACTCTGTAATTACTCTAGATAGAGTTATGGTTCTTGTGCACTGCACTTCCTCATATTGTGGTTGACCATTGTATGAAATTGTTTTAAATCCAACCAGTAGTTTACAAGTTATACTCTGGACAAGGAAAAGTAACTAAGGGCAATAACTCTGTAATTCCTATAGATAGAGTTATGGTTCTTGTGCACTGCACTTCCTCATATTGTGGTTGACCATTGTATGAAATTGTTTTGAAATCCAACCAGTAGTTTACAAGTTATACTCTGGACAAGGAAAAGTAACAAAGGGCAATAACTCTGTAATTCCTATAGATAGAGTTATGGTTCTTGTGCACTGCACTTCCTCTCATTGTGCTTGACCATTGTATGAAATTGTTTTGAAATCCAATCAGTACTTTACAAGTTATACTCCGGACAAGGTTACAAGTTATACTCCGGACAAGGAAAAAATACAAAGGGCAATAACTCTGTAATTACTCTAGATAGAGTTATGGTTCTTGTGCACTGCACTTCCTCATATTGTGGTTGACCATTGCATGAAGTTGTATTGAATTCCAACTTGTGGTTTTCAAGTTATGCTCCGGACAAGGAAAATGCAACGGACCGCTCGACCGACCGACCGACCAACCGACCGACCACCGGGTGACTCCTATATACCCCCCAAACTTTGTTTCAGGGGTATAATAATGGCATGTCCCTCAGCTTGATGTTAGTCACTCACAACTTTACTACCTAGTTTTAACCCTTTCCCTCATATAGACTCATTTTGACGCACTCAATAGGTACCACATAAAGCCTGATCTGCAGAAAACCACAGTTAAACCTTACCAAATTTAATTACAAAATGCTCATTTCCAGACCACTGAGGAGCAGCGAACAGCATAAAACCTGATCAGCCTGCGAGTTACTCGCAGGCTGATCTGGTTTTATGTTGTTTGCATAGGTCTTTTCATGGTTTCCTCTATGAGGGAAAGGGTTAAAGCATCCAACTCTCTACTGTGAAAACGTGAGTACTTTCAATCTTGGAAAAATATCTGATAATTGAACTTAACTCTACAAAAGTCTATTAAAATATATAAGCAAGAGTTAAAAAATCAATTTTATGTCAAAAATAAATACTCATGGGATACAAAAAGTGTGTCTGATATGAAGACTTAATATTTCTTATTCTGATGTTTTGATAATGTTATCTCACTACTCAAAATTTGATAGGGAACACTTATTCGATTGTATATTTTTATGGGTATACATGTACAACAACAATAAATTAGTTCAAAGTGATATTTTTTATAATTTTGATATTAAAGTGTATTCATTTGTTGTTTATGTTATGTTCTGATCACTGAAACGTGACAACGGTGTAATCTGGATAAGGGTGGCTTTTTAGGGTGATACAAGTGGAATTTTTTTCAAAGTGAGCCAAAAGTGTAAAGATGTTGTCAGTATCGAGTGTGGTGCCCAATTGCATTGATTACGGCCTGACACCGTCTCCTCATGCTACTGATAAGCCCGCATATGGAGTCTTGTGGGATTCAAACCCACTCCTCTAAGACGGCCTGTCTAAGCTCCTAGATGGTGATTGGCTTAACAGAGCAAGCTGAAGCCGCTCTCTGAAGAATGTCCCAGACATGTTCAATTGGGTTTAGGTCTGGAGATCTTACAGGCCAGTCCATCCAAATTCCACTTGTATCACCCATGCACAAAAACCTTAAAAGCCACCCTTATCCAGATTACACCATCGTCACACTTCAGTGATTTATCAGAACATAACAAAAACAACAAATTAATACACTTTAATATCAAAATTATCAAATTATCACTTTGAACTAATTGTTGTATACCCATAAAAATATATACAATCGAATAAGTGTTCCCTATCAAATTTTGAGTAGTATAGTTCATTTTGATCACGTGATTCATGCAAAGAGGTTTGAAACATTTCTTTTGGATAATGAATAATTATACAGCTTTCAGTGATTGTATGGTGTTACAATATACTCATGTGAAGCCATCCATCTCAGATACCTCCATGGGTTATTGAAATACCATGCATATATCAAATTGCCTGTAATACCTAGCTCTGTATGTATGTGACCACATCTTGAAAAAGGGATGATTGGGTTATAGCTTGATTGGAAATGGTGTCACTTGAGGTATTTGGGGCAATTATAGGGAATAACAGGAAATAATACGGTCAAACTGTTTGATGCTAGTCAAGATATATTGGTGTTTGTGTGAATCACCTTAATACTCTGATTATGTACTGGTGTGGAAGAGACATCTGGATATATCCTTGTCAAAATGAATGATCTTAATATTTAAGAATGTCCGTTACACAATGTCCGTTCAGCTGTTTTACACTTTTCTATGATTCAAACCGCCAAAAATTAACTATGTTTGGTTTTGGCTATGTACATAACTTGTATTTGCCAATAAATTATAAGGACTTGAATTTTGAATTGTCACGCTACAGGCATGAGAAAGCAATTGTTGTATGTTTGTTTGAATTCATTTGAGATTTCATTTGAGTTAGAGATGGTAAAGCAGAACCACTCTCTATAAAAATCTTCAATATTTAACTGAATGAGGCTATTGCGTAACTGTTCCTCCATCTAAAATAATTAATTTCTCAGAAGAAAAACAGTAAAAATTAAAACTTCACAAATATTACCCTCTAAAATAGTCATGAAAATAATCTATATGATACAATAAAAAATATTAAGATTTCTGTGTTATACAAGATGGCTTGGTAAGGGAAAATAAATTCTGTCTAAAAATTTCATGTAGTAACTGATTAAATTAGAATTCCATGATTTATATCAAACAAAGACCAAGTTTTAAATTTCTTGTAGTTTAAAATTGGATAATTTGCAATGTTTGTGTGTTTTATTCCTCCTTTGCCTAAGATCCAAACAGAAATGAAAATAAATGACCTGAACAATTTAACTTAACTCTTTACCCCACGAATATTCACATACAAAATGTATGACTTGATGAATATTAATTAACTGAAATTTAAAAACATGTAGTATAATTCTTTGCTATAAAGAATGTGTAGAATCTGAACTACAGTAGCATAGGAGCAAACAGCAGAGACTCTGATCAGAGGTCTATTTCTAGGAGCCGTCCAATATGGGTCTGCTAACTGTATGCCAAGGAGTCAAAACACATCTGCATTTTCAAATTTTTTTAATAACTAAAAATCTGGATCTGTACAAGACATCAAGAACTTAATTTTCATCCCATGTGGACTGTTATATTAATACATTATACAATATTCATTTCACAGAATTAAAATCTATATCTTAATCTATTATTCCATCTCTACATTGTTTAAAATTTTAAATTCATAAAATATTAATGATAAATTAAAATCTGTCAGTGTAGATAGAAACATTCAAGTTTGAGAAAAATAAAAAGTGACCACATGCTAAGCCCAAAAGCAGTGACTTATATGTACATTTCATTCCAGTTATTAAACGCATTGCGAAAGTGGCAAATTTTGTGAATTTCGGTTTTGGGGTTATTATCTTTGATTAAGCGTTATGAGGTTAATATGCAATAAATATCATACCGAATGTGTCTAATATAACTAGAACTGCCATTGTTATGGTGCAAATACCCCCCCGCATGTCGCTTTGTCACAGGAATGAAGTTTATACTTTTTGAGTTATGGCCCGAACAAAAATTAAGTATGAAAATTTACAAAGGACAATAACTCCAAAATAATACGACAGAGAGTTAAGGTTCTTGATCCCCCAAAACATATGAATTTTTGATACCTTTTATACTTTTTGAGTTACTGCCCCGACAAAAATTAAGTATGAAAATTTACAAAAGGCAATAACTCCAAAATTAGGCAACAGAGTTATGGTTCTTGGTCACTGCATGCCCCCTCAATGAGATCTATCCACATATTAAGTTTCATCTTGATATCTTTTTTTACTTTTTGAGTTACGGCCCAGACCCCCCCCTTTTATACTTTTTGAGTTACGGCCCGAACAAAAATTAAGTATGAAAATTTACAAAGGGCAATAACACCAAAATTAGGCGACAGAGAGTTATGGTTCTTGGTCACTGCACTCCCCCTCAATGAGATCTATCCACATATGAAGTTTCATCTTGATGCCTTTTATAACCGACAGGAGGGGTATAAAAATATTATTCATGGGAATTTTCAAGTAAATAAATTGGTTTTCAATAGTAAATATAGACCTGAGGTAGAGTTAGAATTTCTTTTGAGTGTTTATATAATGTACATGTATATATTATAAGGTATTAAGGGTATCCCACTGGGGATAAAAAAAAAAACAATGATGAGAAAAGAGAACCTGGATAATGCTTTGGCTTTCACCAATGCAACTGGGGTTCCGCGATCCTTGGTCAGAAATAATCATGACAGGGTGTTTGGTCACCTGTTAAGACATAAAGGTTTCCTCTGTGTACCCTGGCTTCAAGACATCAACATCAGAGCTAGCAAGAAGATTTTCAAAAGCAGTATGACTTTCTGAGGAAAAACACACTCTGTCAGGCTGATGTTTCAGATAGGCTCCTGTGTTTAACAATGTGGTTCAGGGTCAATGAAAGTTATATCGGCAATCATGTTGAATTTTCATTTCCATGTCTCATTCTCAGATAATAGTTATAATTATTGTTTAAAGATGCCTCAATAGTCTGCTATTTGTTCTATGATTGCAGAGTAATAATTACATCAACAATTTAATAAAGAAGACATGCAGAGGTAATTGGTCTGCTATCAGGTTCAGCCACTCCTAATCTGCATGTCTTCAATTTGGCCACCTTGACCATTTTCAAATCAATGTTAACTTAACATGGCATAATTCAAACAGAGCTCTTGATCATGATGAAGAATGAGGACTCTTCAGATTTTGACTGAAGTGAAAAATTATAGGAGCAACAGTAATCCTCAAATTTCAGTTAAAGGGAATGTAACAAACTGTGAAGAGTTGATACAATTGTTTATTTTGACTTGACTATTTGAGTTTACCGTCGCTTCGACAGCATTTCAGTCATATAGCAATGTCCAGCTAATAACAGGTGGAGGAAGACCCCGAATGCACGGTGGCATCCGGGTAGAACCACTGACCTACCGCAAGCTAACTGGAAGGCTTCCTCACATAAAAAACGGATGACCCTGCCGGGATTCAAACCATCGCGGTGAGGGGCTGAGTGAGTGTTAGTCATTGACTTTACCCTCTAGGCCACGGAGGCCCCGTTTATTTTGATGTTATCTGGAACTATCACTTAAGGTGATAAATACCCCCACATCTGACCTTGTCCTCATGTACATGTAAGTCTGGGACGTGACGTGGCAAGCCCGATTCCGATATAGCAGCGGGGATATCACATCAGATCTTTATCCTGTATATCATTTCAATAATAAAGTACTTTTTACAGTTCTAATACTGAGATAGTGAACAGATTAGCATGTTTAAAAATGGGCAAGAAATTAACAGCATGCAAAAGCAAGGGTATACTTGTTTCAACAATCATTTAGCATTTGGAAGTTTTTCCTATGTATAAGCCTGAATGTAACAAAAAATAAGTCAATACACTTTTTTATTTGTGTATTTAATCCAAAACTCTACAAAGAATGTCTCACCATGTGTGTTTGAGTCCCAGGAGGGTCATTCGGATTTTCATGCGAGGAATCAATCCAGCTGGTGCCATAGAAGCCCTGAATCTCTCATCTATATAGGGTATAGGGTTACCCAAGGAAAATCCGTACTAAAACATTTTGAAATCTGGACAGTAGTTTTGAAGGAGATGATTTTTAAAGTTTTCTTTTTTTTTCTAAATGGATCAAGTTTATTTTAGTAACTTTTGTGAAGGTTCACCCAAGGATCATCCCTGCCATGTTAAATCAAATTCTGTCAAGCAGTTTCAGATTAGATGTTGTTTAAAGCAAATTGTTGATGATGCTCAACGACAGACGCAGGGTGATCACAAAAGCTCACCTTGAATACTTTGTGCTCAGGTGAGCTAAAAATCAACCTATCAATCAATCAATCTATAAAGAACGCTACATGGGTTTCTGAGTGTTGTTACAAAATAACACATTGTTAGTCTTATGATGTCAGAATTTTTGCCTCTTGAACTGCACGATATATATCAATTTCAATACTCTTCACTATGTACATATAATATGGAGACCTACTTCTTATCGATTTATTTTAGGTTTTTTAAGCTCTAATTAGGTTCATATTTCCATAGCTATGTTATACCGGAACTTCTGTTTTCCTGGCCCTCAGGGCTTCCATATGGCTGTGTATTATATTTTCACAACAGCATAATGCAGCATAACTATAAATATCAGCTACAACTTATGTTGTCCTATATGGATATTGCCAATAGAAATAACATAGTATTGTTTATAAATATTGACCTAGAACTCATTATCTTTCGTGTGTGGCCGTACACATATGTACATATGCTGTGTAAAGCCAAGACCCCTTGGTTTGATTCTCATGGTTGTCATTTTCTTTTTTTCTCATGAAAGTTATTATCATCATTTACCAAAGAATCTAACTGATTTGGATAAATATTTTACTCCTTGTAAATTGCTTTTTTTTTTGCTTTTTCACTTGTATTCTTCACACTTTTTATTGCAAACTCAATAATAAAATAATACACTTACAAAAGTCTCAACAACAAAAGATCAATATGCTTGATGCAATCTTTTTTCCATTGCTTCACAAAACACAACATTGCCGAACAACTTAAACTACACATTCAAGTGTAAGTACAAAAAAGGCTGACTGTTTTTCACATGCATCTTAATTTCCAGAGACAGAGAAAAAAACATTTAGTGAGTTTGAACCATGGTCTTGAATATACAATCAAAACAATCAAAACATGATACCAACGCTCTACAGATATGACTACTGAGCAACTGTGGTATATAAGCGTAGTACAGGGCTGGTTGGCTCGGTGTCAGGATAATGTGACTGGGTGTCGTATTATGCCATATGTCTTTGGCGTTATATTGCAGTGTGCAGCACTATATCTGTCTCAAATAGAAAGACTCTAAATGACTGAAATACTGTCGATATGACATTAAACCCAACCAACAAACAAACAAAACTGCATCAAGTAGATAGTCTAAAATGACTTGACTGACAAAACTACACTGTGAATAATACATTTGCATTTGAAGAAGCCTTCAGGTCAGAGGATTTTATCAGATACCTCCGTGTACTTGATCAGTCCAAAACAACAACATCAAACACAACCACACAGTAGTTCTGTGGCAAGTAGTGTACAACATCAAGGGAAACATGTATACAAATCATGATACTGCTATTTTGGACTTTTGTGTACTTGAGATAAATGAATGCTACCTCACTGCAAAATCATGCTATAGGCAAATTATATGATACCGCACCCTGTCATATTGTCCTGACATTGGGCCAATGTGATTAACAATTTTAGTTTGTCATGGCAGGGGATCAACACAACCTCCCAGATTCAAAGAGGTCTGACACAAAAGGTGGGTCATATATTTCTATATTATAATACAAGGGATACTACTCCAGATTGGACAAGATTCATACTCTCCTAGAAAAAAAATGCCAATATCTCAGCAATTAATTTATAATGGTATATCTAAATAATTTGCACATATCGCAAGCATAAACAGTGGTCACATGATACCTCAATGTGGCGATTCATTGAATACCTGACTCAAGCTAAAAGCCCGGTCCCTTGATTTAGCCCTTCTTATTCTGTATAAATTTATGGGCAATTCTTCAAACATACGATTTTGGATTCCTTGAGCTCTGTCCTTGGTACCTAGATAGTATATCCTATATAATTTCTATGCGATTCCTCGAAGTCAATATCAAAACCTACCTATATCTCCTTGACAACCATACTCAGACCCTATGGCCGCCTGTTCCTGTAATTAACACCTTGGTCGATGCTTTTGCCTTTTGGCCACCATTTCATTACAGATGACACAGTTTCAAAGTTTTTCCTGTTTCTTGGTCAGAATATATTTTTGTTAATGGTTATGAACCATCAAAAAAAGAAAGTTTGGGTGATAAATCATACAGCAACATGTCTGCAGTGTTGACATCATATCAAGAGGTTGTATACAGTCTGTCCAAGATGTGGGGTTTAACTGTCATGGAGATGCTTTGACAACATTAACGCTCAATGGGTGTCCTTAATAGGTCTTGTGCTATAGGAGGCATTACCTTTTGTAATTATCAATTAATTTCAATCCTGTAGGGAGACTTATTCATGGCTTGTATTCCATCAACAACACTAAGCCCTTAGTACATGTAGAACTTAAAAACTTAAATAAAGCTGAGGAAGACATTATGGCATTCATATTCATTCTATTATGCATTTTAGTAAATGACTAAGTTAATTTGATTAGCTACATTACTGTCAAGTACATTCTGTTAATTAGACAAAATACTAAGGACGTAAGAATGCCGAAATATGCCTCAATATTTTAGTATTACTCAGCACCAAGAAAAGTTGGTGGAATGGACATTTCCAGTGTTGACAAATGTATTAAAATTGACTTGCAGGCTATCCAATACACTGGGATAATAGGAAGTCAGTGGTTGACCTGGTTTACACAAAAGAACACATGGCTTTGATTGTGACACCCTTTATGAGCTGTTTACTGAGTCATGTATGGAAAATGCAGGGCTTATATTTTAACTGCTAAAGCTAGAAAGGTATATTGGTACCAGATGATGAAAATGTTTCTTTTTCATTCAAGTATGAGCACTCAATATCTCTACAAAGCCATCTTTTTTTTTTCTAAAGACCTCTGGTACTGATACTATTGATTGCTTTAATAATGTCTTTAAACAGGCAATCAGGAAGTATTTGCCCAATTTTAAAAGCCAAAAATGTCTTTATTGCAGGCAGAATGCTCTTGATTTTATGTCTGAGAGTGTAATTAATGTCCTGTGCATTAGTTTGCTGCAAAGGTTAAAAAATGAGTAATTGAAATGATTTTCAGTGATCACAATATCATTATGATTAAAAGTAATTAGTGTTGCATGCAACACTTGAGTCCCCTACCGGTGAGGTACATAATTTTTGCGTTACCATAGCAACAAGAATTTTGGTCCGAGGAAAAAAAATAAAGTGACATGCAGAATCTCAATACTGCCATCTATTCATTTACCAAGTTTCACGATATTATCTTAAGTGCTTTATCATGGGATCCAGATTTCCAGACAGATGGAGGGCAAACCTATAGTCCCTTCCAGTGTAAACACCGGTAGGGGACTAATTACGATTATTAGTCCCCTACCGGTGTTCACACCGGAGGGGACTATAGGTTTGCCCTCCGTCTGTCCGTCCGTCCGTCCGTCTGTCTGTCCGTCCATCTGTCCGCTCAAATCTGGATCCCGCGATAACTTAATAACTAAGCAAGCTAACTTGATGAAACTTGGTATATGACTAGATGGCAATGTGTAGATTATGCACATCATTTTATTTTGTTCTTCGACTAAAATTGTGGTTGCTATGGTAACGGAAATAGTGAAAATATGGCAAAAAATGGGATCCCGCGATAACTAAGCAAGCTAACTTGATGAAACTTGGTATATGACTAGATGGCAATGTGTAGATTATGCATGTCATTTTATTTTTGTTCTTCGACTAAAATTGTGGTTGCTATGGTAACGGAAATAGTGAAAATATGGTAAAAAATGGGATCCCGCGATAACTAAGCAAGCAAACTTGATGAAACTTGGTATATGACTAGATGGCAATGTGTAGATTATGCACGTCATTTTATTTTTGTTCTTCGACTAAAATTGTGGTTGCTATGGTAACGGAAATAGTGAAAATATGGCAAAAAATGGGATTGATTACCATATTGAGTCAAGGTTGAACCGGTAGGGGACTTTATGTGTTGCATACAACACCAGTTACTTGTTGATCAAAGTATTGTAAATGTTCTTTCTCATCCTCAACGTGTATACTAACAAAAATGGACCCTCAATCTTTAATCCTTCAAGGTCAAGGTATTTGTTTCTGAAAAATAGAAAGTTTTTGTTACTGGATCAAACAGTTTTTCTTTGGAGTCAATCTCTTTCCACGAAAGCTCTTATCTTTCTTTTTTTTTGCCACAAAAATTACCTTTAAGTATCAAATAACTGAAAGACTTAGAAAAATGGCATCATGAGTTCATAGTTGACCAGGATATAGACTCAGTTACAGAGTAGTGGATGAGAATCAAACTGCTTAAGGAACTCGAGAGTTGTGTGTGACTCAAGTGAAAGAGGGTTTGATGGACTGCAGCTTAATAAAACCCTTCGAGACTTAACCATTTGAAGTTATGTACTCAGTCTTGTTGGTTTAAATCTTATCTAATCCATAATTTGCCAAGTGCTTGTATCAAATATCCACTGCTGGACCATGCACTGCTTAATATAGGTATACAACAACTGACTTTATGCCAGACCTCCTACAAAAATACTGTAAAGTAGCTGTGATAATCCAAGAATTTCTTCCAAGCACCATGCCAAATCCAACATCTATAATCAGTCCTGGAATGGAGCAGGATTTATTTAACACCTGAGAAACAAAGGTAAAATTTGATAAAAAAAACAAAAAAACACTTAGTTACTGGCAAAAATCTGAGTACAAAATTATGCTGAAATGCATCCATTTAAGCTTATTAAGGTAAAGTCTCTGTAGTGGTTCCACTATGTATTGGACCACTCAACCTCTCAAAAGATAACCAAGGTACCCTAATGAAACATTAGGGATCCTTGGCTATCTTCGTGAAAGGCCATGAGGTCCGAAATGTAGTGGAATCATTACAGGGAATTTAAATACCTCAAATGTGGACATCCTCTTCCCTTTAGAAAACCCCATTACTAAGGATAAATAAATTTTCAAATTGGAATAGGCGAAAATTTTAACCCAGAATCATCAAGTACTTCTGATCATGCATATAAGTTTGTGATATGTGAATGTTTCAATACAATGACAAACAAAGAATATCTTGATGACAATGAAAAAGTCATAAGTCACAGAAATCACTCTTCCCCATATCTGATACTTGCCTTTTAAATTTCATTTAAAAATAACTAGAACTATCACTGAAGGTGATTCATACCCCCACCCCCATCTTTGACACAGGATGTATTCACATGACACATAAAACGAATGTTCACACATAGGATTTTGGCTTATAAGCATACCAAAAAAAACTAGAATCGCAATCAGAATTGCGATATCATCGGTTTTCGCAATTCAATCACATTTTTAAACAATAGAAATTGAAATGTATCATATTTGATTAGGCTTATGACAAGCAACACAACGCAAAAAAAACGTAATTGAATCAGACCTCAAATAACAGAGTTATTAGCCTCTAGTGACTTTTACAAAACGCCCCCTAGGGATAATTATATCAAAGGGGAATAACACAAAAAGTGCACAAGGTAGACATATGGTCCTTGCGCACTGCACTTCGCGTCATTGCAAGGAACATACAAATGAAGTTTCAAGTCATTCAAACTTATGGTGACAAAGTTATGCTTCGGACAAGAAACTCTATCAAAGGGAAATAACTAAAAAAGTGCACAAGGTAGAGTTATGGTTCTTATGCACTGCACTTTGCGTCATTGAAAGGAACATACATGTGAAGTTTCAAGTCATTCAAATTTATTGTGACAAAGTCACCCTCCGGACAAGAAATTCTATCAAAGGGGAATAACTCAAAAAGTGCACAAGGTACAGTTATGATTCTTACGCACTGCACTCCTTGTCATTGCAAGGAACATACATATGAAGTTTCAAGTCATTCAAACTTATGATGACAAAGTTATGCTCCGGACAAAAAATACTATCAAAGGGGAACTAGAACTGTCGCCTAAGGGCTTACTAATACCCCCCCGCAAGTGTTTTTGTCAAACATGGCTTTGGAGCATGAAATCAGAATTCTTGTATGCAACACTCCATCTTAATACGTATATAGAGGACATATGTGCCAACTACATGGAAATCTAGTGATCCTTTGTAACACATACCTATGGATATACCAGGTTATATTAAGATTCACTGAAATCTATCAATGGAAGAAAATTGTAAAACAAATACCATCAAAGGGACATATCTTTAAAACAGGGGGAGGGGGGGGGGGGGGGTAACCCAATGTTATATAGAAAAAGCGCTACTACAATGTCTAAGGTTGAATGACAGCAAGTTTCATTGAAATCCCTCCAGTAGTTTAGGAGGAGTAGTCTGCAGAAAATTGTAAAGCAAAAATCATAAAAAAGGGGGAATCCAATGGGAGGAGTAGTCTGCAGAAAATTGTAAAGCAAAAATCATCAAAGGGGCATAACTATAATAAAGGGAGGTAATCCAATGTTATATAACTAACACATGCTTCTACAATGTCTACGAAGTAGTCCGCAGAAGTTTGTAATGCAAAAATCATCAAAGGGGCATAACTTGGAAAATAGGGGAGGTAACCAAATGATATATAGATAACGCGCTTATACAATGTCTAAGGATCATTGACAGCAAGTATCATTAAAATCCTTCCAGTAGTTTAGGCGGAGTAGTCCGCAGAAGTTTGTAATGCAAAAATCATCAGATCATTGACAGCAAGTATCATTAAAATCCTTCGTAGTCCGCAGAAGTTTGTAATGCAAAAATCATCAAAGGGGCATAATTGGTAATAGGGGAGGTAACCAATGTATATAGATAACGCGCTTACAATGTCTAAGGATCATTGCCAGCAAGTTTCATCAAAATCCTTCCAGTAGTTTAGAAGGAGTAGTCCGCAGAAGTTTGTAATGCAAAAATCATCAAAGGGGCATAACTTGGTAAATAGGGGAGGTAACTCAATGCTATATAGATAACGCGCTGCTACAATGTCTAAGGATCATTGCCAGCAAGTATCATTAAAATCCTTCCAGTAGTTTAGGCGGAGTAGTCCGCAGAAGTTTGTAATGCAAAAATCATCAAAGGGGCATAACTTGGTAAATAGGGGAGGTAACTCAATGCTATATAGATAACGCGCTAATACAATGTCTAAGGATCATTGCCAGCAAGTTTCATCAAAATCCTTCCAGAAGTTTAGGAGGAGTAGTCCGCAGAATTTTGTGTCTACAGACGGACGGACAGACGGACGGACAGACGGACGGACGGACGGACGGACAACCTGATTCCAGTATACCCCCCCCTAACTTCGTTGCGGGGGGGTATAATAACACAAAAAGTGCACAAGGAAGAGTTATGGTTCATGCGCACACACCGCGTCACTGCAAGGAACATACATATGAAGTTTCAAGTCATTCAAACTTATGGTGACAAAGTTATGCTCCGGACAAGAAATTCTATCAAAGGGGAATAACACAAAAAGTGCACAAGGTAGAGTTATGGTTCTTGTGCACTGCACTTGGCGTCATTGCAAGGAACATACATATGAAGTTTCAAGTCATTCAAACTTATGTGACAAAGTTATGCTCCGACAAGAAATTCTATCAAAGGGGAATAACCAAAAAGTGCACAAGGTAGAGTTATGGTTCTTGGCACTGCACTCCGTGTCATTGAAAGGAACATACAAAGTAACCCCTATACTATAATCAGGCTACACAAAAATGATATTAAGCAAAATCTCCAATAGCAGCAAAACGATAAACAAATTTATTTACATATTACATTTTAGTTTTTAGAAATGCAGTAAATTAGGATTTCTGCAGTTTAGTGTGTTCTTGTCTTCACTCTGAAAGGCGAAAGGTGAAATTACAAAACATGCCATATTGTCGTTGTGAAGAAATTAAATATGCCAGGCAAAATAACAAAATTTTAACAGGCGAATGAAAAAAAGTATCGTCTTTGAATGTTTCTTGTTAGCAGTACGAAACCTTTTATGTCAGAACCATTTATCTGTCTTATATTGTATCTTGACCCTAATAGGCGAAAGAATGAAAAGATGCCATATTGTCATTATTTCGCCTTTTGCTTTTTGGGTCAAAGACACAACATATGCCTGGCAAAATAACAAAATTTTAATAGGTGAAGGAAAGAAAAGTTTCATCTTTGAATGTTTCATGTCCTGGGTTATAAACATCAGACACCACGATATAGCAGATTTCCTGTTGTAGTGTTTTCGACTAACAAAAAAGTTGAAGGAACAAAATGACAACACTTCTGGTTTTGCCATCCGTGGTTATTCTTAATCACTGAAGAATCTGCTGACATTAAGAACATAGAGTAAATAATTATATGAAAATGTAATACTGAAAAAATTAGTATGGAAAAGTTCAATTTATATATGATATAAGCAAGTTCTTATGTAAGACATGCTGGAAACTGCTGACTATATGCACAAAGCAGGAAACTGGTGACCCTATATAGGATGAGAATCTGGAGGGAGAAACTCAAAGCATTCAAAGACAAAACATTTTGTCCTTTCGCCTTTAAAAAATGTATATTTCGCTTGACATGTTTCGTGTTGTCGTGTCCTTGCCCCGAAAGGCAAAATAAAGACATTGTGGCATTTTTCGTTATTTCGCCTTTCGGGCGAAATGGCAGAAATCAGCCACCACAGTCCCCTGATCATATATACAAATAGAAACCGGAGGGCGAAACCATAGTGCTATCTTATTATTTCGACTTTTCCTTTTGATGCGCAAAAACACGACAACACGAAATCTGCTACAGTGTCGTGTCTTCGCCTTTCAGGTTTAGGGTGCGAACACAAGAACACGACAACTAAAGGGCGCCAAAATGAAATGGTTTCTACCTGCAAACATGAAACATTCGAAAAGGAAAGTTTTTATTCAATTAGGGTACTTTTTTTTGCTTTGCCTGTTAAAATTTAATTATTTCGCCTGGAATATTTTGTGTTTTCGTGTTTTTGCACCGAAAGGCAAAAGGTAAAATAATGACATTATGGCATGTTTTTGTTATTTCGCCTTTTGCCTTTCGGAATGAAGACACGAACACACGAAATGTCTAAAATAATCCACCATTGAAGAAAGTTCAGTCAAGTATACAAGAAGCACAAGTCGAATACTTTTCTTTATACATCACAATTTGAAGCAAAAGAAAATGTAACCAAAAAAGATCAAATTTTTACCAATATTACATCACCAAATCATGTTTTTTTTTTATTTGGTGCAATTTGGTGCCCAATAAGAATACAATATTATAAACTTACTTCATATCCGTATCCTACCCTAGATCATGTGTATATAAGGATGTGTGTTACTGGTTGGTCAAATCACCTATAAGCATGTTGTCATTAGTATATATAACATGACAATCATTTTATAGAAGAAACCATGCCATATCTATATAATCTTTCTCCAATGAAACTTTAATACTTTGTAAAAATCCGTAACACAGTTGTTTTGATTTCACGAACATGATACTCTGTTATTAGACTAGCATCAGTTATTGTTTATTACACTATGCTATCTATGTATCAGTGCAGTATTCGATTAATTCTCATGGTACTTCACTGTCTCTCTCCCTGTCTGTTTCTCTCTTTTTTTTAATCTCACACTTAAATTTAGGTTGATTTAAAAGCTTACTTAGCTGATTACCTGTACATCACATGATGATTTTTTTTGCCTGTAATGCTAATGTTTCCAACCTATGTAAGACTTTTGAAAATTCTATCTTCCAAGGTGCTATATACGCGTGAATCTAGCCTGTAGTTTATCAACTTTGTTGTTATGATTACGTAAAGTGTCCTCGTTTTCAATACAATACTGAATGATTTCAATACAACTGACTTTTTAATTTGAAATCCTATTTTTTAAGTATTTTCTACCTAATCAATTGATTACAGCAGTATTATAACTATGCTGTAGTGGTGTATTGTGATTTATATGTTACATCTATGACAGAGAGAGGGGGGGGGGGGGAGAGAGAGAGAGAGAAAGTAAAACTGACGCTCTAACCACACTCATTGATTTTTTATACGTCTTGTAAAATCATCAGTGGATGGTTGTTTTGTCTGTCTCCCAATAATGAGTGATCATTTAGCTTTCTCCTTTAAATGACGCGTAAAGAAACCAAGTTAACTGGCAGCGTTAGTATCGTGCATGGATCGTATCGTGTATATGAACCAAACGTGTAACGTGCGCGCACCGTGTACCGTGCGTTCCGTGTCCGTGCAACGTGCGTTCCGTGTCCGTGTAACGTGCGTTCCGTGTGCCGACTTGCACACAAGCCGCACTGTATATACACATAATAAAGTTATTATATATGAAATTCATAAAATTCGTAAATGATTGTTATGATGCAGATATTTTCTAAGGCTGAGATGTATTCAGAAATCAAGTAACCTTACAATCATATATACACTTTTAAAAACTTGTGTAGAAAGGTATATGCAAAGGTACACATTACTTATTGTTTGCAAAACTGACTCTAGCATAAAAACATTAATGTTGAGATTTTCATAGCTATATTTTTCATTATGCCCAATTAAATCTATGTGAGAGAGAGAGACAGACAGACAGATAGAGAGGTAAGGATGAGAGCAGAAACTTATAGTGATTTATTCGCTTCAATAACAGTGTACTGCATTGGTGGCTAAGATAAGTCAGTCTGCTTTTAAACATAGCTACCAATCTCCAAAGGCTGACCTACATAATTGATCAGCGGTACTCATTCTACTTGAGATAAGACAGTCTGCCTCTTTAGCTTGCATATACAGGTAATCCTCGTCAGGATAAGAAGCTTTTTTTTTCTCCAGAAACCATTAACTTTGTCATGTCATAGATACTACATTTCACAACCGATTTTGATCAAGATTATTTTACTTGAATTATAAGATTTTAAACTTCAGGATAATCACACAAAAAAATAACTAAATTCAAACTTTGAAAACAAATTTACATTTTTTCCAAAGAGGATAAACTTTGAACTGCCATAAAATGACCAAATCAAGCCCGATCTTCAAAAACTAAACATCATTTGAAAGGTCTCTTCAAGACCTAAATCTTATCCGCACATGATAACAATGAAATATTTTTAGTTTTTGGATAATCACACAAAAAAATAACAAAAAAATTGAGCTATTTGAGGCCGTTTAAAAATCCAATAATCATGATATGACCTTGACCTTTGCAATATTTTTTAATTTTTTTTTCTCTGGAACATTCAGGACATTAAACTACATAAAGTGTGAAAATTTCATGGAAAAGGAACAAAAAATAAAATCAGGAGAAACACAAATGTGTTCAAGAAATGTTAATTTGTCCCAAAATTTAGTAAGTTTGACCGTTTCTAGAAGACAAACAATGCATTTTTCAAAATCGCCAACCCATATATTTTGTGCGTATATGTCTTGCAAATCATATGCAACAAAAAGAACTCTTCTATCTCATCTCTGAAAAAACTGGATAGGTTTTTCGTAGACCTACCCTCATTTTCACCATTTTTTGTAAGGTTTGAACTTTCAACCTTCCGTAGCTCAAAAGATTTATGTACGCCAATCATTGAAATCTATCATATTTTATTAGGCTATCATCAGTGAACATAATGCAAAAAACCGCATTTGAATCGGACCCCAAATAAGAGAGTTACTCCTCTTTTTATGATTTTATACAAAGCGCCCCCTAGCGGAAAAACAAAGACAAAAATGAAAATTTTCTCAACGTAAGGATTAAGTTCATATAAGTAGAAAAAAGTGGTAGAAATTTCATAATTGTGCCTTTTTTCTATCATGGCGATATGCCGTTCACAAAAACCGGCGGAAAAATAATAAAAAAAAAAAAAAAAATAAAACAGAAGAAGAACAATAGGTTTTCGCCCAGCGATGCGAAAACCTAACTAGAATCGCAATCGCGATATCATCGGTTTTCGCAAAAGCAATTCCATTCAGTTCACGAGTCGCATGATTCGAAAAATATTTCTTCGTTCAATGGCTTGTTTATAATGTTAACAGCGATCTTTCAAACACTTTTGTCGCAATGTTTAAGAAGACTTTTTACCCAAAAGAAGATTGTTGAGTATTACCTGTCAGTTATGAAATCGTGATATCATAAGTTTTCATGAAAGCAATTCCATTCAGTTCATGAGTCGCATGATTCGAAAAACATATTTGTTCGTTCAATGGCTTGTTGAATACTGTTAACAGTGATCATTCAAACATTTTTGTCGCAATGACTTTTTACCAAGAAGAATACTTTTGAGTATTACCTGTCTGTTATGTAGTCGTAAACTTGAAAACATTTTTTACGGACTTCGGGTACTGCAATGTTATATGTGTGTTTTGCTTTATGATGGAGACAAATGACAATTGTATTCGATAAACAACAATTGCAAACGACAAACAACATTATAAAATGACACACGACAATGCAATATGCCAGTCAACACTATTACGAACAACTGTTGCATTGAATTACTATCATTTTTATGAAATATCGCATTATCTTTTTTGTGTCATTTCAAATTGATGTAACCGAAGAACAGAATGCAAAATAAATCGCATAAAATTCAGACTTCATTTTTTTTTTTAATTATTAATAGTGATTTCAAGCTAATCGCCCCCAAGCGGCGAAATGAGAACCAAAACTGATTAAAATTTTACTATTAGGTACCTAGCAATGCAGCAAATGGTTCAATCAAGTATACAAGTCGCACTAGTCAAACATTCTATTCCATATATATCACAATTTGAAGCATAAAAACTGATTTACAATTGTTCTAAAGAGGATCAAAACTTTGGCTACCGTAAAATGACCAAATCAAGTCCGATCTTCAAAAACTTAACATCACTGGAAAGGGCTCTTTAAGAAATAAAACTTTTGTTATATACTTTCAATGAAATATTTTTTGTTTTGGAGCTATTTGGAGCCAAATAAAAACACAATAATCGTAATATGCCCTTGAACTTTGCAATTTCTTTTACCTTTTTAATTGTGAGGTCCTTTCAGACATAACAATACATAACTTGTGAAAATATCATGAAGAATGAACAAAAAATAAAGTCAGGAGCGACAAAAACATGTTTTAGAAATTTTGATTTTTCCTAAAATTTAGTGAAGTTTGACGATTTCTAGAGGACAAACCATGCATTTCTTAAATTCGCCACCCCATATATTTTGTGCGTTTATGTCTTGCAAATCATTTGCAGCAAACAGAATTCTTCTATCTGATCTTTAACAAAAATGGATAGGTTTTTCGTAGACCTACCCTCATTTGCACAGTTTTTTGCGAGGTTCGAACATTCAACATGCCGTAGCTCAAAAGCTTTCAGCCACACGGACCCTCGAATCCTATCATATGTTATTAGGCTATCAACAAGGAACAGAATGCAAAAACCCGCATTCGAATCGGACTTCAACTTTTTGAGTTATAAGCAAAAGAATGATTTCAAAAATAGCGCCCCCTAGCGGCAAAATGAGAAAGAAAATTGATTAAAATTTTACTGTTAGGTACCTAGCAAAGCAGCAAATAGTTCAATCAAGTATACTAGTCCACAAGTCAAACTTTTTATTCTTATGTATCAGAATTTGAAGCATAAAACCTGATTTACAATTATTCCCAAAAAGGATCAAACTTTGGACTGCCGTATAATGACCAAATCAAGTCCGATCTTCAAAAACTAAACATCATTGGAAAGAACTCTTTAAGAACTAAAACTTTTGTTCATATACTCTCAATGAAATATTGTTAGTTTTGGAGCTATTTGTGGCCGAATAAAAACACAATAATCGTAATATGACCTTGACCTTTTCATTTATTTTTTAACTTTTTAATTGTGATCCCCTTTCAGACATAACAATACATAACTTGTGAAAATATCATGAAGAATTAACAAAAAATACAGTCAGAAGCGATAAAAAACATGTTTTTGAAACTTTAAATTTTCCTAAAATTTAGTGAAGTTTGACCGTTTCCAGAGGACAAACCATACATTTCCTAAATTCGCCACCCCATATATTTTGTGCGTATATGTCTTGCAAATCATTTGCAGCAAACAGAATTCTTCTATCTGATCTCTAACAAAAATGGATAGGTTTTTCGTAGACCTACCCTCATTTGCACAGTTTTTTGCGAGGTTCGAACTTTCAACCTTCTGTAGCTCAAATACTTTCAGCGACACGTACCCTCGAAACCTATCATATTTTATTTGGCTATCAACAAGGAACAGAATGCAAAAAACCGCATTTGAATCGGACCTCAAATAAGTGAGTTATTAGCCATTAATAAATTTCATGCAAAACGCCCCCTGGCGGGAAAAGTAAGACATAAATGAAAATTTTCTCAACGTTAGGATCAAGTTCAAATACGTGGTAATAACTGATTAAAATTTCATACATGTGACTTTTTTCTATCATGGTGATATGCCGTTCACAAAAAAAGGTTAGAAAAATAATAAAAAAAAAAAAAAAAAAAATAAAACAGAAGAAGAACAATAGGTTTTCGCACTGCGAGGTGCGAAAACCTAAATATTATCACTAAAGGTGATCAATACCCACACCGGAAGTCTGTCATGTGTAGGAATACAGTTTCAAAAGTTTGCGTGAGTGAAAGACTACATGTATGTAAGGTTTAAAGTTAGTGTGAGCAATGGTTCAAAAGTTTTGGACAATGCTAAAAAGTTTTGACAGACAGACAGATAGACAGAGAGACACACATACAGACACACAGAAGAAAACAATTTGCCCCCAAGATCTGTAGCTGAGGAGAATAAAAATGCAGTCTAATTATGGTTCACATCCATATTTATTGTTTGCAAAAACCTGTCTTTAAGAATTTACATTGTGGTTTTCTTATGCACTGCACTTCCTCTCATCAAGATCAATCTACATATGAAGTTTCATCAACCTAGCTACTTTAGTATTGGAGTTATGCTCCGGACAAAATCAAAAGATTAATTTATTGTTTGCAAAAACCTGTCTTTAAGAATTTACATTGTGGTTTTCTTATGCACTGCACTTCCTCTCATCAAGATCAATCTACATATGAAGTTTCATCAACCTAGCTACTTTAGTATTGGAGTAATGTCCGGACAAAATCAAAAGATTAAAAATGACAAAGGGCAATAACTCCTTTCAAAATACATGCAGAGTTATGGTTCTTATGCACTGCACTTCCTCTCATCAAGGTCTATCTACCTATGAAGTTTCATCAACATAGGTACAGTAGTTTTGGAGAAATGCTGCGGACAAATATTTGTAGACCAACTGCCGGACCGACCGACCGACAGGGTGACTCCTATATACCCCCCCAAATTTCATTTGTGGGGGTATAAAAATGGATTCACTATCAATCATACTTTGAAAATGTACCAATCAGCTATCAGTATGATGTCAACATGCATACATGGAAATGGGTCAATAACCTGTGCTAATTATTCATTGAATTTCAGTTTAAAATACATTGTCACCGTAAGTTAGTTGTTTCTGTGGTATAAGAAATGCTTTTCTTCTACTCAAGGTTTTTTCAGGTGCAGTAATTTTGTATTATTGTCTATATAACTGGTTAAACATACCGCCCTGATTTCACCGTGGAACGCGCTATGTGTTTTTGAGGCTTTTCGAAAGGACATCGCTTTGTCCCAGAATGAAAAAAAACACAAAGCAACGATATATTATATAGAAGTACTGCTGAAGGCTGAAATGAGGCTCCACTCAGTATGGATGTTTTAATTGATCAGTAAACATATGGTCAATATTTCTTTAACATAGATAAATTATTTCCTCATATTGACCATTTTCACAAAGTCAGGGTCCATAACTCTGCTATGATTAGATGAATTATTAAACAAAACTCCAGGTACCCAACATCCCAACAGTTTCATGGTTTTGGCTCATATAGTTTTGAAGATATTTACAACACAAGATTTTGGGACAGACAGACAGAATAATGATGGACAAAGGGATCTGACATGAAAGGGGGGGGGGGGTTCATAAATCATTATATGACCCTCCCCCACTCCCACTTCCTATGAGTTACATAGTTAAGCATTCAACTATTACTTATCCCTTAAAACAGAACTGCTTAAATAACTCTAAAAAACTGAAAGGCTTAACTTTATGGGAAATTATAAGACTCTTTACAATACAGGAAGATGGGACTCAAACCTTCCATGCAGAAATATTGAAACGGTCAATCACAAGGCTAGACACTCTTTTAAGGAGGCTGCTGATCCACAATATTATAGCATGAAACCTGCTGAAGACTGAAATATCTGGTGATTAATTATTTATACCAATTCAATCAACTGATTTGCTGAAAGAACTTGCCAAAGGTGCTTTTATCCCCACGACTTAACAAGTTTTGCATTGATAGTGTTTCTGTTTCTACTCAACAAGATACTGTTTATTTGCTCCAAATAATTCTTTTATCAGATTACATAAGTTACACTGACAAGTGGCATAATGATTGAACAATTGTCAATAGAATGTTACATTTTTCCAAGAGATCTGAACTGTTAACATTTTATCTTAAAGTAAAAAAGGAAAATGCAACAAAAGGCTGAAGAAAAACAATTTCTAATGAGTCCCCTACATGGCCAACATTAGATTTTTCTCTTTTTATTTCTTATTGTTTTTGTTGCAATGCCAACAACATTTTTTATCAATTCTTAAAACAGGAAACAATGATAGGAGATGGCTGATGCTTCCCAAATGTTTGTTTGTCACACAAACAACAGCTGTCAGTGTATGATGGTTTTGGAGAATGGAGCATTACTGGATAAGGTAAAAAAAAAGTAAAACATATAACAAAGGGCAATAACTAAAAAGTATAAAACAAGTGACAGGAATTGTCACAAAACCAGGTTTTCTTTTCGCAATGTTTCGTCCCAGTACAGATTATTTATATCAGTCAAATAGTTTTGTGCTCAATGTCTGTTAAATCTAATGGAAAAAAATAACTAAGGGCCATAGCTCCATCAAAAATGATCAAACTGCAAAACCAATCATTACTATATATTTCAAAATTAAGGAGTTATGCTCCATATCAGGAATTTTTACGATGGGGCAAACATGTAACTCCAAAATTATGAACCACAGAGTGAGGTTCCTATACACTGCATTCCGCCTCAAAGAGATGTATGCACCTATAAAGTTTCAAGTCAATACCTCTTATAATGTATGAGTTATGCTCCGGACAAGGAATTTTATCAAAGGGGCATAACTCCATCAAAAATGGTCAAACTGCAATACACAGGATATATTCTCCAGGGTGACTTAGTGAAGGTACTTCTGTTAAAGTATGGACAAAATTTATTGAGAAATGTAGAAGTTGTGCACGAAAGAATATTTCCCTTTTTACTACATCCGTTAAGGGGCAAAGGGCCAAATCCGTTGAAAAATGTGGGAGGAGTTGTGCACAGAAGAATATTTCCCTATATATTACATATGTGAAAAAATAACAAAGGGCCATAAATGCATCAAAAATAGTCGAACCACAAAACCCAGAAAATATGCGCCAGGCCACCATGTTATAATGCTTCTGTAAAAGTTTGGGCCAAATCCGTTAAAAAATGTAGGAGGAGTTGTGCACAGATGAAATTGTTTACGCCCGCCCGCCAACATACCCAGTCTAATAACCAGAGTTTTCCTTTGGAAAACCTGGTTAATGAAGAGTAACAAATCTACCCCCTTCTGCTTCTCCTCAATATTTATCAACCAATGAATTTTTTATATTGATACTTTTAATACTTTATGAGTTATGCTCTGGACAAAAACATTAGGTATAAAATGGGAAACATCTTCTTTAAATATAATGATTACTTCAGATAACTTTGAAATTTTTTGAAGTTCCAAGCGCAACACAAACATGTCTTTTCAGTATTGCCTTAGGATGAATATAAAGTGTAAAAGCACATCTGGTTATCACATATGACCTTGACCTCTGAAGGTGCCATGCAACTCTTTTTTTAATGTGCACTGATGCCAAATTATTCCAAATTTCCATCTTGAAAAAAAAACTTTCAGGCTGGACACAAAAAAAAGACAACACTTTTTACTTTGACCTCATAATTGTGACCTTGACCTTGGAGCTAAGACCAGGGTCTTGCACACTGCATAAGATCTCATGTTGATGAACATTTGTGCCAAGCAATTTTAAAATCCATCAATAAATGAGACCTATTCTACTTTTACCTCTGGCAGCCTTTTTATTCACCAGACTGGAATGATTTTAGCTATTTATTTTATAGTACCAAGAACAGATTCTTCCTATTGAGTTGCATTAAAATCTGCTACGAGGTATAGGAGGAGATATCATTAAAAAAATATTCTATTCTTAGCAGTGGTGGACATCTTGATCTTGAGACTAGAACAATTTCATCTATTATTGTACAAGGATCATTCCTAATCAGTTTCAATAAAATTTGCTAAATGGTTTAGGAAATGTTATTCAAAACAAAAGTTGAAAAGTGAAATCTTGCATTTTTTGATAATTCAAGGGCCATAAATCCTGACCAAACTGACAATATTAGTCATAATCAAAATTGTAAAGGAGATTATGGCCATAAACATGATTACCAAGTTTGAAAAAAGAAGAAATGAAAGTGCTAGAGTGTAAACAAGCTATTGTGGACAACTATATTTTTAGCTATAGTGGCCATCTTAAGTGGCCCAGAACCATTTAAGCTATTTTTGTACACTTCCACCCAAGAATCTTTTCTGGAAAGTTTCATTAAATCTTCTCAGCAAGTTATGAGGAGATATCAATTAAAGCAAAAGTCAACAAGGGAATGGACTCATGATGCATGACAAAGGCCTCACCTAAACTTTGTGTAAAGGTTGTTCAAGGTTTTACAGACAGACAGACAGACACAACAACCTTAGTCCTCAGCTTGTAACTTACTGATAATTAAATGCTTCCTATCTTATCTTTGTATATTAACAGATACACAAATAAAGTGATTTATGTTGCTATGGGAACAGAGAGACTATCTCTGCCAGCTCATTACCGTTCAGGTCACTTATTGACTTTTATCCATTACATGTCCACACAGTTCACATTGTGATCACTACTTTATGGGCAGACAAATACAACACTATTATTATTTTCATTATTTTCTCATAAAATGCAACGCTCTGTAACAGCAGTCAGAAATATTGTTGCTTTATATGAAGATCAAAGGTATTGTTGTCTTTGATCGGATCATTTTAAAGAACTTAAACAAAATAACTTGATATGGGTGTTAATATTTAGGCACACTTTTACCACAGGTTGAAGGTATGGCATAAGCAGAGAGTATGAAACATGATCAGCCCATGCAAACACTGGTAACTCACAGGCTTTAATTGTTACTGAATGCTATGCTGAAGGACAATCCTGCTTGAAAAATTCCTGAGAAAAAAGTCTCAGTTGAACATTATAAGTTGTTCATGTCCAGTGGGAGATTTAAGTCAAATGTGTGACAAGTTTACGTTTTTAACCCTTTCCCTCATATAGACTCATTTTGACGCACTCAATAGGTATCACATAAAGACTGATCTGCAGAAAACCACAGTTAAACCTTACCAAATTTAATTATAAAATCCTCATTTCCAGACCACTGAGGAGCAGCGAAGAGCATAAAACCTGATCAGCCTGCGAGTTACTTGCAGGCTGATCTGGTTTTATGCTGTTCACATAGGTCTTTTCATGGTGTCCTCTATGAGGGAAAGGGTTAAAAGAAATTCTCCCATATAGCAGATGTCATTGAGATACTGATAAAAGAAACTTTCAAAATATCCCCAAGTGGATAATACTAAATGTATTATATGCCTTTATTCTTGGGAGATGAAAAGGGACCACTGTAAAACTTATTTAGAGTGAACACAGTTTTTAGGTTTATTTTGTGTTATCTGAACCTTAATTACCAATCTGGCCAGTTTACTCCATGTCAGTTTATACAAAACTTAGTTCAGATTCTTACAGTTATTTTTTTTTAATGTCCCACCGACAGTATTTAAGCTTTTTGAGGATATTGTCTTCATGAGACAGGTATAGTGCTGCCTCACTGTTCACCACATCTAGTCACATTATCCTGAGACTGGGCCTGCCATTTATAGTACTAGTCTTATATGCTGCGTGTCAATCAAGGGAGATGATTTTATCAGTACCATGTTTTTAACAAGCTTGGTATGTCACAGCCCTCTCCAAAGTTCTTGCTGTTCACACGGATTACTGATGATTCTCCTAAGTTATGGTACTTGGTGCATATTTTTTTTTTTTTTTTCAGATCTTTTTTTTTAAATACGTCTTTCAGTAATTTCCATTAAATATATCAATGATTTTCAAAGAAAAATTATTCTTTATTCTTTTATAATTCAAATATGAAAGTAAGAAATTTTTATCATTTGTTAAAAACAACTAGAAATGTGTCCAAAGGACACAGATGCCCCCACCCATCGCATTTTCCTAAACAAAGGCCAATATCCAGGTGTGGAAGTCATGTCCTGAGTTACATATTCATGAAGTTTCAAATATGTAGTACAAATACTTTCAGAGTTACAATCATCACAAGCATAAAATTCCATATTTTTCAAAAACAAAGGCCAATAACTCTGTCAACTTCAATGAGGGTTTGATAAAATTACCCAGGTGCACAAATTCAGGTCTTGAATAATATATCCATATAGTTTCAAGTCTGTAGTACACATACTTTTAAAGTTACATGCATCACAAGCATAAAATTCAAAATTTTTCAAAAACAAATGCCCATAACTCTGTCAACTTTAATGAAGGTTTGCTGAAATTACCCATGTGCACAAGTTCATGTCCTGAATAATATATCCATAAAGTTTCAAGTCTGTATTACAAAAAAGTTTTGGGACAGACAGAAGGACGGACAGACAAAGGCAAATCTAAATGCCCATCCCCCCCCCCCCCCCCATTTTTGGATGGGGCAAAAAATTCAGATACTAACTTCTAATTCCATTGAAATCAAAGCACTAATAGTGCTGAGAGAACAGGGTTTTCAATGTGTTGATGTTGCATTTCTTTTGTTTATCAAAGTAAATTTAATAAACGGGGACCAAAATTTCAAGCAATGCCAATAAACTCAATGTTATAAACCTGCTTTAACCATCCATTAAAAAAAGTCATTAAAAGGAAAGATGAACAAACTATTTGTCTCAATTGACTGCTAGCGATAAGCACATTGCCACTCTTGTGGCAGCAAGTCTAGAACAAACCTTCCTTATTAAATTTATGTAAGGTTCTTTTTTTCAATTCATTTTATATACACAGGTACTTAATATTGGCAAATTGATGAAATTCAATCATACCATAATTTTTTTTTTATCTAAAATTAGAAAATGTGCCCCTCCCCTCCCCCCATTATCAGTTATTATTTACCTTGCCCTGGAATTCCAGCCAGTGTTGGTTTAAAATATCTCCAAATGATTTGCGATTTTTTTAAACTTGTGCATTTTCTTTTTTTATTACAGTTTATCAAATAGGTTATTTCCAGCATTGATTATCAACACATTTAATTCAATTTCTACTTCCATTATGCAATTGTAATGAAATAAACATGAAAATCATCCCCACTTAGTGATGAGACCTAGTTAAACAAAATTTGGAACTTAAAACTTTGCATAGTAAGTAGGAAATTTAAATACAGATGTTTAAATATAGCCCAAAATGTTGTCCATTTATGCAGAAATCTGTGCTACTATAGAACAGTGTTTCAAGCAACTCTGTTCAAAAATAGAACACCAGAGAGCATGTTCTGAGGGCATCATTGCCGGCTAAACAGTTATGGTAACCATGGAGATGATATTGTTAACTTGTGACCATGGCTGCAAAGCTATTAATTTACTTGGATTCGTGATTCTTTCATCATTGTCCTCGTAATATTTCGGACATGTTGCATTTGGCAAATAGCCGAGATTATCCATTGTGTAAATGTCATATGTGGGTTTCCCAAATTTTCAATGACTTGTGGGAAGGAACAACCATTCAGAAACACAGGGGCTTAAAGTTCGAAATTATTTACCTGAAGCAACTTCGACCACTGTGATCAGCATTTAGATGCTTGTTCTGGTACTCTGCTTTGAATTTTTACAAAAAATATGCGCAGAAACCATGTATCATTTTCAGCCCAATTATTATATTGGCCTTAACAGTTTGGTTTGTAATTTAGCAGATGTAGCAATAAACATATAAATCTTTCGAAACAATCTGTATAAAACTATTGATGCAATCTTTTCCTAAACACACACAGTTCTTACAAGCAGGCGCCAACAATTCTTAAAAGTTAAATTTGACAGTACTTGGTTATTAAACTAGCGCCAGTACTCAGAACAAAAACAGCTGATGGTTAAGCAATGACCAGTTAGTAATAAACTGGGCAAGCCGTCCTTTTCAATTTGATCTGGATTTTTTAACCTTCAGTGATACAACTTAAATGGTAGTATTGGCAGAAAAATATCACAGGTTTTCTTTCTCTCTTGTTGTATTGTAAAAACAAGATGTGTTCGTAAAACACAATATGCCACTTTTCGAGCCTAACCCCTCTTGGTCCTATCCAAGAGGGTCAGATGCAAAGTAAGTGATTTCAATTGAAAGGGTTTTATTAGTGGAGTATGTATGCCAAATATCAAGCTTTTATCCAAAATAGTAAAATAATAGACAAAGAGACAGGATAAAAACAATATGCCCTCCAACCTATTGATTTGGGGGCATTAAAATATTAGAACAGTAAAACTGCAATAATATCAATGATCGAAAGGGGATATAAAATATTTGGATTATAGCAAGGCTGAGACAACCGAGTGTAATTGAGCTTGTGTCAGGACTAGAAATGTATCTCAGATGAGGCATGATATTTGAACAATCACCATTTTACAATATATGGTATGTGGTACGGATTATACTGCGTCTGGGTATGGTCATTACTGACAATGTTTATAATTATTATGGGATGCAAACAATTGTAATGGTGGACTTATCAGAAAAAAATCGACACCGGTCACATTTTCAGAATGCACCAAGAAATTACACCCTTACCAGACATCCATTTACATCAGACACCATAAAAAATAATTATTATCTGTCACTGAATAACAGCTGAACACAATAGCATGGCTTTAGCAGCATAAACAATTTAGACATTAGTTGTCAAGGACTAATTTTGTCTCAAATTGTGATGACAATTTTAACGTAAAAATTTATATTTGAAAAGATGTATTCATCATTAAAGCAGCTCATTCACAAATAATAATGAGAAAAAAATTCTACTCCCCCTCATTTATGTTGGTGAAGACTTTGTATCCTGACAAATAAAACTCAATGTGCAGGTCACATTACATGGGAAAACGCTAATTTCATAAACCCAACTTCTTTGAAATAGGTCAAATAAAAAATATGGTATCCCTGAAGCAAATGCTTGTGGTACCATGTGACACGTACCGTAACATAGCAAATTCACAAGATCAGAATATGAAGTTAGGGCATGCACAAAGAGTAAATGTGATCAACCAGGTGACGGCAAATGAAAATAGAAAATCTAAATATAGGTTTTATAATTCTAAGTATAGTTTCAATATTGCCTGTGGTGGGGAAACCACCCTTTTTTTTTACAATCATGGATGGCTGCATTGGGTGACCAAGCATCTATAGATTGGTATCAACAGATGCTGCTTTAAAGTTTAATGAATATGTCAGCCTTTGCAAAAAAGGGAAATGATTCTCTCAAATTTGTTTAGATAAATCTCTGCTGGTTGTTTGTTTTTAATTCTGTTTTATAGATTGCTAGAATCCTCAGTCATAGATAAGAAAAACTTGATTGAAACACCTGCTGCTGTCAGTAATAAAAAAGGGTTTCTTAGAAAAGGGTCATAACTCTTGAATTCACTTAAGTCAACAATATAAAATATATTTCTTAGAAAGGGTTTGAACACTTATAAAATTATATTTTGCAACATAGTTATATCTCTATGTAATTATATTATCGGTTTTGATTTGAAAACAGGACTAAGCATTTTTTTTTTAGATTTTTAACTTCCTTGTTGGGAAAATAAATTGTCAAAATTTGGAAATTTCAAGAGAACGAAAGTGTTTCAGATTAACAATGAAATTATCTTATTATAAGTGGTATAATCATGTCATAGTTTCAAATCACCATTTAAATTTTATGTAAATCCCATGAATAATTAATTCTCTAAAGAAATAAAACAAGAGGGCCAAGATCACCCTGAAGATGCTTCCCTGAGAAATATTGCCTTCATTGCCTATGCATGTTACTATACTATAGCATAGTTGTACCGAATACATACTCCATGAAGAAATACAGAAAGATCATTTTAATTCCACATGCCAAACAGTACATGTGATCAAAATTTGAAGGTTGCAGCATAAAAAATCGTAAGTAATATTAACAAAAGGTCATGATGGCCCTGGATCGCTCACCTGGTATCATTAGGCTATGTAAAATCAAGTGACCCCTGGGGCAGAGCCAATTTTGACCCCAGGGTCATGATTTGAACAAACTTGGTAGAGGTCTATTAGCCCATGTTACATACCAAATATCTAAACTCCAGACCTTGTGGTTTATGAGAAGAAATTTTTCTAGTTTTTTTTCCAAAATAAGTCTATGTAAAATGGGGCCAATTTTCACCGAATATCTAAACGCCAAGCCATGTGTTTTCTAGTTTTCTAAAAAGAAGAATTTTCAAGTTATTTCTAAATTAGCCTATGTAAAATCAGGTGACCCCAATGGCGGGGCCAAATTTGACCCCAGGGCCATGATTTGAACTAACTAAGTATAGATCCACTAGACAATGCATGATTTGAACAAACTTGGTAGAGGTCTATTAGCCCATGTTACATACCAAATATCTAAACTCCAGGCCTTGTGGTTTCTGAGAAGAAGATTTTTCAAGTTTTTTTTCTATATGAGCCTATGTAAAATCAGTTGACCCCTATTGCGGGGCCAAATTTGACCCTAGGGCCATGATTTGAACAAACTTGGTAGTGATCTACTAGACAATGCTGCACACCAAATATCTAAACCCCAGGCCTTGTGGTTTCTGAGGAGAAGATATTTCAAGTTTTTTCTATATTAGCCTTTGTTTAATCAAGTGACCCCTGGTGCTGGGCCAATTTTGACCCCAGGGTCATGATTTTAACAAACTTGGTAGAGATCCACTAGACAATGCTGCACACCAAATATCTAAACCCTAGGCCTTGTGGTTTCTGAGAGGAAGATTTTTCAAGTTTTTTTCCTATATTAGCCTATGTTAAATCAAGTGACCCCTGGGGCGGGGCCAATTTGGACCCCAGGGTCATAATATTAACAATCTTGGTAGAGAGTCATAAGATCATTTTACATACCAAATATCTTAACTCCAGGCCTTGTGGTTTCTGAGAAGAAGATTTTCAAGTTTTTTTTCTGTATTAGCCTATGTAAAATCAAGTGACCCCTTGGCGAGGCCAAATTTGACCCCTGGGCCATGATTTGAACAAACTTGGTAGTGATCTACTAGACAATGCTGCACACAAATATCTAATCCCCAGGCCTTGTGGTTTCTGAGAAGAAGATTTTTCAAGTTTTTCCTATATTAGCCTATGTTAAATCAAGAGACCCCTGGGGCACGGCCAATTTTGACCCCAGGGTCATGATTTGGACAAACTTGGAAGAGAGTCATAAGATCATGCTACATACCAAAAATCAAAAGGCTAGGCCTTGTGGTTTCAGAGAAGAAGATTTTTAAAATTTTCATTTTTAAAAGCTATTTTTAGCTCCTGTGACCTAGATTTTTGACCAATCAAAATAATTTTAACAACTTTGGTAAAGGGTCCCATAACATTCCTATGAAGTTTAATCAAAATCCAGTGAGCAGTTTAGAAGGAGATGTTGTTTAAAGAAATTGTTGACGACGGACGCACGGACACACACACGGACGCACGGATGACGGACGACGGACAAAAGGCGATCACAAAAGCTCACCATGAGCACGTTGTGCTCAGGTGAGCTAAAAAGGCAATAACTCCTGAACTAATTGGCTGAAATCAGCCATAAATGAATTTATATGAGGGAATACAGCTTTAAACATAAATTCTCATAAAGTTTAAAGATTGCTGAAGAAATAAAGATGCTACAGTCTGGCATTTTTTAATTCTAAAAGGGCCATAACTCCTGACCTTATTGGGTGACATAAACCGTAATCCAACTTGGCCAAGAGATTATGGTAATAAAGATTGTCATAAAGTAGCAATAAACATTGTCATTTAGTTTGAAAATGATTGCTTAAGAAATGAAGATTTTAGAGTGCAAACAAATTGTGGACGACTGATAGACATAGGACATTCATCGATCCTAATAGCTCATTCTGAGTACATGTGCTCAGGTGAACTAAAAAAAAACCTACTTCGATAGGAAAATATGGTAGTTATTTTAGGAAAAATTGTCAATTTGGCCAGAGGAAACAGTCTGTAAAATCAGCAGAAAAAAAATCACTGGGACTGTCTTAGCAGAAGGCCTATCAAAAAAAGAAGGCCATATTTCACTCACCTATTAAGAGGTTAAAGAGTCCTAATGGTCCGATATCAGCCATAATCAATCTTGGTCAAGAGAGCTAAAATATCAGGGCATTATCTTTAAGTTTGATTGAGACACAGTCATAGAAATTAGGATTGAATTTTACAAGCAAGTTGGGCTAGTAAATTAACAATTTTGACTTGCCTGAATGAAAATTCACTGGCCTGAATTATTTTTTATTATTTTACAAGTAAGTTTAAGAAATAAGGATAAATATCGAAAACAAGAGGGCCATGATGGCTCTGAATCCCTCACCTGATTATAAATGAGCAACATATGTTGGATTTTTCATATTGACCTACTTTTTGACATCACATGACCCACTTTCTAGCTTGACCAAGATTTATGTTAACAGACATTCCGACCAATTTTCATGAAGATTGGGCCAAAAAATATGGCCTCTAGAGTGTTAACAAGCCAAACTGTTGAAGACAAACAACGCACGACGTACGTCGCACGCTGGACGAAGGGCGATCACAAAAGCTCACCCTGAGCACATTGTGCTCAGGTAAGCTAAAAATCATATAAGTAATGTATCATTCAACATTTATTCTCAAGAATACAAGATTTTTTTTTTGTGTGTGTGTATACAATAGAACCTAGCCAAACTGAACATCATTTAACCGAATTAAAAATATGTATCACTATGTTGACATGTTTGAACGATTATGTTAACCAGTAACACTGCAGTAGATTATGAAATATTTTTATTACAGTACTTTCCATAACATGCAAATAGTATTTATATCTATATACGTAACGATCTGCACCGGTAATGAAAGCGCAGACATGCACGCACAGAAACTATAATTTCCATCGGATTTTTAATCCTCCACAACACTCATATTCACGGCACCATGTTCCCCTGACATTGCCTTGAACACTATGTTGTTCTGCTTCAAGAAACTATCTAACCACTTGTTTGATGCCTTGAACGAATCTAATTCAAGATCACTAGCAAACTTCAATGCCTTTTCCTTCAGGAGGGGGCAGGACACATTGATTTTCCTTCCTGTAGCATCAGTGAACCACTTCATGCAAAGTTCATTCAACCTCTTTGCAGAACCCTGGCCGTTCATCTCGAAGTCCTCCATAATCTCTTGTTTTCTCTTCACTATCCCTTGGATCTGGATTTGTCCAACAACCATTTCTTCAGCTATCAGTCGACTGCTTTTTCCACCATCTGTGAGCTTGATTACTTTCACTGTCTTCTAGTGTTAGAAATTTCCTCTTAAACATGATGACTTTTTTTAATAGCGATATTGATTTGACCACTTCGACGGTAATTCTCTGAGTGATCATTACTAGATTGCTTTGCTTATTAAATCTATCACGTTTTTTTATTTTTCTGATTGGGTGACAAATTAACAAATGCTCATCCATTGAGAGATTGGGGGTGTGTGTAATTGTCACTATTGTAAGAGGTGTTAAAACAATAATTAATCAAACAGGCCCATTTCCGCTGATGTGCTAGACAATTAGCAGTTGTGCTCAATTCTCAGGACCATGATCTCAAAGTTGTTAAGCATCTTGTAGACCAGTTAACCAATGAGAATTCACCCCTCAGAATATTACCCCACTCCCACCCCTGTGTATTGAGATGTCTGCTGGCAAGTTCATTTCCCCAGGTGTTTCCGGAAACTGGTGGCACGTGCCCAACCCGCGAGTCAGTAACTTGAGTAAGGCTGTCGAGTTGCCTAGCGACCATTGTTCTAAGGGCTATAGCACAGCGGGGATATGATATTACTGACCGTTGACCGCTATAGGCAGGTTACCGTTGTTTATAGTGAATTTTAAGAACAAAAATACATGGGGGGAATCTGATATGGCCGTTGTTGTCAGGGGACCATTATTCCAAGGTGACCGTTGGTACAGGTTTTACTGTATTTGCTCAAGTATGCAGCCTATCTTCCTTTTTTGTCATAACGAGTTATTTCATGACAATATATTGAATAGGTTAGTTGAAAACAATTAGATCAATGCTGGATGCAGCCTCAGATTACAGAAATCCAATTGTCAATTAAAGGGAGAGCACTCAATGTGGTCTGATTCAAGATAGCCCAAACTCGCAAGGGAAAAGCGGTGGTGATGATTAACATGGAGTGAAGCTGTTTGTCATTCTAAAAATGCCTGTGGTAATAGCAGGACTTTAATTTGAATGCAAATATGAAGAAAATTTGCCATTAATTTGATTTGGAATCATTTGTAGAGTTTTTTTTTTCAATTTGCTGTCCAATTCATTTTGATTGTTATGAATCGTTAAGGCGAAGGTTATTCATGGACTGCATATTTCATTTTCATTGCCCTAAACTCATAAAATAATTCATGATTGTCATAATATATTAAATCTATCTGTCATTATCTGCTCTTACCTCCCCTGGGTTTTGGCATTATAGGTGGCCCTTTGATTGTTTATTGTTTATAACACTGTTCTTTAGTCAAAGATTCTAAAAATTACCAAAAGCATTTTTCTCAAATATGAATAAAGAGCCTTTCCTTTAAAGTTTAAAAAAATAATTTCAGTTTATATATATATATATATATATATATATATATATATATATATATATACCACTCAAAAGTTTGTCGCACTATATAAAGTGAGATACTTACAATATTTAGGTGAATATGAGAGATAGTTCCCAGTGTTTACATTTGCTCAAAATCTCAATTTCTTTACTTAATCAGTGAATATGAAATTAAAACAGTAAAATAAATAAATTATTGTCATATAAAATAAACTAGAAATGTTTCCATAGAGCACATAGTTGATATTTTTGTCTGTAAAATATGTTGAGAAACTCGTAATAGAAGATAATTTTAAGATCAAATGAGTGCTGTGACCCTGACCTAAACAAAAATATATGACCTTCAAGCAAGCAACCTGGTACTTGTTTTTGAGACATTGTTTTGTCCTAATTTAGGATCCCTTGTGCCAAGTCATTTTAAAACATGACAATACACAACAAAGATACAGCCCGGACAGGACTGCTTGCATAAATTTTAAACTCAACTTACTGCTGTGACCTTGACCTTGAAGTTAGCAACTTGGTTCTTGTTTGCGATACATCATCTTGTTCTAGGGATCATTTGTACTAATTTATTTCAAAACACGTCCATTCATGACCAAAGTTATAGCCAGGAAAAGATTTTAAGGTCAACTGAGTGCTGTGACCTTGACCTTCAAGCTACACCTGATTCTTGTTCACGACATATTGTCTTGACATAAGGAATACCTAGTTCTTATTCACAACACATCTTTTTGACCTAAGGATCACTTGTGCCAAATTATTTTAAAACATGACCATACATAACAGAGTGCTTTGAGCTTGACAGGGTTTTCCCTCCTCTTCCAGAGATGAGGGTCATTTTGACCCCCTTACTTTCATAAATGGGGGTCATACTAAATTTTTGGGGTCATCCATTAAAAAACTACCAAATATTGATAAAATTAAGGGATGCGAAAATTTAGCTCATTATGCACTCAAACATGTCATATTGTATTGTTTTTGATAAGAATCCATAAATGAAAAAAAAAAACGAAATAATTTCTCACATGTTTTTACGTTGGTAAGCTTTAGGCCTTATTCATATTAAAAAATATACATATTTTTAGGAATAAAAAAAAAATCGTAGTAGTGCCCTGTTATATTCATGGGTAATGCATTAAATGATTTAGAGTTGCTAAATAGTGTTCGATGCATTTAGAATTTGCAGACGGACAGCTTATTTTACTAACTTAAAGACCAGCGGCAAAGCGCTAGGCATCGCTATGTGTCGCTTCATGAACTCTGAATTATCAAGAATTTGTCTGATAATGTTATCATCTACAAAATCTTCCGAAAGTTTACTAAAATTGAATTTGCCTCCTTTGTTTAGGATATCGGCTGTCCGAAACCAAGTTTTCGTTTTAAACAATCTTCGATGCAGAAGCGCTTTTGGTATGTTGAAATAAAATTAAAATGTATGAAACACAGTCTTAAATCAGACTGGAACTTTGTCGTGATAATCAATCTAAAGAAAAGGGTTTGATAAAATGTTAACCGGTCTTACCTACAGACTGGTTTTCATTATGTTGGCTGTGTAAGCGATAGGAATCTTAAAAAAAAGCATACCAGTCGACCTAAAAGTGAAAATAGATTTTCAGAAAATCGAGATGTAAACAGACTGAATGTCCGAGCACACTTGCGTCCACTTGGACGCATAAGAATTTATTTTGGGAGTCATTTGGTGAAAAAATGCGACAATGACACAGGATTTCTGCGTCAAGGAAAACCCTGGCTTGACTTTTAAGCTAGTGACATGGGAAAACAGAAATACACATAAATAATAAAAATATAAAGTAAACAAGAAATGTGTCCATAGGACACATATGCATTATAAGTGATGTGACCTTGACCTTCAAGCTAGCAACCTGGTACTTGTTCCCTACACATCATCTTAACCTAAGGATCACTAGTACACAACCATGCATAAGTTAACCAAGTAAAAGAGTTACAGCCAGGACATAAATTCTTGCACACACAGACACACACATACAGACAGGTGCCGCTATATCATGGCAGGGGCATAAAAATAAACACAATCTATATAACAAAAAGTAAAATAGATTGTGTTTTTGCTTGCTGCTGTCTTTAGTAGCTGCAAACGTTTACCAGGTATCGCTGACCTAGCTAATTTGCATATTTTCCATGACAATTTTAACTGTACCTCTCCGTGCTTAGTGCCGATCCATGCAATGCAATTCTTTACTTAGGAATACGAATGGAATATGTTACACAGACCTTTTATTCATAACCTTTATCGCTATTCATGTGCTGTTGTTTGTAAACGTGTTATTTTGCTCTGTAAACATCCATTTTAAGCTTGAACAATATATCCGTGACACTTATAAATCAGATCAGCAACCCATTTTACATACTTGGTGTGATCTACTCCTGAAAAAAGACAAGAGGGCCAAGATGGCCTTGTGTCGCTCAACTGAGTAAGATGGCTATGTCAGGCATAATGACAAAAAATCTGGCATCTAAAGTGTTTTTCTAACATCTGACTAAGTGACCTACATATTGATCCTATCTGAATTTGCACTCAACAGGGAATTCATGCAGTCATCATTCATATCAAGTTTAATGAAGACTGGGACAAAAATTTAGGCCTGTAGAGTGTTCACAAGGTTTTTCTAAGATTTGACCTGGTGACCTTCTTTTTGACCCCATATGACCCAATTTCGAACTTATCCAAGATATGTAGACAAACATCCTGACCAAATTTTATGAAGATTGGGCCAAAACTGTGGCCTGTAGAGTGTTCACAAGGTTTTTCTAAATTTTGACCTGATGACCTAGTTTTTGACCCCACATGACCCAATTTCAAACTAATCCAAGATATCATGTAGACAAACATCCTGACCAAGTTTCATGAAGATTGGGCCAAAACTGTGGCCTCTAGAGTGTTCACAAGGTTTTTCTAAGATTTGACCTGGTGACCTAGTTTTTGACCCCACATGACCCAATTTTGTACTCATCCGAGATATCATGTAGACAAACATCCTGATCAAATCTATTGAAGATTGGGCCAAAACTGTGGCCTGTAGAGTGTTCACAAGGTTTTTCTAAGATTTGACCTGGTGACCTAGTTTTTGACCCCACATGACCCATTTTCAAACCCATCCAAGATAACATGTAGACAAACATCCTGACCAAATCTATTGAAGATTGCACAAGTGCTCAGGTGAGCTAAAAAAAAAGTAGCGCTTTGAATGTCTGTAATTAACCTAAAGTAGTAATGTAATTTTGCATGAACACGAGTTTGGTTTCTCCAAGAACTTTGAAATAGAAAAAAACATTCAAGTATCTAAAACATCAAATTCCTTGTCCAGTTCTACACTTAAGTAACAGTAGATAGTGTATATAAATCAGGTCCTAGGGAATGACCTACTTCTGAAGTTCATACAGTCAGGTTCATGACCCTAATTCCGGATTGTTTTTTAACAGAGTGTGAATTTGATTGTCTTACTACCGACTATAGTTGAAGGAGAGTGTGTGGAGTTTTTGCGTCATGTGGCTTTTGCCTCTTTTGCATCAATAATTAAGAATCACAGCTTTTTTCCTGTTAATCCGGCTGCCGTCTCTCAGCGCATTGAGTGCTTTGATTTATTTTTTGCTCAGAAACCTTAATTTGCGTTGTTAATTTTTTACATGTACCGTAGGATTGTGAGAGTGTATCACATCATTAAAGGAGTAATACTCCTAGGATCTCAATGCTTAGAAATGTTTTCAAAGGCTATCTGTTGGTTATTATGATCAGTATAGATGACAAATGACCGTAGAACATCTTGTAATTAGAGTTCTGTGATTGCTGGTATCAAATGGCAAAAAAAAACAGGAAAAGGAAATATTTGAATAGATCATAATTATACCTTAATAAGACTGTGTTTTGTTTTGGAAAATTGTTATCTGAATTGGTGGAGAGTGGTTATTACAGAGGCAAATTAATTACACAGTGATATATTGCATGATACACAAACATAAAGGGAAGACTTCCAGCTTGCTTGCATTAGGTGGGTGGTTCTGTCCACCTGCACTTATCTGTAAGCTACAAAGTGACTGTAATACTTCTACAGTGATGTGCGCTACAGAGCCAATTGACTGGTCTGTCAAATGATCAAACCCGTAGTCTTGGGAACGTGAAGACCATGAATTTTGTAAACAAATTGAGATGGTGCACTGAACTCTCTGAGAATATTGTCATTTTGTTCTTGTATTGTGTTGTTAAATCTTCAATGAGTTCCAAATGATAATTTACCAATGTTCATTTAGCACATCAAACTGTAGTGGAATTTGCTTTGTTTGCTTAATTTTACAGAAAACTACTGATGGCAAAAAAAAACAAGTATACATCCATCTTTTTCTTTGTACTTCAGAATTAAACACCTCTGCATTTCAATTATGACCCTGATTTTTAGGATGATGGAAACTACCATAGAATCGCATTTAAACACCTCAGGGGCTGGATACATTTATGAAAACATAAAATGCAGAATGGTTGCCTATTTCCTTTAAAAAATGATGTGTGTGCTGGGGAATAATTTAAACCTGTCAGTTATAAAACTGGATAAACACATGTAGTGAGATAATCCATTTTAATTCTGAGAGAATGATGAATATCTCCAACACAAGTTGAATCTTTTTCCAGGTTTATATTAGGAACATATCTCCAAAAATAATGCTTCTGAGAAATTAAAATTTAGTTTTTTATTCTCTTTTCAGTATGATGCAGTGCAACCTATTTAGGGCATGACATTAACATATTTGTTCCAGATGTATTTCAACTGACTGCAAAAAAGAGAGCAGAATTCCTGGGTGGTAATTCATCAATGTCCAAAGTCTATCTTAAGAAATCCATTTTTTTCTTATTTATTATTAATAAGAATTTTTGGGCTTTAATGAAACTAAAAGCAATACTCATATCAGCTGTAGTAAGTGTTAAGGATGAAAATCTCCCTTCAAGAGCCCTGTGATCCAGTGGTTATGTACAGATCCGAAGCTTTAATGTTCAAAACCCATTGGAGGCATGGATTTTTCATGGCCTACCATGGTGCAAAGTACTGATTCATCCCAGGACCCATCAAGAGGCACAGGAGCTTGAAGGTGAATTGGTCAGATCATATTGTACATCATGGTATCTTGAAGAAGTGTGCCAGTGCTGCCACATTATATGCTACCACAAATATGAAGATCCACGATTATAGAGGCTTCTGATATGAAAGTAGGTCAAACGGCATAACTGAGCATAACTCTTGCAAAAATCACTGAACTGGATAATCCCTGTTTTATGCACTTCTACCCATTATAGTAATGAAATTGATCAAGATCCCAGGGGTCAAAAATTCCACTTGTCCACTCATAATTATGAATGGAAATTTGACAGGACGAGTAAACTTTCTCAATCAGGTTTTCCTGCAGGACAAGTAGATTTTATAAGGAAAAATAGGCATCACTTTCTACCTTACAGCAGCTTGTCTGTGGCAGAATATTTGTTCAAATTATCTCTGAGATCAGAATGAAATGAAACCTGAAATGCAGCTGAGGATGCTAAAAGTCGGAATCCTTTATGTCGGAATACCCTGGTATCTATCGGTATCCATAAAAAATGGTTTGATCAATGTTTCCTCCAATGAATCTTAGGGCAACTTTTTATTGATTTTTTACAATAAAGCATGAAGAAAGTCATGATTTTTTGCACAACGTGCTCAAGCTGAGCTTTTGTGATCACTTGCATCCGCCCTGCATTGTGTGTTGTCAACAATTTGCTTTAAACATCTCCTCTGAAACCGCTGGACAGAATCTGATTAAACTTGGCAGGGATGATCTTTGGGTGAGCCTTCACAAAAGTTGCTAAACTAAACTTAATCCATATAGTATTCTGGTTGCCATGGCAACAGAAAGAAAACACAAGAGGGCCATCTTGCTCACCTTAGTAAGATTGCTGTGTTAGGCATGATTACAAAAAATGTGGCATCTAAATTGTTTGCAATGTTTTTCTAACATTTGACTATAAGTGACCTTGATTTTGATCCTACCTGAATTTGCACTCATCTGGGATTTCATGCAGTCATCATTCTTATCAAGTTTAATGAAGACTGGGACAAAAATGTAGCCTTTAGAGTGTTCACAATGTTTTTCTAAAATTTGCCCTGGTGACCTTTTTGACCCCATGTGACCCAGTTTTGAAGTTACATGGAGGTTAGACCAAAAATATGGCTTCTAGAGTAGTCATAAATTTTTATCAAGATTTACCCAGGTGACCTACTTTTTGACCCCATGTGACCCATTTTCCAACTAATCCAAGATTTCATGTAGACAAACATCCTGACCAATGTTCAAGAAGATAGGACCAAAACTGTGGTCTCTAGAGTGTATATAAGCAAAAACTGTAAACAACATCTCTGAAACTGCTGGACAGAATTTCATAAAACTTGGAAGAGATGACCCTTGGGAGAACCTTCACAAAAGTTGCTAAAATAAAGTTGATCTAAGTAAAACTCTGATTGCCATGGCAATGGAAAGAAAAAAATATGAAAATTTTAAAAAGCATCTCCTTCAAAACTTCTTACTAGATTTCAAAATGTTTTTGTGCAGATGTTCCTTGGGTAGCCCTCTTCCAAGATTGCTAAATTTATTCCATTCAGTAAAAAACATGGCCGCCAGGGGCAGGGCTAATTTGCCTTAAGTGTATTCAGTGAAAACTTTAAAAGACTTCTGCTCCAAAACTACTGGCCAGATTTTAAGATGTTCTATGGGAAACCCTTAGCCAAGATTGCTCCTTTAGAACAGTGCATGGTTCTCAGGTAAGCAATATAGGGCCTTAATGGCCCTCTTGTTTAAATTTTTATTAGGAAGATAACCATGGCGATTTAATTTTATATTAAACCTTATTAAAACTACATACCAGATTCTATACTTATTCAGAATATCATAAAAAGTGTGATAGTTTTAATCAGTATGATTACATATCATTCAGATGATAAATTGTATAATTCTAGTCTGCCATTTATGATAAAATATTGTGAAAAAATAAAATATTCAGTTGTTGATTTCCATACCATCACAAGTAATACCAGGGACCAAAAAGTCTAGGCACCGGTGAATAACCATGCAACAATAATACTGCAAGACGCATGTTTCTGCCTTTAGACTGCATACTTGAAAATATCTGTTTTATGCCTTGTCCACTATCCATTTATAGTCATGTAAACCAGTCAAAAGCATCTGTTTTGTTGCAGAAGCTGAAAATGTCAGAATGTTTTAATTTTTCATACCTAATTGCATTCTCAAATTAATATGCAATAGAGACCAAGTTTCAAAAGGCATAACTATTGCAAAAATCGCTGAACCCAAAAATCCCTGCTTCATGCACATCTACCCATTATAGTTATGACATTGACAAAATTTCATAAAGATCCATTTCGAAACTTAGGAGGAGTTGTGTTCATAAGGCTGCAATATCAACAAGCTACAGAAACTAAATTTCAAGGGACATAACTCTTTCAAAAATCAATGAACCGGAATATCACTGCTTCATGCACTTCTACCCATTATAGTAATGACATTGACCAAATTTGAAAAGATACTGTCAGAAATGTAGGAGGAGTTGCATTCACAAGAAATGGACATTGGGACGGACAGACGGAGAAGATCAAGCCAATATATAATTGCCTCAAGCAATGTACAAAAAGGAAAGAAGGACACTGTTTTGGGCTAATTTTTTAGTATTGCATTTTTGTGCAATTTAGCTCTGTAATAAGGTTCATTTATGTTTGAAATTAATGAAGACTCTTATGTTGTTCCTGTTTTGCTTTTACTCTTATAATTGATTAAAATGTTTTACATGTTTCAATCGAGCTTGACAACTGCCGGGACTGGCTTCTTCATGTTTCATTCGCACTGAATAAAAGGTTCAGTTCTCAATGGCGAATACATTTAGAATGAAATCTAGTAATTGCAGCTGAA
>CM037778.1:56692890-56742890 GCA_021229015.1 Solen grandis
TTAATCATCATGTCTGACGCCTCGGCGGCTATGGTCGTTTCCTACTTCGGGTGTCGCTTCAATCAAGGTTCTTTGTTAGCAACCTCCCGCCTTAGCGACGAAGTCATACCTGAAGTAATAACAGGTAACGTATTTATGCTATTAAAATGAAATTTTTGAAGTAAAATTAATTTTAATTAGTAAATACTTACCTGTTATTACAGAGTCCCACCTCCCTCCCCGCTTGCTGGCGGTTGTATCCCTCGATGGCTTCATATACAATTGGAGAACGGGGGTTACACTTCCGGTAACTAGGGGGTTTAGGGAATGGTTTATTTTGCGGACTCTGTTTTGGAAGCTGTGCACAAATAGACACATACCTGAAGTATTAACAGGTAAGTATTTACTAATTAAAATTAATTTTACTTCAAAAATTTCATGTTCACTCTAAATAAGTTTTACAGTGGTCCCTTTTCATCTCCCAAGAATAAAGGCATATAATACATTTAGTATTATCCACTTGGGGATATTTTGAAAGTTTCTTTTATCAGTATCTCAATGACATCTGCTATATGGGAGAATTTCTTTTAACCCTTTCCCTCATAGAGGACACCATGAAAAGACCTATGCGAACAGCATAAAACCAGATCAGCCTGCAAGTAACTCGCAGGCTGATCAGGTTTTATGCTCTTCGCTGCTCCTCAGTGGTCTGGAAATGAGGATTTTATAATTAAATTTGGTAAGGTTTAACTGTGGTTTTCTGCAGATCAGGCTTTATGTGATACCTATTGAGTGCGTCAAAATGAGTCTATATGAGGGAAAGGGTTAAAAACGTAAACTTGTCACACATTTGACTTAAATCTCCCACTGGACATGAACAACTTATAATGTCCAACTGAGACTTTTTTCTCAGGAATTTTTCAAGCAGGATTGTCCTTCAGCATAGCATTCAGTAACAATTAAAGCCTGTGAGTTACCAGTGTTTGCATGGGCTGATCATGTTTCATACTCTCTGCTTATGCCATACCTTCAACCTGTGGTAAAAGTGTGCCTAAATATTAACACCCATATCAAGTTATTTTGTTTAAGTTCTTTAAAATGATCCGATCAAAGACAACAATACCTTTGATCTTCATATAAAGCAACAATATTTCTGACTGCTGTTACAGAGCGTTGCATTTTATGAGAAAATAAAGAAAATAATAATAGTGTTGTATTTGTCTGCCCATAAAGTAGTGATCACAATGTGAACTGTGTGGACATGTAATGGATAAAAGTCAATAAGTGACCTGAACGGTAATGAGCTGGCAGAGATAGTCTCTCTGTTCCCATAGCAACATAAATCACTTTATTTGTGTATCTGTTAATATACAAAGATAAGATAGGAAGCATTTAATTATCAGTAAGTTACAAGCTGAGGACTAAGGTTGTTGTGTCTGTCTGTCTGTCTGTAAAACCTTGAACAAGATCACCTTTACACAAAGTTTAGGTGAGGCCTTTGTCATGCATCATGAGTCCATTCCCTTGTTGACTTTTGCTTTAATTGATATCTCCTCATAACTTGCTGAGAAGATTTAATGAAACTTTCCAGAAAAGATTCTTGGGTGGAAGTGTACAAAAATAGCTTAAATGGTTCTGGGCCACTTAAGATGGCCACTATAGCTAAAAATATAGTTGTCCACATTAGCTTGTTTACACTCTAGCACTTTCATTTCTTCTTTTTTCAAACTTGGTAATCATGTTTATGGCCATAATCTCCTTTACAATTTTGATTATGACTAATATTGTCAGTTTGGTCAGGATTTATGGCCCTTGAATTATCAAAAAATGCAAGATTTCACTTTTCAACTTTTGTTTTGAATAACATTTCCTAAACCATTTAGCAAATTTTATTGAAACTGATTAGGAATGGTCCTTGTACAATAATAGATGAAATTGTTCTGGTCTCAAGATCAAGATGTCCACCACTGCTAAGAATAGAATATTTTTTTAATGATATCTCCTCCTATACCTCGTAGCAGATTTTAATGCAACTCAATAGGAAGAATCTGTTCTTGGTACTATAAAATAAATAGCTAAAATCATTCCAGTCTGGTGAATAAAAAGGCTGCCAGAGGTAAAAGTAGAATAGGTCTCATTTATTGATGGATTTTAAAATTGCTTGGCACAAATGTTCATCAACATGAGATCTTATGCAGTGTGCAAGACCCTGGTCTTAGCTCCAAGGTCAAGGTCACAATTATGAGGTCAAAGTAAAAAGTGTTGTCTTTTTTTTGTGTCCAGCCTGAAAGTTTTTTTTTCAAGATGGAAATTTGGAATAATTTGGCATCAGTGCACATTAAAAAAAGAGTTGCATGGCACCTTCAGAGGTCAAGGTCATATGTGATAACCAGATGTGCTTTTACACTTTATATTCATCCTAAGGCAATACTGAAAAGACATGTTTGTGTTGCGCTTGGAAAAATTTCAAAGTTATCTGAAGTAATCATTATATTTAAAGAAGATGTTTCCCATTTTATACCTAATGTTTTTGTCCAGAGCATAACTCATAAAGTATTAAAAGTATCAATATAAAAAATTCATTGGTTGATAAATATTGAGGAGAAGCAGAAGGGGGTAGATTTGTTACTCTTCATTAACCAGGTTTTCCAAAGGAAAACTCTGGTTATTAGACTGGGGTATGTTGGCGGGCGGGCGTAAACAATTTCATCTGTGCACAACTCCTCCTACATTTTTTAACGGATTTGGCCCAAACTTTTACAGAAGCATTATAACATGGTGGCCTGGCGCATATTTTCTGGGTTTTGTGGTTCGACTATTTTTGATGCATTTATGGCCCTTTGTTATTTTTTCACATATGTAATATATAGGGAAATATTCTTCTGTGCACAACTCCTCCCACATTTTTCAATGGATTTGGCCCTTTGCCCCTTAACGGATGTAGTAAAAAGGGAAATATTCTTTCGTGCACAACTTCTACATTTCTCAATAAATTTTGTCCATACTTTAACAGAAGTACCTTCACTAAGTCACCCTGGAGAATATATCCTGTGTATTGCAGTTTGACCATTTTTGATGGAGTTATGCCCCTTTGATAAAATTCCTTGTCCAGAGCATAACTCCTACATTATAAGAGGTATTGACTTGAAACTTTATAGGTGCATACATCTCATTGAGGCGGAATGCAGTGCATAGGAACCTCACTCTGTGGTTCTTAATTTTGGAGTTACATGTTTGCCCCTTCGTAAAAATTCCTGACATGAAGCATAACTCCTTAATTTTGAAATATATAGTAATGATTGGTTTTGCAGTTTGACCATTTTTGATGGAGCTATGGCCCTTAGTTATTTTTTTGCATTAGATTTAATAGACATTGAGCACAAAATTATTTGACTGATACAAATAATCTGTACTGGGACGAAACATTGCGAAAAGAAAACCTGGTTTTGTATTTCAATAACTGCAGTAATGAAGATTAATAGTAAATGTGTCATTCAGTTTCATTAACGCTGATAATATCAGATGTTATATAGATTTTGTATGAGATTCAGTTTCATAATATCCTTTAAACTATGCTGAGTTTCACCTTTTATATAGACATTTCTTTTACATCAACTGAGAAACACATTTTTACAACTATGTACCCCTTCAGGAGTTCCTGGGTTGGCCCAGTACTTTGCACCTGGGAAGGTCTTGAAATGTTCTTGCCCTCTACAGAGATCATACCCAAGATTGTTTAGTCTTAAGTCAGTGTTGATGACTACCACTGGACCCTCTTATTATATGTATTATAGTGCACTTCTTTATGTTCATGATATAAATGAATCTGAGAGAATTAAACTATTTTAATGACTTAAGATAGAGCTGAATGGAACATTTCTTTATATTGTACATGCATAAGTAAAAACATTAATTGTACTTTCTGACCTGGTTTAACTATGCCAGCTGAATTACTCAAAAAATATTAACATTTGGAGATTTTTTTTTCAAACACAATCATGTCTTTTATTTATTTGTTCTTTGGTAAGGATCAACAATAAAAGGCCTTGATATATTTTCTTGCGTGCATGTTACAAAATAAATAAATAAATAAAGATCATTTGATATTAAAATTGAGTGCATATAAGTCAAATCTTGAATTCAATTGCCACATCTACCATCCAAAGTAAAGACAGTCATATGTCTTGCAAGAAAATCACCCCTTTGTGTAATGCATCACATTATGCTACACTTTTTAACTTACAAGAGATGTAAGATGGCAGATGTGATGGAAAAGATGAAGCAGCATTTGGTTGCCATGACAATGTAATGTTTTTAATGTTACAGCTGGGATGTTCCTGCCGCCCACAACGGCCCTCGGGGCAGGGCTATACTCCATTTCGGTATACGGGGGTCTGGTGTTGTTTGGCATGTTTCTGCTCTATGACACACAGAAAATCATCAAGAAAGCCGAGACTCATCCCCTGTATGCTGAGAGACCTTTCGACCCAATAAATGCGTAAGTATCAGAGTTCTCACTGGGTTATTGTATTTACCTTGTTTGAGTGACAAGTCATATACAAATATTTGCCTAAAAGTTTGAGTCCTCCCATATATTGATATTGGAGCAGCTTAAGAAAACTCCAAATTAGGCAGTAGTGAGAATTCTGTTTGTTAGCTCACAAGAGCACAACATGCTCAGTGTGAGCTATTGTGATAAACATGCGTCCTCAACAGTTTGCTTTAAATGACCTCTCCTCTGAAACCAACGGGTAAAAAATGATGAAACTTGGCATATATGATCCTTGGGCAGCCCTTCACAAAAGTTTATATAATAAACTTGATCCATGCAGATCTCTGGTTGCCATGATCTCTGAAAAAGGAGGCCCATATGGGGTTTGCTAGTTTCCTTAAAGATATATACTGTATATAGAAAAATCTTATTTTTGAAGTCAGTGGCCAGAATTTCTTTTCTTTTGGCTTCAGTGCATGGTCACCGTATGCCTGGATACCATAATTGTGAAAATAATGTTCATTACATGATAAATGAGACCTCCATATGACTGAACTTTGAATAGGTAACCACTAGAAAATAATGCTTTTAAATAAGCATATGTACTCTGGTGAGAGATCTAGGGCCATTTGGCCTTCTTGTTTCTATACTCCTGCTGCACAAAGTGATGTGAAGGCTATATACTAATCACATGTTGTCCAGGCATGGTCAGATTTGAGTTAAGGCGGGCCAGCAGACCGTCAGTGTTAGCTCAAGTTTATCCTTGTGTCAGTAGATGAAAATAAAATTTAGTAATAGATTAAGAGAGTCATTTTTACTTTAGCAAGCATAAGCAGGAAAATTTGAAAAAATGCTTGAAATATTGATGGTTTTCATATTTCATATTGATGACTGGTGATTGTTAATGATGCTACATGGAAACTTGTTTGTTCCAGCTCCATGGGAATCTATGCCGACACTTTGAACATCTTCATCAGGATTGCCATGATTCTTGCTGGTGGTGGCAGAAAGAAGAAATAAACCTCTCCAATCTTTTGACAGTTGTTTCGTTCTGGAGAAAATAAACATTTAGAGTCTAGTTTTGACTACATCTATAAAGGAAAATGAATGTTTCTGATCTGTTTTTGAAACACGTTTCTGATCTGTTTTGTTAAGTGTTTCACTCAGGTGAAAAAAAAATGTTTATTTACTTACTCAGATTGTTACATTCAGGAATAAAAGTTGAATATTTAGTGCGGATCCTACCAGCTGGAAGTGTAGTCAAAGTGAAATAAGAACAAAGTGAAAATCCTTGTCTTTGTCTCGTACAAAGTTTAAAATGTTGAATTCTGGTACTGTTTGTGATAACACTAGAAGCTGTTTACTTAAAAAGAGACAGTAAATTCACTGTAGATATTTATAATGTTTGTTTTTCATGTGAATTTAAGTAACATTGTAAATTTAAATGTATTGTGCATGATGTTTTTGAGTAATTGACAAATGTTTGTTTTTGTATGATTTATTGTTATGATTACTTTGAATTAAAATGCCATTGTTTATGTATTTGAATACTGATTTAATCCTTTCAAGAAATGTAATGATCTATACAGTCTGTATCACACACACACACACACACACACACTCTTAGTGTTACCTACCATCAGTCAACATGTCCAGCTGGCTTGAGTTCCACCAAAATACTTGACACTAAATTATACATACTTATCACCATTCCTGTTTAATGAAACATTCCAAGTACATTGCTAAGTTGAAATAAATTATACTATTATAAAAAAATTGAAATATTTAGTCATTGCTAACAATATCTGTTAGGAAATGAAATATTTACTATTTTCTTAGGGAAACGAGAATGATTAAATCAACCTATTTACTACATGTTAAAAAAGACTTAACGGTGGAATTCAAGCTTAGCCATGAAAAGATCAATTGTTCCAGTATTTATATGCAAAAGAGAAAAATCTAGGGCAACAAAATGATATCAATTTAAGGAACCTGATGCTAGATATTTCCATCTGACTTTGTTGTTAAATAATGATCTAATTTTAAAGGGATCATTCTTGGGGATGTGTCAGTTGCTTAGCACTAATTTTAATTGTAGTAATTTTTTTTTTTTTTTTTTTTTTTTTTTTTGTTAAATTCTCATTTTCAGTATGACGTTAATGGAAAACCAAAATTTTTAGATTCATGTGTTAAAAGCATTGTGAAAAGTATGTTTTGTCATATATTGTAGGTCCAAAAAGTAGAACTTAAGTGGCTAAAATTTAAATAAAAGGCAGTTTGTTTTGTTTTTTACATTCTGAAAAAGCCTTTATATCAGTGGTTTTAATCGGAAAAATAAAGGAAATCTCACAGTTAAACATTTCTTATGAAGAAAAATGTATATAAAATTTCATATCTGAGCTAGGTTGTTTTTTTTTTTGTTGTTTTTTTTGGGGGGGTCCACATTTTGGTCTGGACACAAAGGAGATTTTGTGCTCCTTTTTTATTTTCCACACAGACTTAACATTATTTTATACCTGTAACTTGTTTGTGATAAAATACTTTGAAAACAGAGGTGACACACAGGGATCACTTTTTCCGTCACACTTCAGCAGGTGACACCCATTTTCCATAGAACACTCTTGTAATGTGTTCTTAGGGTATTTAAAAAACATTTTTTTAAGCACATTGTTATGTTCTACCATAAGTTATATCTCTAAAACAAGCATGGTGACCTGTTACTTTTGATTCATTTAGTGCTAACATGCTAAATCTGCGAGAAAAATAAATGAAACACCATTAAAGCATATATTGTTTCTTTAAATACTTTCCAATTCTATTTAAATTTTGCCATGGTGGTTGTGGAATGGGTTCCAGGCCTTGTTGGCCTGTTGTCAGCATGTGACAAAACATATATCAGAAATACCATAGAAAACATGCCAACAAAAATCTGAGCATTCCCTGAGCAGCTAGCATACCGAGTCATGTGAGACAGTACAGACAGGTTCGTGGTTGACTCCAATTCCAGGACTATTTAGCCCTGTGTCCGGATACTGTAACGGGGTGTTGTTTCAAGCCACGTGTCTACAATAACATACCACAGTGAGTCAGCACTTTGCATCAAGTCCTCAAATGACAGATCGTGAGACCAGGCAAACAACCAAGGAAGCCCTTTTAGATGTTTGCACCTCAGCATTAATATAGAAGTATGGATAATATAGTAATTTCACTCATTGTGTCCTGTCACATCCCGTCCTACATTCGCATTACATAAAGACATGATGGGATTGGGATGCAGGGGTATTTATCACTTTAAGGAATAGTTAAAGTTTTACTTGACATCATGTATCAGCTAAAGTAATGAAGAAACAACTTCAGGGATAGTATCAATCCACAGTTGTGGCAGTTTCGTCCCTTGGAAAATATTTTTGAAATTTGTATATTGTGTTAATCGTAAGGGTCAAGACATGTATTGAACTATAAATATTTGGATTCAATCCTTTTGTTGTTGCAAATGTCATGGATGAAATAAATAATTAGTTTTGACCTCAATAATAACTCGCAGTACAGTGGTTGCCCATCCAAAAACGTGTTTGTGGGGGGGGGGGGGGGGTCTGGGTTCGGTTTCCTCCCACAATAATGACCACACGCCGCCAACAGAGTGATTTACGTAACTTCATGAGAACTTGTTTCATTATCGATGTAAAATAAATAATGTTTAAACTTTAACCTATTCTATTGTTAGTAATAGAAGATAAATGAACTTATTACATGGAATCTTTCAAAAGTTATTGCGGGGAACGGTAATTTCAAATAAAATATGCCAATATAGTGCACCTAAGTCTTCAACGAATTAGTGGATGGAAACCAAAATCGAATTTTACTTTTAAATATATAATAATAATAATATATTATGAACTTGCATACCATATATGATTTAGTAGATGAAGTATTTCGCGGAAAAGAAAAGACATACAGACAGCGCCATCCCATATGTTCAGTCACTCGACGAGCGTGTAAAAAGGGTCCGACTCAATTAGCCAAGCTGCTTTTCATTATAACTAGGAAACATTTTAGCAGTTAAATCGGGCTATCTATTACTTAGTAATTAATCTCATTTAGTATGCGGAATACACTTTCTGCTGAAATACCAAGTATCTGAAGAACTTAACAACGCGACCGTTTTGTTAGAAGTGGCATTACGATGACGTATCATTAATTGAGTCACTTCTTAATCCACCCCATGACTGCAGCTTTTGCCCATGAACATTGCACAATTCAACAATTTCCTTCGCATATTCACCAAGCTGGCGCTGAGTCTTTCTATAGCCACCGTATGGGAGCGACACCGGATATTGGTACTAAGCGAAGCGAGAAAAAGTCTAGCGAATCTTGACCAGAGGGTAAGTTTATCGAAATTATCATATTTCTAAGATCTGACATGCACGATCATATATGTATTCATCCACAACAAATTCCGCCGTCTAGCAAACCTAAAATCATTCGGAAACACTGTCCCATAATTTGTATCGTTCATAAAACATACCATCTAGTACCGGCAAAAAGTTATGTCAGTCAACTTCATTCCATTCCTAAAATAATTTTGTATGTCTGGTTAGGTTGTCGCTCCCATACGGTGATAGCATCCACCTTCTGCTGCCTTGCCGACCATTTTTACTATCGTGTCAATGACTATACATGTATGTTGCCTTTGTCAAAATGGTTGTCTTCTAACATAAGAACAGAACAGATTTTCGTTTCTGACATATACATAAAATATCGCCTGAAATCACAATATGTTCACGTGATAATAGCATTAGCAAGTACTTTAATGTATACATGTGAACGTGTATATAGAGAGTAGCTCTAGAATACACGGAAATTCTACACATGTACGAACAATGCACACTGTACTGTTCACTCTAAAATAAAAATAACCTTGAATATGTTAATCTATGGACCAAAGCTCCAAGGTTTAAAAGCTTCTCTAATAAAAAGCTTTAAATTGCATAAAATTTGAATAAATAAATAATGGACTTACATAAATACCTTGTATCGGTACGCTTTTCATGTGAATCACGTGCAAGGCAAGGCGGCACGACAATCAGTTGCGTTGCATTTGAAGTCATGTTATTGGTCCCTGCATGCTTTAATTAATTAACACACAGGAAAGAAATTGATGTCTGTTTTGACGTTCTTTTTCGCGTTTGAATACTATATCAATAGACATGCGCAAAATATTTCAGAGTGATGTGTAAAAATTAAATATCTGGTGCTTAATTAACCTTGCCAATTACGATATCAATTGCTGTATGTATTTAATTCATTATCCATTATATAAATGTTCGAAACCACTCTCACTGTTCATGACATGCACTTACATGTTCATATGGTTTAATGAAGGCAGTATAATTATATTGCCCGCATGCAATTGATGTTTGTATTATGTAAGATGACGAGCTGTATGTGTTCTAAAAATAACTTCTATCTTCCTCCTTAAGTTTTAAATTTTTAATCATTTGATTTAGCTAGAATTTTTTTATCTTAACATGACTAAGACTTTGAATAAAATATAAATGTCAACTTTGATAATTTTTTGACCAAATTTTTCTCAATATACATGTATGTCTATGTCTATGTATATAATAGATATACATGTATCTATGATCTATGTACAATTCGCTGAACAGTGCCTGCTCGTCTTCTGACATAAAAATAGTTTGGTAAAAAATATTTAAAAATAGCTATTAACTGTCAATTAATATGATAGGCCTAATATAGTTATATAAGATGTGAAGTGATAAAGATACATTACAAATATCCGAATGTGTACAGGTATCAGTAGTGATTCCTTATTGCCTTTGTATACTTTAACTTCGTCTACATGGCATCGGAGCGCAATTAATTATATCATTTGCTCTAAATAAAACATTACCTAAGATTTCAAATTGGTGGACTTTCTGGGCCAGTAAAACAAACATAGACTGGATAATACCATTTGTTGTATTTTTTGTGTTCTGGCACTGTATTATGAAATGTAAGATATACACCACTATTTAACATGGATGGCCAAATCTCATTCTGCGTACGGATATTCAGACCAAAAAAAAATGTTTTGTGTTTTTGATCACTTTCACTAAATTGTAGACCGTTTCACTCCGAAATGAGACGTAAACCTACGTAAATCAACAAGCACTCCCCGATTATCAAGGAATTCGATCCACAGGTGAAACCGACATTGATGACCACTCTCTTACACATCGGCTTAGAAAGTAGTTCCAATTCGTGTAATCAATAGAGACTGTACCGTCATTCAGAACGTTGTTGACATTGTGAATCTCACGTGAATCACGCTGTTAATGTTTCATCACAAGATTCTCATCATAATGGCGCACAATTCTATTTTTTTTTTTTTTTTTTTTTTTTTTACATATCTGTGGATTTTTCCCATCTGCGTAATAGTTCCAATAATAATAATAATAATTAAAAACATATGTATATATTCTATCCGTTTTTATGATCATTCAAAAATTAGTTCTTCAAAAACACATCTCAATGGACGTTAAATAATTGTTTTCCATTTTGACAAGATTCTTGCAGAGTTGGCTAGGCAACTCTGCTTGGAGATTGATTGATGACGTCTCTGGAGCTGGAGTGCTCAGATTGGTCAACTCTGAAACACTATCCCATGAGCCTTTGTGTTTAGCGTGGGATAAGACGAATGAGGCAGACGATATTGAAATGGTAAGATATTAGCATCTTTTATGATAAAAATTGGTATACAACTAACAATAACTAGTCTTTTTGACTCACAAGGGCTTGAAGTTGAATGTGTTGAATCATATCGTATACCTTGTCGTATACATTAAAAAATAAATGAATAAATGAATAAGGCAGGTTCAGATCACCTCTGAACGCACTTGCCACCTTTATCTTTGACATTTCTGAACAAAGGTACCAACGATCTGGGGGCATGACCAATTGGCAAACCAGCCACATCTTCTTGCTTCAAATGTCTTTTTTCATCACTTGTCATACCAATTGCTCCTGCGAAAAGAAATCCATGTCTGGAATCCACACTAAGCAGGCACAAACATCTTTTATATTTGTGTACTCCTGTTCAACATTAAGGAAAGAAGGTGGTGTAGTCATTGAGGGTCTTATTTCAAAGGCGTGATATCCCTTGATGACTGAGTGCTTTGAGTGCTTCAAAGTCATTTTGTATAAAGGTACATCTTCATGCTGTTTCGCAGATCCACCACTATCATTTTGCCTAAAAAAAATTAAAAAAAATGTTTGCCAGAGTAAAGAACTTATAGGGGATATATAGGGTATATATATATATATCAGTTATTAAAGCTGCGGAACAGTATTCCGAGGGTCCTGGCTTCGAGTCCCAGCCAGGCTACTTATTTTTCTGAACATGTGACATGTTTAAAGAAACAAAATATACTTTAATAATCAAATGTGCATGTCAATATTAACCAGCCACCTGATGCAAGATAGCCTGTCATAACAATAATCCTATACCATATAGATTCTAAAAGATTAAGATGGACTGCTACTATAGTGTCACCAAAGCAAAAAAGTAACAAAACTTAAGTAACAAAAGGGGGGGGGGGTGGGGTCTGCCTCTGAACTAAGGGATCGTGGATTTGAGCCCTATTAGAGTCGCGACCATGTTTCCTAATATGAGACAAGTACTTGTTAGTTCCAGGAAGTGGACTCAAGAGTGAAGAGGGGTTCAAATATGCTTCAAGATTTCATCATAATAAAGCTATCATAATAAAATAAATATGTTTAAACTAAACTAACAGGTTTTAATGAAGAATGTTTATTACATGTTTATAATTTACAAACCAAAACATCATAAAATCTTATTATAATATCATCATATTAACTTTGTTTTTGAAGTTTGACTTGAGAGTTTCAAAATAACAGTCATAATATTAATGGCTTCTTGCTCAAATCTATGCAAAATAGAATATACATCAGAATGTTAGAGAATATTTCTTTGCAATAATTAACACATTTGTAACACAGTATCTCTTGTACAGTATCATTTTACAATTGAAGTAGGCTTGTTAAATTTCTCATTAGTAATACATTTGAAACAGTATCTCTCAGGTGTCTTTTCAAATTTAAAGTAAGTTATTTTTTAATTCAATACACCTGCAATTTGAACAACTTTCTATGAGCTCTTTTCAGACATCTTTTTTGCAGTTATGGCACACAAAATTCTCCTGTCTTGTCATACTCAAAACTAATTGGTATGCATTCTTCATGTATACATGCTTTGCATTTGCAACATTCAATCCATGAGGAGAAAATCTCTACAAGCTTTTAGCTTTCGATTTAATCCTATTCTGTATATATTTGTTAATTATTTTTTTATAGTATTTGACTAATAAATATGTTTAAACTAAACTAAGCCATGTGTTGCCTAGCATAAGTGCCTGATCTTCAGTTCATGTCATTTCACACACAACACATACTGCATCCTCATTCTATGCTTGGTTTAATTCTCCTTTGTTGGTTACCTTTTGTAGATTTTACTGCTGTTTTTCCTTTAGATGCATTTAATGAAGACCTCCCTTTTACTGCAACATTTACCGATGATTTTCTTTGCATTGTAGCATTTGCCGAAGCCCTTTATTCCATTGAGAGTTTGTCAAGTGACTTAGCTATTTGCTTTCTTCTCTTTCTCAGCAAACTTCCTTTATTAATCAAGGTTTTTATTTTCAAGTTTTCTAATACACTAGGGTGAGGTAACGTGGTCAGGCAGTTTATCTAAATTGCTAATGCGTTTCACTTAATTCACTTGGTAATTTCAAAGCCTCTTTCATTACAGAAGACACATGACTTTAAGTTCTTTTGCAAGGTGTATCATGATTTAGGCCTACAGCCACATCAGCAAGGAGCTGTAGGGCCCTACTTTCTCCTTTGTTAGATTCTTTCACTGAATCTTGATTTTCAGTTGAGCTTTCAGGTGGTAAAGTTTCATCAGATGTTACTTTTGATTTGATCTTTGACTTTAAAAGTACATAGGTATCATACCCCGGTGATATGCCTTGTATTGTAATTCTCTAGCAGCCTGTTTTCATACTTCTGTTTAATTGGTGTTGACAACACTATTCGTAAGCTTTGAATACTTTTTCATTTACATCAGATTGTACCTGAGTATCTCATCTGGTTCCATTGCTGTGGATGCTATATCAGAACCACTGAAAGTTAAATTTGTCTTTAATTGGTCATCTGAGATGGCTTCACTATTGATAGGATAGATGCCTGATGAATGGAAGCTATTCTGATAGTACATGGCTTGTAGAATTTGTTAAAGCAATCCTTTAATTTCTCTGCAAAGTTTATTTTGTTTATTACTATACCTGCATGTTCTTGATTGTGTTTTCGGACAGTCATATACCATTGTTTCTTCATAGGAAAAAAACACACCCTTGTCAAGAGGCTGCATGAGATGAGTGGCATTAGGAACTATTCTGTATTTGATTCCCATTGACAGTGCTTTAATGAATATAGTATGATTAATGAGTGATCCAACTGAGTCTACCAACAACACTACTGGCTTTTCTGTAACAATATGTGTGTTAAAGTGATCCAGGTATTCCTAAAATGTTTCTAACTTCATCCAACCCTTTTCCGTGTAGGCCACAAATCTACCTGGTAAGGAGCAATTGAATGGATTAACACCTTTTGGTTGTGGAGTAGTGTATACATAGAATGGTGGCATCATTGAACCACTAGCACTTGCTGAAAACATCACAGTCAAACATGCTTTTGTAGAGGACACTGATGTAGGAAATTTCATCCTTGAAGGTCTAATTACATATCCGGCTTTACTCCCATTTGAAAACTGTCTCATCAGCATTCCATATTCATTCTAGCTTGTTGAGCAGATCTTTTTCTGCTGGGAAATCTCTGAAGTTAGACCATTTATTAAAGCATTTACTAGTGAGTCTGCTTCACAAAGCTTTCAGCAAAACTTCTCTCCTTAAATCAACAGTGTCTTTGTTTCTATCCATAAACTTCTTGTACCATTCATAGGAAGGTCTGTCATTGGTAAATGGAGTTCTCCTTTTCTCTTTCCTAGCTATATCCTGGATAAGATAAAAAGAAACTCATAAGGTCATAGGCCCATCCCCTTTTCGTTTCCTGGAGAATACTGTGGCTGTTCAATTCCTAGAATCTACTGCAGTCTCCCTCAAAATTCTTCTGTTAACTAAGGTTATGTTCTTTCGAAGCTTTATGTATTGATACCTTTTTGTTTTGAACATCATACAAGGCACGTCTTGTTCTCATTCTCTTGTCTTTCGAAGGAGGCTGGGGCTTCTTGTGCTTCTTCTTAACCTTCGCAACTGATCTGACCACTGCACTGGTTTCAGGTAATACCTTAAATGTCAAGAAAAAACTTACTGAGAACAACTTCTTATAAAATTGTATTTTAAAAACCTTAAGGCACACTAGCTAAGTTAAATCAATAAATCACCAGGCAGACATATTCTAAAATGATACTATGTTTCATTTTGAATCAAACCAATTAATCCCACTAAATTTATATATTCAGTTACCGTAAATGACACAAATTCAAGAGGTAAAACCCACAAGAATACATGAAAAAAGTAACAGTTATTACAGCACTAGGGATGATTTAATTGAGTATAACGATCTTGAGATAACCCATAATTATCATTAATTCATGTGTGACTGCATGATCTGCAAAATCAAATATAAAAACATGCAAACAAAAGAAAAGTATTGATTTTTACTGCACATTGAATGATAAATATAAAAGAAAAACATTTTCAGCTGCAATTACTAGATTTCATTCTAAATGTATTCGCCATTGAGAACTGAACCTTTTATTCACTGCGAATGAAACATGAAGAAGCCAGTCCCGGCAGTTGTCAAGCTCGATTGAAACATGTAAAACATTTTAATCAATTATAAGAGTAAAAGCAAAACAGGAACAACATAAGAGTCTTCATTAATTTCAAACATAAATGAACCTTATTACAGAGCTAAATTGCACAAAAATGCAATACTAAAAAATTAGCCCAAAACAGTGTCCTTCTTTCCTTTTTGTACATTGCCTGAGGCAATTATATATTGGCTTGATCTTCTCCGTCTGTCCGTCCCTATGTCCATTTCTTGTGAATGCAACTCCTCCTACATTTCTGACAGTATCTTTTCAAATTTGGTCAATGTCATTACTATAATGGGTAGAAGTGCATGAAGCAGTGATATTCCGGTTCATTGATTTTTGAAAGAGTTATGTCCCTTGAAATTTAGTTTCTGTAGCTGATTGATATTGTAGCCTTGTAAACTCATTTCTTCCTAAGTTTCTTAATTGATCTTTATGAAACTTGGTCAATGTCATTACTATAATGGGTTGATGTGCATGTAACAGGAATTGTTTTGTTCATTGATTTTTGCAAGAGATTTTCCCTTGAACTTAGTCTCTGTAGCTTGTTGATATTGCAGCCTTATGAACACAACTCCTCCTAAGTTTCGAAATGGATCTTTATGAAATTTTGTCAATGTCATAACTATAATGGGTAGATGTGCATGAAGCAGGGATTTTGGGTTCAGCGATTTTTGCAATAGTTATGCCTTTTGAAACTTGGTCTCTATTGCATATTAATTTGAGAATGCAATTAGGTATGAAAAATTAAAACATTCTGACATTTTCAGCTTCTGCAACAAAACAGATGCTTTTGACTGGTTTACATGACTATAAATGGATAGTGGACAAGGCATAAAACAGATATTTTCAAGTATGCAGTCTAAAGGCAGAAACATGCGTCTTGCAGTATTATTGTTGCATGGTTATTCACCGGTGCCTAGACTTTTTGGTCCCTGGTATTACTTGTGATGGTATGAAAATCAACAACTGAATATTTTATTTTTTCACAATATTTTATCATAAATGGCAGACTAGAATTATACAATTTATCATCTGAATGATATGTAATCATACTGATTAAAACTATCACACTTTTTATGATATTCTGAATAAGTATAGAATCTGGTATGTAGTTTTAATAAGGTTTAATATAAAATTAAATCGCCATGGTTATCTTCCTAATAAAAATTTAAACAAGAGGGCCATTATGGCCCTATATTGCTTACCTGAGAACCATGCACTGTTCTAAAGGAGCAATCTTGGCTAAGGGTTTCCCATAGAACATCTTAAAATCTGGCCAGTAGTTTTGGAGCAGAAGTCTTTTAAAGTTTTCACTGAATACACTTAAGGCAAATTAGCCCTGCCCCTGGCGGCCATGTTTTTTACTGAATGGAATAAATTTAGCAATCTTGGAAGAGGGCTACCCAAGGAACATCTGCACAAAAACATTTTGAAATCTAGTAAGAAGTTTTGAAGGAGATGCTCTTTAAAATTTTCATATTTTTTTCTTTCCATTGCCATGGCAATCAGAGTTTTACTTAGATCAACTTTATTTTAGCAACTTTTGTGAAGGTTCTCCCAAGGGTCATCTCTTCCAAGTTTTATAAATTCTTCCCATTTATTTTTCTATCTTCTTGAACATTGGTCAGGATGTTTGTCTACATGAAATCTTGGATTAGTTGGAAAATGGGTCACATGGGGTCAAAAAGTAGGTCACCTGGGTAAATCTTGGTAAAAATTTATGACTACTCTAGAAGCCATATTTTTGGTCTAACCTCCATGTAACTTCAAAAGGGTCACATGGGGTCAAAAAGGTCACCAGGGCAAATTTTAGAAAAACATTGTGAACACTCTAAAGGCTACATTTTTGTCCCAGTCTTCATTAAACTTGATAAGAATGATGACTGCATGAAATCCCAGATGAGTGCAAATTCAGGTAGGATCAAAATCAAGGTCACTTATAGTCAAATGTTAGAAAAACATTGCAAACAATTTAGATGCCACATTTTTTGTAATCATGCCTAACACAGCAATCTTACTAAGGTGAGCAAGATGGCCCTCTTGTGTTTTCTTTCTGTTGCCATGGCAACCAGAATTCTATATGGATTAAGTTTAGTTTAGCAACTTTTGTGAAGGCTCACCCAAAGATCATCCCTGCCAAGTTTAATCAGATTCTGTCCAGCGGTTTCAGAGGAGATGTTTAAAGCAAATTGTTGACAACACACAATGCAGGGCGGATGCAAGTGATCACAAAAGCTCAGCTTGAGCACGTTGTGCAAAAAATCATGACTTTCTTCATGCTTTATTGTAAAAAATCAATAAACAGTTGCCCTAAGATTCATTGGAGGAAACATTGATCAAACCATTTTTTATGGATACCGATAGATACCAGGGTATTCCGACATAAAGGATTCCGACTTTTAGCATCCTCAGCTGCATTTCAGGTTTCATTTCATTCTGATCTCAGAGATAATTTGAACAAATATTCTGCCACAGACAAGCTGCTGTAAGGTAGAAAGTGATGCCTATTTTTCCTTATAAAATCTACTTGTCCTGCAGGAAAACCTGATTGAGAAAGTTTACTCGTCCTGTCAAATTTCCATTCATAATTATGAGTGGACAAGTGGAATTTTTGACCCCTGGGATCTTGATCAATTTCATTACTATAATGGGTAGAAGTGCATAAAACAGGGATTATCCAGTTCAGTGATTTTTGCAAGAGTTATGCTCAGTTATGCCGTTTGACCTACTTTCATATCAGAAGCCTCTATAATCGTGGATCTTCATATTTGTGGTAGCATATAATGTGGCAGCACTGGCACACATCTTCAAGATTACCATGATGTACAATATGATCTGACCAATTCACCTTCAAGCTCCTGTGCCTCTTGATGGGTCCTGGGATGAATCAGTACTTTGCACCATGGTAGGCCATGAAAAATCCATGCCTCCAACGGGTTTTGAACATTAAAGCTTCGGATCTGTACATAACCACTGGATCACGGGGCTCTTGAAGGGAGATTTTCATCCTTAACACTTACTACAGCTGATATGAGTATTGCTTTTAGTTTCATTAAAGCCCAAAAATTCTTATTAATAATAAATAAGAAAAAAATGGATTTCTTAAGATAGACTTTGGACATTGATGAATTACCACCCAGGAATTCTGCTCTCTTTTTTGCAGTCAGTTGAAATACATCTGGAACAAATATATTAATGTCATGCCCTAAATAGGTTGCACTGCATCATACTGAAAAGAGAATAAAAAACTAAGTTTTAATTTCTCAGAAGCATTATTTTTGGAGATATGTTCCTAATATAAACCTGGAAAAAGATTCAATTTGTGTTGGAGATATTCATCATTCTCTCAGAATTAAAATGGATGATCTCACTACATGTGTTTATCCAGTTTTATACCTGACGGGTTTAAATTATTCCCCAGCACACACATCATTTTTTAAAGGAAATAGGCAACCATTCTGCATTTTATGTTTTCATAAATGTATCCAGCCCCTGAGGTGTTTAAATGCGATTCTATGGTAGTTTCCATCATCCTAAAAAACAGGGTCATAATTGAAATGCAGAGGTGTTTAATTCTGAAGTACAAAGAAAAAGATGTATACTTGTTTTTTTTTGCCATCAGTAGTTTTCTGTAAAATTAAGCATACAAAGCAAATTCCACTACAGTTTGATGTGCTAAATGAACATTGGTAAATTATCATTTAGAACTCATTGAAGATTTAACAACACAAGAACAAAATGACAATATTCTCAGAGAGTTCAGTGCACCATCTCAATTTGTTTACAAAATTCATGGTCTTCACGTTCCCAAGACTACGGGTTTGATCATTTGACAGACCAGTCAATTGGCTCTGTAGCGCACATCACTGTAGAAGTATTACAGTCACTTAAGTGCAGGTGGACAGAACCACCCACCTAATGCAAGCAAGCTGGAAGTCTTCCCTTTATGTTTGTGTATCATGCAATATATCACTGTAATTAATTTGCCTCTGTAATAACCACTCTCCACCAATTCAGATAACAATTTTCCAAAACAAAACACAGTCTTATTAAGGTATAATTATGATCTATTCAAATATTTCCTTTTCCTGTTTTTTTTGCCATTTGATACCAGCAATCACAGAACTCTAATTACAAGATGTTCTACGGTCATTTGTCATCTATACTGATCATAATAACCAACAGATAGCCTTTGAAAACATTTCTAAGCATTGAGATCCTAGGAGTATTACTCCTTTAATGATGTGATACACTCTCACAATCCTACGGTACATGTAAAAAATTAACAACGCAAATTAAGGTTTCTGAGCAAAAAATAAATCAAAGCACTCAATGCGCTGAGAGACGGCAGCCGGATTAACAGGAAAAAAGCTGTGATTCTTAATTATTGATGCAAAAGAGGCAAAAGCCACATGACGCAAAAACTCCACACACTCTCCTTCAACTATAGTCGGTAGTAAGACAATCAAATTCACACTCTGTTTGTTAAAAAACAATCCGGAATTAGGGTCATGAACCTGACTGTATGAACTTCAGAAGTAGGTCATTCCCTAGGACCTGATTTATATACACTATCTACTGTTACTTAAGTGTAGAACTGGACAAGGAATTTGATGTTTTAGATACTTGAATGTTTTTTTCTATTTCAAAGTTCTGGGAGAAACCAAACTCGCGTTCATGCAAAATTACATTACTACTTTAGGTTATTACAGACATTCAAAGCGCTACTTTTTTTTTAGCTCACCTGAGCACTTGTGCAATCTTCAATAGATTTGGTCAGGATGTTTGTCTACATGTTATCTTGGATGGGTTTGAAAATGGGTCATGTGGGGTCAAAAACTAGGTCACCAGGTCAAATCTTAGAAAAACCTTGTGAACACTCTACAGGCCACAGTTTTGGCCCAATCTTCATGAAACTTGGTCAGGATGTTTGTCTACATTCTTGGATAAGTTTTTTTTCCCAAAATTTTTTTATCTTGGATAAGTTCGAAATTGGGTCATGTGGGGTCAAAAAGATCACCAGGTCAAATCTTAGAAAAACCTTGTGAACACTCTACAGGCCTTAATTTTTGTCCCAGTCTTCATTAAACTTGATATGAATGATGACTGCATGAATTCCCTGTTGAGTGCAAATTCAGATAGGATCAATATGTAGGTCACTTAGTCAGATGTTAGAAAAACACTTTAGATGCCAGATTTTTTGTCATTATGCCTAACACAGCCATCTTACTCAGTTGAGCGACACAGGGCCATCTTGTCTTTTTTCAGGAGTAGATCTTCAAGTATGTAAAATTGGGTTGCTGATCTGATTTATAAGTGTCACGGATATATTGTTCACGCTTAAAATGGATATTTACAGAGCAAAATAACACGTTTACAAACAACAGCACATGAATAGCGATAAAGGTTATGAATAAAAGGTCTGTGTAACATATTCCATTCGTATTCCTAAGTGCAGAATTCCATTGCATGGATTGGCACTAAGCACGGAGAGGTACAGTTAAAATTGTCATGGAAAATATGCAAATTAGCAAGGTCAGCGATACCTGGTAAACGTTTGCAGATACTAAAGATGGCAGCAAGCAAAAACACAACCTATTTTACTTTTTGTTATATAGATTGTGTTTATTTTTATGCCCCTGCCATGATATAGCGGCACCTGTCTGTATGTGTGTGTCTGTGTGTGCAAGAATTTATGTCCTGGCTGTAACTCTTTTACTTGGTTAACTTATGCATGGTTGTGTACAAGTGATCCTTAGGTCAAGATGATGTGTAGGGAACAAGTACCAGGTTGCTAGCTTGAGGGTCAAGGTCACAACACTATGTTGACCTTAAAATCCTGTCCCAGCTGTAACTCTGTTATGTATGGTCATGTTTTAAAATAATTTGGCACAAGTGATCCTTAGGTCAAAAGATGTGTTGTGAATAAGAACGGTTCCTTAAAAAAAAGAATCAGGTCATTAGCTTGAAGTCAAGGTATAAGCACTCATTTGACCTTAAAATCTTTTTCTGCTGTAACTTTGGTCATAAGGATTGTTTATAAAAATAAATGGATACAAGTGATCCTCAGGACAAGACAATGTGTGCAAACAAGAACCAGGTGTTAGCTTGAAGGTCAAGGTCACAGCACTCAGTTGACCTTAAAATTTGTGTAAGCAGTCCTGTCCGGGCTGTATCTTTGTTGTGTATTGTCATGTTTTGAAATGACTTGGCACAAGGGATCCTAAATTAGGACAAAACAATGTCTCAAAAACAAGTACCAGGTTGCTTGCTTGAAGGTCATATATTTTTGTTTAGTCAGGGTCACAGCACTCATTTGATCTTAAAATTATCTTCTATTACGAGTTTCTCAACATATTTTACAGACAAAAATATCAACTATGTGCTCTATGGAAACATTTCTAGTTTATTTCATATGATAATAATTTATTTATTTTACTGTTTTAATTTCATATTCAATGATTAAGTAAAGAAATTAAGATTTTGAGCAAATGTAAACACTGGGAACTATCTCACATATTCACCTAAATATTGTAAGTATCTTACTTTATTTAGTGTGACAAACTTTTGAGTGATATATATATATATATATATATATATATATATATATATATATAAACTGAAATTATTTTTCCAAACTTTAAAGGAAAGGCTCTTTATTCATATTTGAGAAAAATGCTTTTGGTAATTTTTAGAACCTTTGACTAAAGAACAGTGTTATAAACAATAAACAATCAAAGGGCCACCTATAATGCCAAAACCCAGGGGAGGTAAGAGCAGATAATGACAGATAGATTTAATACATTATGACAATCATGAATTATTTTATGAGTTTTGGGCAATGAAAATGAAATATGCAGTCCATGAATAACCTTCGCCTTAACGATTCATAACAATCAAAATGAATTGGACAGCAAATTGAAAAAAAAAACTCTACAAATGATTCCAAATCAAATTAATGGCAAATTTTCTTCATATTTGCATTCAAATTAAAGTCCTGCTATTACCACAGGCATTTTTAGAATGACAAACAGCTTCACTCCATGTTAATCATCACCACCGCTTTTCCCTTGCGAGTTTGGGCTATCTTGAATCAGGCCACATTGAGTGCTCTCCCTTTAATTGACAATTGGATTTCTGTAATCTGAGGCTGCATCCAGCATTGATCTAATTGTTTTCAACTAACCTATTCAATATATTGTCATGAAATAACTCGTTATGACAAAAAAGGAACAGATAGGCTGCATACTTGAGCAAATACAGTAAATCCTGTACCAACGGTCACCTTGGAATAATGGTCCCCTGACAACAATGGCCATATCAGATTCCCCCCATGTATTTTTGTTCTTAAAATTCACTATAAACAACGGTAACCTGCCTATAGCGGTCAACGGTCAGTAATATCATATCCCCGCTGTGCTATAGCCCTTAGAACAATGGTCGCTAGGCAACTCGACAGCCTTACTCAAGTTACTGACTCGCGGGTTGAGCACGTGCCACCAGTTTCCGGAAACACCTGGGGAAATGAACTTGTCAGCAGACATCTCAATACACAGGGGTGGGAGTGGGGTAATATTCTGAGGGGTGAATTCTCATTGGTTAACTGGTCTACAAGATGCTTAACAACTTTGAGATCATGGTCCTGAGAATTGAGCACAACTGCTAATTGTCTAGCACATCAGCCGAAATGGGCCTGTTTGATTAATTATTGTTTTAACACCTCTTACAATAGTGACAATTACACACACCCCCAATCTCTCAATGGATGAGCATTTGTTAATTTGTCACCCAATCAGAAAAATAAAAAAACATGATAGATTTAATAAGCAAAGCAATCTAGTAATGATCACTCAGAGAATTACCGTCGAAGTGGTCAAATCAATATCGCTATTAAAAAAAGTCATCATGTTTAAGAGGAAATTTCTAACACTAGAAGACAGTGAAAGTAATCAAGCTCACAGATGGTGGAAAAAGCAGTCGACTGATAGCTGAAGAAATGGTTGTTGGACAAATCCAGATCCAAGGGATAGTGAAGAGAAAACAAGAGATTATGGAGGACTTTGCATGAAGTGGTTCACTGATGCTACAGGAAGGAAAATCAATGTGTCCTGCCCCCTCCTGAAGGAAAAGGCATTGAAGTTTGCTAGTGATCTTGAATTAGATACGTTCAAGGCATCAAACAAGTGGTTAGATAGTTTCTTGAAGCAGAACAACATAGTGTTCAAGGCAATGTCAGGGGAACATGGTGCCGTGAATATGAGTGTTGTGGAGGATTAAGAATCCGATGGAAATTATAGTTTCTGTGCGTGCATGTCTGCGCTTTCATTACCGGTGCAGATCGTTACGTATATAGATATAAATACTATTTGCATGTTATGGAAAGTACTGTAATAAAAATATTTCATAATCTACTGCAGTGTTACTGGTTAACATAATCGTTCAAACATGTCAACATAGTGATACATATTTTTAATTCGGTTAAAATTTAATGATGTTCAGTTTGGCTAGGTTCTATTGTATACACACAAAAAAAAAAAAAATCTTGTATTCTTGAGAATAAATGTTGAATGATACATTACTTATATGATTTTTAGCTTACCTGAGCACAACGTGCTCAGGGTGAGCTTTTGTGATCGCCCTTTGTCTGGCGTGCGACGTACGTCGTGCGTTGTTTGTCTTCAACAGTTTGGCTTGTTAACACTCTAGAGGCCATATTTTTTGGCCCAATCTTCATGAAAATTGGTCGGAATGTCTGTTAACATAAATCTTGGTCAAGCTAGAAAGTGGGTCATGTGATGTCAAAAAGTAGGTCAATATGAAAAATCCAACATATGTTGCTCATTTATAATCAGGTGAGCGATTCAGGGCAATCATGGCCCTCTTGTTTTCCTTTATTTATCCTTATTTCTTAAACTTACTTGTAAAATAATAAAAAATAATTCAGGCCAGTGAATTTTCATTCAGGCAAGTCAAAATTGTTAATTTACTAGCCCAACTTGCTTGTAAATTTCAATCCTAATTTCTATGACTGTCTCAATCAAACTTAAAGATAATGTCCTGATATTTTAGCTCTCTTGACCAAGATTGATTATGGCTGATATCAGACCATTAGGACTCTTTAACCTCTTAAAAAGTGAGTGAAATATGGCTTTTTTTTTGATAGGCCTTCTGCTAAGACAGTCCCAGTGATTTTTTTTCTGCTGATTTTACAGACTGTTTCCTCTGGCCAAATTGACAATTTTTCCTAAAATAACTACCATATTTTCCTATCGAAGTAGGTTTTTTTTTAGTTCACCTGAGCACATGTACTCAGAATGAGCTATTAGGATCGATGAATGTCCTATGTCTATCAGTCGTCCACAATTTGTTTGCACTCTAAAATCTTCATTTCTTAAGCAATCATTTTCAAACTAAATGACAATGTTTATTGCTACTTTATGACAATCTTTATTACCATAATCTCTTGGCCAAGTTGGATTACGGTTTATGTCACCCAATAAGGTCAGGAGTTATGGCCCTTTTAGAATTAAAAAATGCCAGACTGTAGCATCTTTATTTCTTCAGCAATCTTTAAACTTTATGAGAATTTATGTTTATAGCTGTATTCCCTCATTTAAATTCATTTATGGCTGATTTCAGCCAATTAGTTCAGGAGTTATTGCCTTTTTAGCTCACCTGAGCACAACGTGCTCATGGTGAGCTTTTGTGATCGCCTTTTGTGTGTGTGTCCGTGCGTCCGTCGTCAACAATTTCTTTAAACAACATCTCCTTCTAAACTGCTCACTGGATTTTGATGAAACTTCATAGGAATGTTATGGGACCCTTTACCAAAGTTGTTAAAATTATTTTGATTGGTCAAAAATCTAGGTCACAGGAGCTAAAAATAGCTTTTAAAAATGAAAATTTTAAAAATCTTCTTCTCTGAAACCACAAGGCCTAGCCTATTGATTTTTGGTATGTAGCATGATCTTATGACTCTCTACCAAGTTTGTTAATATTATGACCCTGGGGTCCAAATTGGCCCCACCCCAGGGGTCACTTGATTTAACATAGGCTAATATAGGAAAAAAACTTGAAAAATCTTCCTCTCAGAAACCACAAGGCATAGAGTTGAGATATTTGTTGTGTAGCATTGTCCAGTAGATCTCTACCAAGTTTGTTAAAATCATGACCCTGGGGTCAAAATTGGCCCAGCACCAGGGGTCACTTGATTAAACAAAGGCTAATATAGAAAAAACTTAAAATATCTTCTCCTCAGAAACCACAAGCCTGGGTTTAGATATTTGGTGTGCAGCATTGTCTAGTAGATCACTACCAAGTTTGTTCAAATCATGGCCCTAGGGTCAAATTTGGCCCCGCAATAGGGGTCAACTGATTTTACATAGGCTCATATAGAAAAAAACTTGAAAAATCTTCTTCTCAGAAACCACAAGGCCTGGAGTTTAGATATTTGGTATGTAACATGGGTAATAGACCTCTACCAAGTTTGTCAAATCATGACCCTGGGTCAAATTGGCTCTGCCCCAGGGGTCACTTGATTTTACATAGCCTAATGATACAGGTGAGCGATCCAGGGCCATCATGGCCTTTTGTTAATATTACTTATGATTTTTTATGCTGCAACCTTCAAATTTTGATCACATGTACTGTTTGGCATGTGGAATTAAAATGATCTTTCTGTATTTCTTCATGGAGTATGTATTCGGTACAACTATGCTATAGTATAGTAACATGCATAGGCAATGAAGGCAATATTTCTCAGGGAAGCATCTTCAGGGTGATCTTGGCCTCTTGTTTTATTTCTTTAGAGAATTAATTATTCATGGATTACATAAAATTTAAATGGTGATTTGAAACTATGACATGATTATACCACTTATAATAAGATAATTTCATTGTTAATCTGAAACACTTTCGTTCTCTTGAAATTTCCAAATTTTGACAATTTATTTTCCCAACAAGGAAGTTAAAAATCTAAAAAAAAAATGCTTAGTCCTGTTTTCAAATCAAAACCGATAATATAATTACATAGAGATATAACTATATTGCAAAATATAATTTTATAAGTGTTCAAACCCTTTCTAAGAAATATATTTTATATTGTTGACTTAAATGAATTCAAGAGTTATGACCCTTTTCTAAGAAACCCTTTTTTATTACTGACAGCAGCAGGTGTTTCAATCAAGTTTTTCTTATCTATGACTGAGGATTCTAGCAATCTATAAAACAGAATTAAAAACAAACAACCAGCAGAGATTTATCTAAACAAATTTGAGAGAATCATTTCCCTTTTTTGCAAAGGCTGACATATTCATTAAACTTTAAAGCAGCATCTGTTGATACCAATCTATAGATACTTGGTCATCCAATGCAGCCATCCATGATTGTAAAAAAAAAGGGTAGTTTCCCCACCACAGGCAATATTGAAACTATACTTAGAATTATAAAACCTATATTTAGATTTTCTATTTTCATTTGCCATCACCTGGTTGATCACATTTACTCTTTGTGCATGCCCTAACTTCATATTCTGATCTTATAAAATCTCTACTCTAAACTGGTGAATATGCTATGTTACAGAATGTGTCACATGGCATTTGCTTCAGGGATACCATATTTTTTATTTAACCTATTTCAAAGAAGTTGGGTTTATGAAATTAGCGTTTTCCCATGTAATGTGACCTGCACATTGAGTTTTATTTGTCAGGATACAAAGTCTTCACCAACATAAATGAGGGGGAGTAGAATTTTTTTCTAATTATTATTTGTGAATGAGCTGCTTTAACGATAAATACATCTTTTCAAATATAAATTTTTACATTAAAATTGTCATCACAATTTCAGACAAAATTAGTCCTTGACAACTAATGTCTAAATTGTTTATGCTGCTAAAGCCATGCTATTGTGTTCAGCTGTTATTCAGTGACAGATAATAATTATTTTTTATGGTGTCTGATGTAAATGGATGTCTGGTAAGGGTGTAATTTCTTGGTGCATTCTGAAAATGTGACCGGTGTCGATTTTTTTCTGATAAGTCCACCATTACAATTGTTTGCATCCCATAATAATTATAAACATTGTCAGTAATGACCATACCCAGACGCAGTATAATCCGTACCACATACCATATATTGTAAAATGGTGATTGTTCAAATATCATGCCTCATCTGAGATACATTTCTAGTCCTGACACAAGCTCAATTACACTCGATTGTCTCAGCCTTGCTATAATCCAAATATTTTATATCCCCTTTCGATCATTGATATTATTGCAGTTTTACTGTTCTAATATTTTAATGCCCCCAAATCAATAGGTTGGAGGGCATATTGTTTTTATCCTGTCTCTTTGTCTATTATTTTACTATTTTGGATAAAAGCTTGATATTTGGCATACATACTCCACTAATAAAACCCTTTCAATTGAAATCACTTACTTTGCATCTGACCCTCTTGGATAGGACCAAGAGGGGTTAGGCTCGAAAAGTGGCATATTGTGTTTTACGAACACATCTTGTTTTTACTATACAACAAGAGAGAAAGAAAACCTGTGATATTTTTCTGCCAATACTACCATTTAAGTTGTATCACTGAAGGTTAAAAAATCCAGATCAAATTGAAAAGGACGGCTTGCCCAGTTTATTACTAACTGGTCATTGCTTAACCATCAGCTGTTTTTGTTCTGAGTACTGGCGCTAGTTTAATAACCAAGTACTGTCAAATTTAACTTTTAAGAATTGTTGGCGCCTGCTTGTAAGAACTGTGTGTGTATAGGAAAAGATTGCATCAATAGTTTTATACAGATTGTTTCAAAAGATTTATATGTTTATTGCTACATCTGCTAAATTACAAACCAAACTGTTAAGGCCAATATAATAATTGGGCTGAAAATGATACATGGTTTCTGCGCATATTTTTTGTAAAAATTCAAAGCAGAGTACCAGAACAAGCATCTAAATGCTGATCACAGTGGTCGAAGTTGCTTCAGGTAAATAATTTCGAACTTTAAGCCCCTGTGTTTCTGAATGGTTGTTCCTTCCCACAAGTCATTGAAAATTTGGGAAACCCACATATGACATTTACACAATGGATAATCTCGGCTATTTGCCAAATGCAACATGTCCGAAATATTACGAGGACAATGATGAAAGAATCACGAATCCAAGTAAATTAATAGCTTTGCAGCCATGGTCACAAGTTAACAATATCATCTCCATGGTTACCATAACTGTTTAGCCGGCAATGATGCCCTCAGAACATGCTCTCTGGTGTTCTATTTTTGAACAGAGTTGCTTGAAACACTGTTCTATAGTAGCACAGATTTCTGCATAAATGGACAACATTTTGGGCTATATTTAAACATCTGTATTTAAATTTCCTACTTACTATGCAAAGTTTTAAGTTCCAAATTTTGTTTAACTAGGTCTCATCACTAAGTGGGGATGATTTTCATGTTTATTTCATTACAATTGCATAATGGAAGTAGAAATTGAATTAAATGTGTTGATAATCAATGCTGGAAATAACCTATTTGATAAACTGTAACAAAAAAAGAAAATGCACAAGCTAAAAAAATCGCAAATCATTTGGAGATATTTTAAACCAACACTGGCTGGAATTCCAGGGCAAGGTAAATAATAACTGATAATGGGGGGAGGGGAGGGGCACATTTTCTAATTTTAGATAAAAAAAAAATTATGGTATGATTGAATTTCATCAATTTGCCAATATTAAGTACCTGTGTATATAAAATGAATTGAAAAAAAGAACCTTACATAAATTTAATAAGGAAGGTTTGTTCTAGACTTGCTGCCACAAGAGTGGCAATGTGCTTATCGCTAGCAGTCAATTGAGACAAATAGTCTCTTTCCTTTTAATGACTTTTTTTAATGGATGGTTAAAGCAGGTTTATAACATTGAGTTTATTGGCATTGCTTGAAATTTTGGTCCCTGTTTATTAAATTTACTTTGATAAACAAAAGAAATGCAACATCAACACATTTAAAACCCTGTTCTCTCAGCACTATTATGCTTTGATTTCAATGAATAGAAGTGTATTCCCATCCAAATTGGGGGGGGGGCATGTAGATTTGCCTTTGTCTGTCGTCTCTGTCTGTCCAAAACTTTTTGTAATACAGACTGAATTTATGGATAATTATTCAGGACATGACTGTGCAATGGGTATTCAGCAAACCTCATAAAGTTGACGAGTTATGGCATTTGTTTGAAAATTTTGAATTTATGCTTGTGTGCATGTAACTTTAAAAGTATGGTATACAGACTTGAACTATATGGATATATTATTCAGACCTGATTTGTGCACCTGGTAATTTTATCAAACCCTCTTTGAAGTTGACAGAGTTATTGGCCTTTTATTGATAATATGGAATGCATATTGTCACATAGCGAATTATCAGCAACTTCATTATTGCAGGTATGTGGGTCTATTTGTTTTTACAGAAAATTTTACTTTCATATTGAATAGAGTCGCAATGTAAACCTTCTTCACAAACCGTATCGTAATCTAACAAACTTGAAAGCGTAATCCCCCGATAAATTCATCCAAACCTGATATGTGTTTTGGCAGCCATCGGTAATTTTTCAGTGAGGAAACCTTGTGTGTCTCATTTGAAGTCTTGAAATATGCTTCTGTGGCTACTTAATAGCATAAATACGTTACCTGTTATTACTTCAGGTATGTGTCTATTTGTGCACAGCTTCCAAAACAGAGTCCGCAAAATAAACCATTCCCTAAACCCCTAGTTACCGGAAGTGTAACCCCGTTCTCCAATTGTGTTTTGGAAGCCATCGAGTTTCAGGGTAACCTTGTGTGTCCCTTTCTTGATAGCTTCTGTGCGCTACAGCTCTCCTTTCTTATCTTTTCATAGCCTCGGCTGTGTTGTTTATATTGTTCTCTTGGTTTTATTCTATATATGTGTAGAATTCCCTATCTCCGTCCCGTATCGGGACCTTTTGCCTTGTGTCACGGGTTTCCGTGCTTCGGCTCCCGTGACACTGGTTTTTTTTTTGTTTCTTTTTTTTTTTTTTTTTGGTTTTTTGGTCTTCCCGTTTTTTATTTTGCATACATTGTTCTTTTGTATTGCTATTTACTATGTCGCAGTCCCGGGGTTCCTGCGGACATGTCAAGGCGTCCTGGGATTCCCATCAGTCCTGCCTATCATGTTCAGGGTGCTCTAGGGTCGACACCTGCACCGTTTGCGCTTCGTGGACAGACGAGATATGGAAGAAAGCCTCCTCCCGTCGGTCTTACTCTTCCCGGAAAAGGAAGGCCTCATCTTCCTCCTCCTTCTCCGGGTTCAGCGCTGCTGGGGGTCGGAGTCCCTCTCCCCCTCCCAGGAAGAAGGCTTCCCGCCACTCTCCGGAGAGGCCGCCTTCATCTCCTGGCTCCCTGCCCGGCTCTCCTTGTGTCAGCCCCAGGGGAGCAGTCAAGGAGACTACTCCGACCGGTCACCGGTCACCGGGCATGACCGGTCAAGACGGATCGTAGACCCACCTCAAGGTCACCGGTACCGGGCACCGGTCCCGGCCGGTCACCGGTCACCGGGCACCGGTCATCAATCACCGGTCACCGGTCATCATCGGTCTCAGAGACCCAAGACCGGTCATCACCGGTCATCGGCAAGAGATCTCCACAGATCAACGGCCAGGTCGGCTCATCACGCTAGACGTGTGGGTCGCCGGTCTTCGCCGATTTTGTCCGAGAATTCGGACTCGAGTTTTTCCTCAGGTAGCCCTGCGGTTTCTCCGCTTCGGCCACCTCCTCCTCCATGTTCAAGGGTGCCCAAGAAACGGTCCCACAACCGTTCCCCGGGTTTTTCCGGTCACCGGTCCCCTAGCTCTGCTACTCGGGACCGGTCCCCTTTACGCTCCACCACGTCTTCGAAGGTTCAAGGTGCGGACCTCAGACCTTTGACCCTTCCACATGGTGGTCCCACATGATGGGGGAATACGCCAGGCATTTCAGTTCTGCCTCCTCCCCCGTCATGCCGGGTGAACCTTCTTCTTCTAGGAGGGATCGGGTTTCTCTTCCACCAGAGACCCTTGATCACAGACTGTTCCTTCAGTCTCCTCCCTCCTCGGGTCCACAGGGCGCTTCTTCCGCACAGCCCCCTATGTGGCCCTTTTTCCCTCCATTTCCTTTTATGGGCTTTCCCCCTCAGGATGCTCCCCCATCGCGCCCTGAGGCTGGGTCTCCTCCCTCTACTCGCAATCCCCCTACTAGTGGGACTGCTCCGAGCGGACAATTGGAGGATGAAATCTCCCTTCATGCTCCGGAGGAGGACTCCTTATTTGCTGAGGACGTGCCTCTTTCGTCCAGCGCTCATTCTGAACCTCGTACTGACAATCCTCTCTCTGACGAGGATGAGGAGTCAGACGACAGTCGGTTTTCCATGGACAGGGCTGTTCAGGAGGTCTTTGCTACCTTACCTGCATCAGTATGCAAACCGGCCCCTCCTCCCTCCCGGAAGAGGTGCGAAGGTTACCTTGACCTCGTCGGTAAGCCTAAGGAATCCAAATCAGTCGAACCGGAGTTGCTCCCTTTCTCTCCGGTCGTCCGTTCGGCTCTGGAGGATTTTGAATCTTCATCCTCCTCTAAGCCAGGACCGGGCTGGTTTATTCCAACTTCAGACCTTCGGCCTTTGGGTTTTAACCCCAAGACCTACAAGTTTCCGGAGGGTGATTTTTCTATCCACCCCCCGAAACTGGACCTAGATGCGAGTCGGCTCCGGCTCAAGGTCCCCTCCTCCTTACCGCTTCAGCAGAAGGTCCTGGATCGCTGGGAACAACGCTCCCGCTTTCTTTCCGGCATCTCGTCGCATACTGACTCCTTCGTGGCCGCTCTTTCGGTCAAGCTACAACAAAAGGATGCTTTATCTGCTTCCGTCAGGCTTCTTTTAGAGGCCTTAGCAGCGACGGCAAAACATTCGATTTTGCTATCTCTCTCTCTCTCTTCCGAGATGACTCGCTGCAGGCGGGATGCCATCCTGGACGGCCCCAACAAGCTACTTCTCTCTTCTTCTCGAGAAAAGCTTAGGTCGGCCCCTCTTTCTTCTTCGTCCCTCTTTGGGGGCCGAATCAAGGAAGTAGCGGATGCCTCCAGGGAGGAGCAAATGCACGGCCTGGTGGCCTTCCAGCCCCGCACTCCTACTTCGGCTCCCCCTAAATTCCGGATACCGAAGAAACCTTCGGCTTCTTCCGGTAAATCCCCGAAGGACTCGGAAAAGGGCAAGCCTCAATCTCCTTTCAGAGGCAATCCCTCTTCCAGGGGCGCTCGCCAATCTGGTCCGCAGCGACCACGATTTCCGCCTTCATCGCCCCCCACCCCTTCTTCTACCTCTACCAGTCAAAGGGGTAGGAGTAAGCCCTAGGGGTACGTCCTTTCTTCCGCTTCCTCTTCCAGACGTTCAATTAGGAGGAAGAGTGTTTCTGCCCCTTCCAGTAGGCGGCAGACTCACTCATTTCATTCATCATTGGGAGACAATCACCGACGACCAATGGGTCCTATCTATCGTGAGACACGGGTACCGGGTTCCGTTCAGTCGTCCCCCTCCACTATCACGCTCTCCCATTCATCTCTCCTCCAATCATCCTCGTCTGGGACTCGCCATTTCAGATCTTCTGGAAAAAGGAGCGGTAGAAAGGGTCTCGATTCCAACCTCTCCGGGGTTTTACAGCTGTCTCTTTCTGGTTCCCAAGAAGGACGGCGGGTTTTGACCGGTCATAGACCTGTCTCATCTAAACTCCTTCATTCCGAAGGAACACTTCAAAATGGAAACAACTTCGTCGATCAGGGCAGCCGTCCTCCCCGGTCACTGGGCTGTTTCCCTGGATTTATCGGATGCTTACTTCCATGTATCTATCCATCCTCATTCCAGGAAATACCTTCGTTTTACGGATGGCCAAACTGTCTACCAGTTCAAGGCCCTTCCGTTCGGCCTGTCTTCGGCCCCCAGAATCTTCACCAAAATAGTTTCGGTTCTGGTCGCCAGGGTTCATTTTCGCGGCTCACGCCTCCTGGCGTATTTCGACGACTGGCTTCTTCTTCACATGGACCCAGTCGCTCTTCTCGACGAACTTCGATGGGTGACAGACCTAGCTCTCCGGCTAGGCTTCATCCTCAACTCCGAGAAATCGGAGTTGATCCCATCCCAGAACTTCACGTTTGTCGGGATGCAGTTTCTGACCGACCTAAACAGGATCAGAATTCCGGAACCCAGAATTATGTCTCTTCTAACTCTGGTGCGGGGGTTTTCGCGTCGGCAATCGATCTCAGCCCGCGAATTCCTATCGCTTCTCGGAGTACTCAATGCAGCAGCGGATCTTGTTCCGCTGGGCCGCCTTCACATGCGACCTCTTCAGTTTATCCTACTCTCGATCTGGCGTCCCAGTCGAGACCATTTACAGACCATTCTTCCGGTTTCTCCGGAATTGGTTCATCATCTCAGTTGGTGGAATTCCCCCTCGTTTCTCCGAGAGGGTGTTCCTCTTTCTCCTCCTCAACCGGAACTGTTCCTCTTCTCGGATGCCAGTCTGTCAGGCTGGGGTGCTCATCTGGAACCTCTGGGTCTCACGACCTTGGGTCTTTGGTCCCCTCAGGACAGTTCTCTTCATATCAACAACCTCGAACTCAAAGCGGTTCTACTAGCCTTACGACAGTTTTCTCCTCTCATTCGAGGCAAATCTGTTCTAGTATCTACAGACAACACGATTGTTGTCTCTTACATCCGCAGACAGGGGGGGACGCACTCGCCTTCTCTGTGCATGGAAGCATGGCACCTTCTTCATTGGTGTCAGGTGTCTTCGGTACTCATTCAAGTCAGACATCTTCCGGGTCGTCTAAATGTTCTAGCGGACCAACTGTCCCGCAGACATTCTCTTCTCCCCTCGGAATGGAAGTTACTTCCTCGGATCGCGACAACTCTGTTTGCGATTTTCGGGTCTCCGTCTGTCGATCTATTTGCTACCAGGCTGAACAACCAGCTCCCGCTGTTTGTGTCACCGGTATCGGATCACCGGGCTTGGGCGATAGATGCTCTGTCTGTAAACTGGGATCACCTATTTGCTTATGCGTTTCCACCGTTTTCTCTGATTCCCTTAGTTCTAAGGAAAATCCTGCGATCTCAGTGCCGGATCCTCCTTGTAGCTCCACTTTGGCCAACGAGATCTTGGTTCGTGGATCTTCTGGATCTTCTGATAGACGATCCTGTAGAACTTCCCCAGGTTCCGGACCTTCTGTCACAAGGTCGGAACAGGGTCCTTCACGACAATCCTTGCGCTCTTCGTCTTCACGCTTGGATGTTATCCAACAGCGAGTTAGACAGAAGAAATTTTCGGCAACAGTTGCCTCTATTATCTCTAAAGCCAGGAGACAATCTACTCGATCTGTCTACCAGGCAAAGTGGAAGGTCTTCCGTGATTGGTGTATCGCACGGCAGATTAATCCGGTCAAAGCTCCTGTCAGAGAAATCGCTAACTTTCTAGTTTTTCTTTTTAACGAGAAAAAACTTGCGGTCAGTTCTATCAAGGGTTATAGGTCTATGTTATCGAACACTCTTAAGTTTCACAGATCCTCTTCCCTTAGTTCGGATCCTTATCTTTCGGAAATTATTCGTTCGTTTGAACTGTCTAGGCCAGTTTCTCGTTCGTTAACTCCAAAGTGGGATCTTTCTTGTGTTTTACTGGCTCTTACTAAGGCACCTTTTGAACCTCTTTCTGAGGCTTCTCTACTGCACGTAACATGGAAGACGGTCTTTCTTATAGCAATGGCGTCTTCTAAACGTCGTTGCGAAATTCATGCCTTTTCTACTGAGGAAGGCTATTTACGCTTTAACAAATCTGATGGCTCTGTATCTTTGAGCTTTCAACCTGGTTTCCTTGCGAAAACCCAGCTCCCTTCGGTCTGTCCCCCTCCGGTAGTTATTCCGAGCCTTGCTAGGTCTTGCGCCAGGGGAGATCCTGATCGGCTTCTTTGCCCAGTTAGAGCCTTGAAGTTTTACCTCCAGAAGGTTAAATCTTTACGGGGTCGTCGTCTTCGACTTTTCCTCCCAATAAAAGGGGGGGGCGAAGTTTCGGCAGCATCAATATCTCGTTGGGTAGCCTCAACTATCAAGTTTGCCTATTCGGATCTTTCGGACAGGGATCTATCCTTTTTAAGAATTAGACCACATGAGCTCCGTGCTTTGTCTGCTTCTTGGGCTTTCTTGAATAAATCTCCCATGGATGATATTCTCAAAGCGGCCTCTTGGAAGTCTTTTACTACGTTTTCTTCCTTTTATCCCCGCTCACTGGCTAACCAATCACAAAACCTTGTGGATTTGGGTCCACTTGTAGTGGCTCAGACAATAGTTTAATCATCATGTCTGATGCCTCGGCGGCTTTGGTCGTTTCCTACTTCGGGTATCGCTGCAATCAAGGTTCTTTGTTAGCAACCTCCCGCCTTAGCGACGAAGTCATACCTGAAGTAATAACAGGTAACGTATTTATGCTATTAAAATGAAATTTTTGAAGTAAAATTAATTTTAATTAGTAAATACTTACCTGTTATTACAGAGTCCCACCTCCCTCCCCGCTTGCTGGCGGTTGTATCCCTCGATGGCTTCATATACAATTGGAGAACGGGGGTTACACTTCCGGTAACTAGGGGGTTTAGGGAATGGTTTATTTTGCGGACTCTGTTTTGGAAGCTGTGCACAAATAGACACATACCTGAAGTAATAACAGGTAAGTATTTACTAATTAAAATTAATTTTACTTCAAAAATTTCATTTTTGAAAAATATGGAATTTTATGCTTGTGATGATTGTAACTCTGAAAGTATTTGTACTACAGATTTGAAACTTCATGAATATGTAACTCAGGACATGACTTCCACACCTGGATATTGGCCTTTGTTTAGGAAAATGCAATGGGTGGGGGCATCTGTGTCCTTTGGACACATTTCTAGTTGTTTTTAACAAATGATAAAAATTTCTTACTTTCATATTTGAATTATAAAAGAATAAGAATAATTTTTCTTTGAAAATCATTGATATATTTAATGGAAATTACTGAAAGACGTATTTAAAAAAAAAGATCTGAAAAAAAAAAAAAAAATATGCACCAAGTACCATAACTTAGGAGAATCATCAGTAATCCGTGTGAACAGCAAGAACTTTGGAGAGGGCTGTGACATACCAAGCTTGTTAAAAACATGGTACTGATAAAATCATCTCCCTTGATTGACACGCAGCATATAAGACTAGTACTATAAATGGCAGGCCCAGTCTCAGGATAATGTGACTAGATGTGGTGAACAGTGAGGCAGCACTATACCTGTCTCATGAAGACAATATCCTCAAAAAGCTTAAATACTGTCGGTGGGACATTAAAAAAAAATAACTGTAAGAATCTGAACTAAGTTTTGTATAAACTGACATGGAGTAAACTGGCCAGATTGGTAATTAAGGTTCAGATAACACAAAATAAACCTGAAAACTGTGTTCACTCTAAATAAGTTTTACAGTGGTCCCTTTTCATCTCCCAAGAATAAAGGCATATAATACATTTAGTATTATCCACTTGGGGATATTTTGAAAGTTTCTTTTATCAGTATCTCAATGACATTTGCTATATGGGAGAATTTCTTTTAACCCTTTCCCTCATAGAGGACACCATGAAAAGACCTATGCGAACAGCATAAAACCAGATCAGCCTGCAAGTAACTCGCAGGCTGATCAGGTTTTATGCTCTTCGCTGCTCCTCAGTGGTCTGGAAATGAGGATTTTATAATTAAATTTGGTAAGGTTTAACTGTGGTTTTCTGCAGATCAGGCTTTATGTGATACCTATTGAGTGCGTCAAAATGAGTCTATATGAGGGAAAGGGTTAAAAACGTAAACTTGTCACACATTTGACTTAAATCTCCCACTGGACATGAACAACTTATAATGTCCAACTGAGACTTTTTTCTCAGGATTTTTTCAAGCAGGATTGTCCTTCAGCATAGCATTCAGTAACAATTAAAGCCTGTGAGTTACCAGTGTTTGCATGGGCTGATCATGTTTCATACTCTCTGCTTATGCCATACCTTCAACCTGTGGTAAAAGTGTGCCTAAATATTAACACCCATATCAAGTTATTTTGTTTAAGTTCTTTAAAATGATCCGATCAAAGACAACAATACCTTTGATCTTCATATAAAGCAACAATATTTCTGACTGCTGTTACAGAGCGTTGCATTTTATGAGAAAATAATGAAAATAATAATAGTGTTGTATTTGTCTGCCCATAAAGTAGTGATCACAATGTGAACTGTGTGGACATGTAATGGATAAAAGTCAATAAGTGACCTGAACGGTAATGAGCTGGCAGAGATAGTCTCTCTGTTCCCATAGCAACATAAATCACTTTATTTGTGTATCTGTTAATATACAAAGATAAGATAGGAAGCATTTAATTATCAGTAAGTTACAAGCTGAGGACTAAGGTTGTTGTGTCTGTCTGTCTGTCTGTCTGTAAAACCTTGAACAAGATCACCTTTACACAAAGTTTAGGTGAGGCCTTTGTCATGCATCATGAGTCCATTCCCTTGTTGACTTTTGCTTTAATTGATATCTCCTCATAACTTGCTGAGAAGATTTAATGAAACTTTCCAGAAAAGATTCTTGGGTGGAAGTGTACAAAAATAGCTTAAATGGTTCTGGGCCACTTAAGATGGCCACTATAGCTAAAAATATAGTTGTCCACATTAGCTTGTTTACACTCTAGCACTTTCATTTCTTCTTTTTTCAAACTTGGTAATCATGTTTATGGCCATAATCTCCTTTACAATTTTGATTATGACTAATATTGTCAGTTTGGTCAGGATTTATGGCCCTTGAATTATCAAAAAATGCAAGATTTCACTTTTCAACTTTTGTTTTGAATAACATTTCCTAAACCATTTAGCAAATTTTATTGAAACTGATTAGGAATGATCCTTGTACAATAATAGATGAAATTGTTCTGGTCTCAAGATCAAGATGTCCACCACTGCTAAGAATAGAATATTTTTTTAATGATATCTCCTCCTATACCTCGTAGCAGATTTTAATGCAACTCAATAGGAAGAATCTGTTCTTGGTACTATAAAATAAATAGCTAAAATCATTCCAGTCTGGTGAATAAAAAGGCTGCCAGAGGTAAAAGTAGAATAGGTCTCATTTATTGATGGATTTTAAAATTGCTTGGCACAAATGTTCATCAACATGAGATCTTATGCAGTGTGCAAGACCCTGGTCTTAGCTCCAAGGTCAAGGTCACAATTATGAGGTCAAAGTAAAAAGTGTTGTCTTTTTTTTGTGTCCAGCCTGAAAGTTTTTTTTCAAGATGGAAATTTGGAATAATTTGGCATCAGTGCACATTAAAAAAAGAGTTGCATGGCACCTTCAGAGGTCAAGGTCATATGTGATAACCAGATGTGCTTTTACACTTTATATTCATCCTAAGGCAATACTGAAAAGACATGTTTGTGTTGCGCTTGGAACTTCAAAAAATTTCAAAGTTATCTGAAGTAATCATTATATTTAAAGAAGATGTTTCCCATTTTATACCTAATGTTTTTGTCCAGAGCATAACTCATAAAGTATTAAAAGTATCAATATAAAAAATTCATTGGTTGATAAACATTGAGGAGAAGCAGAAGGGGGTAGATTTGTTACTCTTCATTAACCAGGTTTTCCAAAGGAAAACTCTGGTTATTAGACTGGGGTATGTTGGCGGGCGGGCGTAAACAATTTCATCTGTGCACAACTCCTCCTACATTTTTTAACGGATTTGGCCCAAACTTTTACAGAAGCATGATAACATGGTGGCCTGGCGCATATTTTCTGGGTTTTGTGGTTCGACTATTTTTGATGCATTTATGGCCCTTTGTTATTTTTTCACATATGTAATATATAGGGAAATATTCTTCTGTGCGCAACTCCTCCCACATTTTTCAACGGATTTGGCCCTTTGCCCCTTAACGGATGTAGTAAAAAGGGAAATATTCTTTCGTGCACAACTTCTACATTTCTCAATAAATTTTGTCCATACTTTAACAGAAGTACCTTCACTAAGTCACCCTGGAGAATATATCCTGTGTATTGCAGTTTGACCATTTTTGATGGAGTTATGCCCCTTTGATAAAATTCCTTGTCCGGAGCATAACCATACATTATAAGAGGTATTGACTTGAAACTTTATAGGTGCATAATCTCTTTGAGCGGAATGCAGTGTATAGGAACCTCACTCTGTGGTTCATAATTTTGGAGTTACATGTTTGCCCCATCGTAAAAATTCCTGATATGGAGCATAACTCCTTAATTTTGAAATATATAGTAATGATTGGTTTTGCAGTTTGATCATTTTTGATGGAGCTATGGCCCTTAGTTATTTTTTTCCATTAGATTTAACAGACATTGAGCACAAAACTATTTGACTGATATAAATAATCTGTACTGGGACATTGCGAAAAGAAAACCTGGTTTTGTGACAATTCCTGTCACTTGTTTTATACTTTTTAGTTATTGCCCTTTGTTATATGTTTTACTTTTTTTTTACCTTATCCAGTAATGCTCCATTCTCCAAAACCATCATACACTGACAGCTGTTGTTTGTGTGACAAACAAACATTTGGGAAGCATCAGCCATCTCCTATCATTGTTTCCTGTTTTAAGAATTGATAAAAAATGTTGTTGGCATTGCAACAAAAACAATAAGAAATAAAAAGAGAAAAATCTAATGTTGGCCATGTAGGGGACTCATTCGAAATTGTTTTTCTTCAGCCTTTTGTTGCATTTTCCTTTTTTACTTTAAGATAAAATGTTAACAGTTCAGATCTCTTGGAAAAATGTAACATTCTATTGACAATTGTTCAATCATTATGCCACTTGTCAGTGTAACTTATGTAATCTGATAAAAGAATTATTTGGAGCAAATAAACAGTATCTTGTTGAGTAGAAACAGAGACACTATCAATGCAAAACTTGTTAAGTCGTGGGGATAAAAGCACCTTTGGCAAGTTCTTTCAGCAAATCAGTTGATTGAATTGGTATAAATAATTAATCACCAGATATTTCAGTCTTCAGCAGGTTTCATGCTGTAATATTGTGGATCAGCAGCCTCCTTAAAAGAGTGTCTAGCCTTGTGATTGACCGTTTCAATATTTCTGCATGGAAGGTTTGAGTCCCATCTTCCTGTATTGTAAAGAGTCTTATAATTTCCCATAAAGTTAAGCCTTTCAGTTTTTAGCTCACCTGAGCACAACGTGCTCATGGTGAGCTATTGTGATCGCCTTTTGTCCGTCGTCCGTCGTCCGTCGTCCGTGCGTGCGTGCGTGCGTGCGTGCGTCCGTCGTCAACAATTTGCTTTAAACAACATCTCCTCATGAACCGCTGAAGGGATTTTGACCAAACTTCACAGGAATCATCCTTATGATGCCCTCTATCAAAGTTGTACAAATTATTCAGATTGGTTAAAAAAGTAGGTCACAGGAGCTAAAAATAGATTTTAAAAATGCAAACTTTGAAAATCTTCTTCTGCAAAACTACAAGGCCTAGAGCTTGGATATTTGGTATGTAGCATCATCTTATGGGCCATTACCAAGATTGTACAAATCATAGCCCTACGGTGATAAATGACCCCGCACCAGGGGTCACTTGTTTTACATAGAGTTATATAGGAAAATCTTTAAAAATCTTCTTCTATGAATCCATTAGGCCTAGAGCTTAGATATTTGGTATGTAGCATCATCTAATGGTTCATTACCAAGATTGTTCAAATCATAGCCCTACGGTGATAAATGCCCCCGCAAAGGGGTCACTTGTTTTACATAGAGTTATATAGGAAAAGCTTTAAAAATCTTCTTCTATGAATCCATAAGGCCTAGAGCTTAGATATTTCATATGTAGCATCATCTAATGGTTCATTACCAAGATTGTTCAAATCATAGCCAAACGGTGATAAATGCCCCCGCAAAGGGGTCACTTGTTTTACATAGAGTTATATAGGAAAAGTTTAAAAATCTTCTTCTATGAATCCATAAGGCCTAGAGATTAGATATTTGGTATGGTTCATTACCAAGATTGTACAAATCATAGCCCTACGGTGATAAATGCCCCCGCAACAGGGGTCACTTGTTTTACATAGAGTTATATAGGAAAATGTTTAAAAATCTTCTTCTATGAATCCATAAGGCCTAGAGATTAGATATTTGGTATGAAGCATCATCTTATGGTTTATTACCAAGATTGTACAAATCATGACCCTATGGTGATAAATGACCCCGCACCATGGGTCACTTGTTTTACATAGAGTTATATAGAAAAAACTTTAAAAATCTTCTTCTATGAATCCATAAGGCCTAGAGATTAGATATTTGGTATGAAGCATCATCTTATGGGCCATTACCTAGATTGTACAAATCATAGCCCTATGGTGATAAATGACCCCGCACCAGGGGTCACTTGTTTTACATAGAGTTATATAGGAAAATCTTTAAAAATCTTCTTCTATGAATCCATAAGGCCTAGAGATTAGATATTTGGTATGAAGCATCATCTTATGGTTTATTACCAAGATTGTACAAATCATGACCCTATGGTGATAAATGCCCCCGCACCAGGGGTCACTTGTTTAACATAGAGTTATATAGGAAAATCTTTAAAAATCTTCTTCTATGAATCCATAAGGCCTAGAGATTAGATATTTGGTATGAAGCATCATCTTATGGTTTATTACCAAGATTGTACAAATCATGACCCTATGGTGATAAATGCCCCCGCACCAGGGGTCACTTGTTTAACATAGAGTTATATAGGAAAATCTTTAAAAATCTTCTTCTATGAATCCATTAGGCCTAGAGCTTAGATATTTGGTATGTAGCATCATCTAATTGTTCATTATCAAGATTTTCAAAATGGTGGCCCTTTGGAGATAAATGACCCTGCACTAAGTCTTCTCCTCTGAAACCATAAGGCCCAGTGCTTATATATTTGGTGTGTAGTATTGTCAGGGCTAAAATGTTTAAGATTGAGTTATATCAGAATTCTTGTCTGTTTAAAAACCTTGTAATCAGTTGTAGCAATGGTACTCAGGTGAGCGATCCAGGGCCATCATGGCCCTCTTGTTTAGAGTTATTTAAGCAGTTCTGTTTTAAGGGATAAGTAATAGTTGAATGCTTAACTATGTAACTCATAGGAAGTGGGAGTGGGGGAGGGTCATATAATTATTTATGAACCCCCCCCCCTTTCATGTCAGATCCCTTTGTCCATCATTATTCTGTCTGTCTGTCCCAAAATCTTGTGTTGTAAATATCTTCAAAACTATATGAGCCAAAACCATGAAACTGTTGGGATGTTGGGTACCTGGAGTTTTGTTTAATAATTCATCTAATCATAGCAGAGTTATGGACCCTGACTTTGTGAAAATGGTCAATATGAGGAAATAATTTATCTATGTTAAAGAAATATTGACCATATGTTTACTGATCAATTAAAACATCCATACTGAGTGGAGCCTCATTTCAGCCTTCAGCAGTACTTCTATATAATATATCGTTGCTTTGTGTTTTTTAGCTCACCTGAGCACAAAGTGCTCAAGGTGAGCTTTTGTGATCGCCCGTTGTCCGTCGTCCATCGTCCGTGCGTCCGTCCGTCGTCAACTTTTCGTTCAAACGACTTCTCCTCCTAAACCACTGGATGGATTTTGACCAAACTTCACAGGAATCATCCTTATCATGACCTCTATCAAAGTTGTTCAAATTATTTTGATTGGATGAATAAGTAGGTCACAGGAGCTAAAAATAGATTTTTAAAATGCAATCTTAGAAAATCTTCTCCTGCAAAACTGTAAGGCCTAGAGCTTTAATAATTGGTATGTAGAATTGTCTTATGAACATCTACAAAAGTTGTTCAGATCATGACCCTTGGGTCAAAATTGGCCCCGCCCCAGGGGTCATTTTATTTTTCATAGGTTTATATAGTGAAAAACTTTAAAAATCTTCTTCTATGAAACAATAAGGCCTAGAGCTAAGATATTTGGCATGTAGCATTGTCTAATGAATCTCTACAAAAGTTGTTCAAATTATGACCCTGGGGTTAGAATTGGCCCTGCCCTGGGGGTCACTTTATTTACATAGGCTTATATAGGGAAAACTTAGAAAAATCTTCTTCTCCGAAACCGTATGGCCTAGAGCTAAGATATTTGGCATGAAGCATTGTCTAGTGGATCTCTACCAAGTTTGTTCAAATCATGGCCCTGGGGTCAAAATTGGCCCCGCCCCGGGGTCACTTTATTTACATAGGCTTATATAGGGAAAACTTAGAAAAATCTTCTTCTCCGAAACCGTATGGCCTAGAGCTAAGATATTTGGCATGTAGCATTGTCTAGTGGATCTCTACCAAGATTGTTCAAATCATGGCCCTGGGGTCAAAATTGGCCCCGCCCCGGGGGTCACTTTATTTAACATAGGCTTATATAGGGAAAACTTAGAAAAATCTTCTTCTCCGAAACCGTATGGCCTAGAGCTAAGATATTTGGCATGAAGCATTGTCTAGTGGATCTCTACCAAGATTGTTCAAATCATGACCCTGGGGTCAAAATTGGCCCCGCCCTGGGGGTAACTTTCTTTACCATAGGCTAATATTGGAACAAATCAAGAAAAATCTTCTTCTCTGGAACCATATGGCCTAGAGCTTAGATATTTGGCATGTAGCATTGTCTAGTGGATCTCTACCAAGTTTGTTCAAATTATGGCCCTGGGGTCAAAATTGACCCCGCCCTGGGGGTCACTTTCTTTAACATAGGCTAATATTGGAACAAATCAAGAAAAATCTTCTTCTCTGAAACCGTATGGCCTAGAGCTAAGATATTTGGCATGAAGCATTGTCTAGTGGATCTCTACCAAGATTGTTCAAATCATGGCCCTGGGGTCAAAATTGGCCCCGCCCTGGGGGTCACTTTATTTAACATAGGCTTATATAGGGAAAATTTAGAAAAATCTTCTTCTCCGAACCGTATGGCCTAGAGCTAAGATATTTGGTATGAAGCATTGTCTAGTGGATCTCTACCAAGATTGTTCAAATCATGGCCCTGGGGTCAAAATTGGCCCCGCCCTTGGTGTCACTTTCTTTAACATAGGCTAATATAGGAATATATCTAGAAAAATTTTCTTCTCTGGAACCTTATGGCCGGGAGGTTTGATATTTGGCATGTAGCATTGTCTTATGATCTCTACCAAGTTTGTTCAAATAATGGCCCTGGGGTCAAAATTGGCCCCTCCCAAGGGGTTTCTTTCTTCAGCATAGGCTAATAAAGGAAAAAAATCTAGAAAATTTTCTTCTCTGAAATCATATGGCCGGAAGCTTTGATATTTGGCATGCAGCATTGTTACCTTGATCTTTAACCTATCTTTTGTAACTTTATGGTGGGACATTTTATCTTTACTCAGGTGAGCGGATTAGAGCCCTCGGGCTCTTGTTTTCATTCTGGGACAAAGCGATGTCCTTTCGAAAAGCCTCAAAAACACATAGCGCGTTCCACGGTGAAATCAGGGCGGTATGTTTAACCAGTTATATAGACAATAATACAAAATTACTGCACCTGAAACAACCTTGAGTAGAAGAAAAGCATTTCTTATACCACAGAAACAACTAACTTACGGTGACAATGTATTTTAAACTGAAATTCAATGAATAATTAGCACAGGTTATTGACCCATTTCCATGTATGCATGTTGACATCATACTGATAGCTGATTGGTACATTTTCAAAGTATGATTGATAGTGAATCCATTTTTATACCCCCACAAATGAAATTTGGGGGGGTATATAGGAGTCACCCTGTCGGTCGGTCGGTCCGGCAGTTGGTCTACAAATATTTGTCCGCAGCATTTCTCCAAAACTACTGTACCTATGTTGATGAAACTTCATAGGTAGATAGACCTTGATGAGAGGAAGTGCAGTGCATAAGAACCATAACTCTGCATGTATTTTGAAAGGAGTTATTGCCCTTTGTCATTTTTAATCTTTTGATTTTGTCCGGACCATTACTCCAATACTAAAGTAGCTAGGTTGATGAAACTTCATATGTAGATTGATCTTGATGAGAGGAAGTGCAGTGCATAAGAAAACCACAATGTAAATTCTTAAAGACAGGTTTTTGCAAACAATAAATATGGATGTGAACCATAATTAGACTGCATTTTTATTCTCCTCAGCTACAGATCTTGGGGGCAAATTGTTTTCTTCTGTGTGTCTGTATGTGTGTCTCTCTGTCTATCTGTCTGTCTGTCAAAACTTTTTAGCATTGTCCAAAACTTTTGAACCATTGCTCACACTAACTTTAAACCTTACATACATGTAGTCTTTCACTCACGCAAACTTTTGAAACTGTATTCCTACACATGACAGACTTCCGGTGTGGGTATTGATCACCTTTAGTGATAATATTTTTTTTTGGTATGCTTATAAGCCAAAATCCTATGTGTGAACATTCGTTTTATGTGTCATGTGAATACATCCTGTGTCAAAGATGGGGGTGGGGGTATGAATCACCTTCAGTGATAGTTCTAGTTATTTTTAAATGAAATTTAAAAGGCAAGTATCAGATATGGGGAAGAGTGATTTCTGTGACTTATGACTTTTTCATTGTCATCAAGATATTCTTTGTTTGTCATTGTATTGAAACATTCACATATCACAAACTTATATGCATGATCAGAAGTACTTGATGATTCTGGGTTAAAATTTTCGCCTATTCCAATTTGAAAATTTATTTATCCTTAGTAATGGGGTTTTCTAAAGGGAAGAGGATGTCCACATTTGAGGTATTTAAATTCCCTGTAATGATTCCACTACATTTCGGACCTCATGGCCTTTCACGAAGATAGCCAAGGATCCCTAATGTTTCATTAGGGTACCTTGGTTATCTTTTGAGAGGTTGAGTGGTCCAATACATAGTGGAACCACTACAGAGATTTTACCTTAATAAGCTTAAATGGATGCATTTCAGCATAATTTTGTACTCAGATTTTTGCCAGTAACTAAGTGTTTTTTTTGTTTTTTATCAAATTTTACCTTTGTTTCTCAGGTGTTAAATAAATCCTGCTCCATTCCAGGACTGATTATAGATGTTGGATTTGGCATGGTGCTTGGAAGAAATTCTTGGATTATCACAGCTACTTTACAGTATTTTTGTAGGAGGTCTGGCATAAAGTCAGTTGTTGTATACCTATATTAAGCAGTGCATGGTCCAGCAGTGGATATTTGATACAAGCACTTGGCAAATTATGGATTAGATAAGATTTAAACCAACAAGACTGAGTACATAACTTCAAATGGTTAAGTCTCGAAGGGTTTTATTAAGCTGCAGTCCATCAAACCCTCTTTCACTTGAGTCACACACAACTCTCGAGTTCCTTAAGCAGTTTGATTCTCATCCACTACTCTGTAACTGAGTCTATATCCTGGTCAACTATGAACTCATGATGCCATTTTTCTAAGTCTTTCAGTTATTTGATACTTAAAGGTAATTTTTGTGGCAAAAAAAAGAAAGATAAGAGCTTTCGTGGAAAGAGATTGACTCCAAAGAAAAACTGTTTGATCCAGTAACAAAAACTTTCTATTTTTCAGAAACAAATACCTTGACCTTGAAGGATTAAAGATTGAGGGTCCATTTTTGTTAGTATAACAGTTGAGGATGAGAAAGAACATTTACAATACTTTGATCAACAAGTAACTGGTGTTGTATGCAACACATAAAGTCCCCTACCGGCTCAACCTTGACTCGATATGGTAATCAATCCCATTTTTTGCCATATTTTCACTATTTCCGTTACCATAGCAACCACAATTTTAGTCGAAGAACAAAAATAAAATGACGTGCATAATCTACACATTGCCATCTAGTCATATACCAAGTTTCATCAAGTTTGCTTGCTTAGTTATCGCGGGATCCCATTTTTTACCATATTTTCACTATTTCCGTTACCATAGCAACCACAATTTTAGTCGAAGAACAAAATAAAATGATATGCATAATCTACACATTGCCATCTAGTCATATAGCAAGTTTCATCAAGTTAGCTTGCTTAGTTATTAAGTTATCGCGGGATCCAGATTTGAGCGGACAGACGGACGGACAGACGGACGGACGGACAGACGGAGGGCAAACCTATAGTCCCCTCTGGTGTGAACACCGGTAGGGGACTAATAATCGTAATTAGTCCCCTACCGGTGTTTACACTGGAAGGGACTATAGGTTTGCCCTCCATCTGTCTGGAAATCTGGATCCCATGATAAAGCACTTAAGATAATATCGTGAAACTTGGTAAATGAATAGATGGCAGTATTGAGATTCTGCATGTCACTTTATTTTTTTTCTCGGACCAAAATTCTGGTTGCTATGGTAACGCAAAAATTATGTACCTCACCGGTAGGGGACTCAAGTGTTGCATGCAACACTAATTACTTTTAATCATAATGATATTGTGATCACTGAAAATCATTTCAATTACTCATTTTTTAACCTTTGCAGCAAACTAATGCACAGGACATTAATTACACTCTCAGACATAAAATCAAGAGCATTCTGCCTGCAATAAAGACATTTTTGGCTTTTAAAATTGGGCAAATACTTCCTGATTGCCTGTTTAAAGACATTATTAAAGCAATCAATAGTATCAGTACCAGAGGTCTTTAGAAAAAAAAAAGATGGCTTTGTAGAGATATTGAGTGCTCATACTTGAATGAAAAAGAAACATTTTCATCATCTGGTACCAATATACCTTTCTAGCTTTAGCAGTTAAAATATAAGCCCTGCATTTTCCATGACTCAGTAAACAGCTCATAAAGGGTGTCACAATCAAAGCCATGTGTTCTTTTGTGTAAACCAGGTCAACCACTGACTTCCTATTATCCCAGTGTATTGGATAGCCTGCAAGTCAATTTTAATATATTTGTCAACACTGGAAATGTCCATTCCACCAACTTTTCTTGGTGCTGAGTAATACTAAAATATTGAGGCATATTTCGGCATTCTTACGTCCTTAGTATTTTGTCTAATTAACAGAATGTACTTGACAGTAATGTAGCTAATCAAATTAACTTAGTCATTTACTAAAATGCATAATAGAATGAATATGAATGCCATAATGTGTTCCTCAGCTTTATTTAAGTTTTTAAGTTCTACATGTACTAAGGGCTTAGTGTTGTTGATGGAATACAAGCCATGAATAAGTCTCCCTACAGGATTGAAATTAATTGATAATTACAAAAGGTAATGCCTCCTATAGCACAAGACCTATTAAGGACACCCATTGAGCATTAATGTTGTCAAAGCATCTCCATGACACTTAAACCCCACATGTATACAACCTCTTGATATGATGTCAACACTGCAGACATGTTGCTGTATGATTTATCACCCAAACTTTCTTTTTTTGATGGTTCATAACCATTAACAAAAAAATATATTCTGACCAAGAAACAGGAAAAACTTTGAAACTGTGTCATCTGTAATGAAATGGTGGCCAAAAGGCAAAAGCATCGACCAAGGTGTTAATTACAGGAACAGGCGGCCATAGGGTCTGAGTATGGTTGTCAAGGAGATATAGGTAGGTTTTGATATTGACTTCGAGGAATCGCATAGAAATTATATAGGATATACTATCTAGGTACCAAGGACAGAGCTCAAGGAATCCAAAATCGTATGTTTGAAGAATTGCCCATAAATTTATACAGAATAAGAAGGGCTAAATCAAGGGACCGGGCTTTTAGCTTGAGTCAGGTATTCAATGAATCGCCACATTGAGGTATCGTGTGACCACTGTTTATGCTTGTGATAGGTGCAAATTATTTAGATATACCATTATAAATTAATTGCTGAGATATTGGCATTTTTTTTCTAGGAGAGTATGAATCTTGTCCAATCTGGAGTAGTATCCCTTGTATTATAATATAGAAATATATGACCCACCTTTTGTGTCAGACCTCTTTGAATCTGGGAGGTTGTGTTGATCCCCTGCCATGACAAACTAAAATTGTTAATCACATTGGCCCAATGTCAGGACAATATGACAGGGTGCGGTATCATATAATTTGCCTATAGCATGATTTTGCAGTGAGGTAGCATTCATTTATCTCAAGTACACAAAAGTCCAAAATAGCAGTATCATGATTTGTATACATGTTTCCCTTGATGTTGTACACTACTTGCCACAGAACTACTGTGTGGTTGTGTTTGATGTTGTTGTTTTGGACTGATCAAGTACACGGAGATATCTGATAAAATCCACTGACCTGAAGGCTTCTTCAAATGCAAATGTATCATTCACAGTGTAGTTTTGTCAGTCAAGTCATTTTAGACTATCTACTTGATGCAGTTTTGTTTGTTTGTTTCAGTCATTTAGAGTCTTTCTATTTGAGACAGATATAGTGCTGCACACTGCAATATCACGCCAAAGACATATGGCATAATACGACACCCAGTCACATTATCCTGACACGAGCCAACCAGCCCTGTACTACGCTTATATACCACAGTTGCTCAGTAGTCATATCTGTAGAGAGTTGGTATCATGTTTTGATTGTT
>CM037778.1:56742990-56792990 GCA_021229015.1 Solen grandis
ATTCCTGTTTCCCTGTGGGTGGAATTCCAAGCAAGGTTTGATATCATGTACAACCAGGCTTTTTCTAAGTATAATTACAATTAGATCCACCACTCAAGATAATTAATTGCCAAACCAACATGCAACCCCTTGAAAAAACGGGACCAAGTCAGGATGAGATGGAAAATGATTCAACTCACTACCAAACCTGTCTCGATGGTGTTACAAAAAGTTGAAACCAATGAAGACTTGATAGAATCAAAGCAAGTGTCTTTACCTTTTTTAATAGCAAAAAATGATCAAGATAAAGTAATATACAGCACATAGGGGATTTCAAGAAGGGGTAAGTAAGGTCAATGATAAATATGAACTTGGTTAAGCGGGTGAAGATTTTACTGAACAGAAAAAAAACTATGTACATGTTGTAAGAAAACTGCTCTCTGGATTGCAGAATATAATCATCATATATTACAAAAAAAGCTTCATATATCTATACAAGCATTATTTACATATTTACAACACAACCAATACATTAATTGTAATATGCATATGATAAAAATAATTGTGAGAATAAAACAAATGAAACCCCTCCTTCACAAGATACAAGCTCACAATGTCTGATCCTAAGAAGAACTTTCCAATCCACTGTAATGAAAACATTTTGTTTCCCCTTGGGTTTTTTATTTTATTTCTGTGAAGCTAGGTTTAATACAATAATTTTGCATGTCAGGAAATATCACTAAGAAAGGGGGAGTAACCAGGCTAGAGGTGGTCATTGGCAAACAAGGACTGGTCCTGACAAACATGCTTCAACTTACCAATCAACAGGCTTCAACAAATAAACACTGTTCCCATCTCCTTTCGAGCCACCAAACTTTGTCAAACCCCTTAAATTACATGGACTCAAACTGTACAACTGAAACTAAATCTGTTCACACCCTATTAACGCGAGTCACACTCAACAATCCTTGCATTTATAGGTATCATCACTACAAAAATAATTTGGATTAGGCCATGTTTTTAAATAGTAGCGTGTGGGGTGAGCAGTTTGATCAATATAAAGATGTGATCCCCAAATATCTGCATGAAATTGTAAGGAAGTAAGCTTTATTCCCGCAAGACTATTATGCCTGATTTTGAAGAAATGGAGAGCCCAATTATCTAAACTCAGTATAATGTTGATACAGGTAATATGGTATCTTATGATGGTATGGTGACTGTTTTTCTTAAAGTCAATCAAGTCTACTGATAGACCCTCTTGATCCATGCTTATATAATGACAGCAGAATTTTAACAATAATATGAGCATACTATTTCTCCACTTACACTGCTCATTAACACAAAAACTTCATAGATATACAAGGAATACACACATCACCTCCTTGTATATGAGGTATATTGGTTTCATCAAGATCTGAAGTATATGCCAATAACACATGTATGTGATGGACTGAAACACAACCTACAATGCTTATATTTCACATACATTATATTATGACTAACACGTAATTGTCTTTCAACATCTGTTTTAATAATGCAAGCTATTTAGAAAGTGTACATGTTAAATGATATTCACCATTATGATAGAAGATTTGTACATGTACTTAAAATATATATTAAGCTCTAAACTCGCAACAGCAACATTGTCTTAAAAGAAATTTATTCACATGCAATTCATGAAGGCCATCTACTTTAAGAATGTAGGCCAAGAATGCTGTAACAGAGACACCATATAAGGACAATGCTGCTCCGTCAATGACATGCCCCTGTACAATGATTCCACCTGATATGTACTGTATATTTTGTAGCGATGATGGGACTTTGTTCACTTGAGACGTCCCCGTCCTTCCTGGATAATGCGCCGAAGCTTGGCATTGTCTGCAGAGCTGCTGCTCACAGGAACTGGGATTCCCGACCCCTTGTAACTCATCCTCCCTCCTGACGACGGCGTTGGTAACCGGCCATCACTCACTCGACCATCCATAGGGCCCTCTGGCGATCCTCCTTCTGCTCCCCGCATTGCCAGCGACAGCCGAGTGGGCACCCGCTCCTTACCCCGAGGGACGCCTGTCCGAGCCATGCCTGCATAGAGACAAGACACTGTAAAGCTCTCATTCACAACAGCAGCTCTCTGTGCAGTGCAGAAGTGTCCAGTGCAAATCAGTTACAACATCTCTGATTATAATACAGTTCAAAACATGGACACATTACCTTTGAAATTATCAATTTTTGTGATATTGTTACATGGTACACTGTAACACAGTACCTAGGTTTTGATCCCAAAAGCAGCATTATAACGGATCTGCACTGTAGTTTGCGCATGCAAGTGAAAAGGATGATATAACTTGAAAAATTGTGTGGATATATATATATACATATGATGAAGTCAAGAGACCATGATATTCAAGTGCACAATGTCCCAGATGGCCAGAACCTTCTAGAGGCCATGCACTACCAAAGTAACCAACATGCATTAGTCCTTGGCCACTAGAGTGGATAATCATTCATAAAGGAAACCAAGCAGACAACTTTGCAATTCAAGAAGATAAAACATGCAAGGTATGATATAATAAAAAGAAACAAAATTAAAGTACATGACTGGTCTGTTAATAACAAAAATAATTCTTAAAACATAAAGCATTAAAATTAACTGAGAATTATACAGAAATCAAAGAAATAAAAATACAACTAGATGCACATATGTATGAATATACAAGCAGTACAGATGGAATATCCAAGTGGGATTTGACAGTGTACCTAGCATTTTGTGCAAAGTTTAGAAAGCAAAGTGGGAAAGAGAAGGCACAAAAAGGGTTACCATTGGTCTTGATGGTTCCAGATTAAAATTCTTGATCCATCTTCTTCTGTACTATGCGCAAGACTCACGAACTTCTTGGGGAAAATACATAAACACGAGAAGGCCACTTGTTGTCGTCTCAACCCAGCTTGTGAAAAATCAAGCTATCACCAACCTCAAACAAGACCGGGTCACTAATGATAAGGTCCAAAATAGCATTCAATGTTTTAATTAAATTTAATTTTGTTCTGAAAAATAATTAGGGGTAAAATGATTGGTTTTATCCATTTTACATTACTAATGATTTCCTTTTATATTTCAGGATTTTATACAATAAAAAAAACCTTGAGGTTACCATTAGATATATGCCTGGGACAAACATTGACTTGATCTGGTCTTATCCAAGAACTGCCAGAGTATATTGGAGTTAATAGTGAAAAATCTTAAAGAAAGAACATTCAAATCCAGGAGGAATTTGCAAGCTAGGACTCTAAGAAATATACTTTCACTTGTATTCTCAAGATCTTTAGCTGAATAGAGCTGAAAATTGAAAATAAAATCATTTGTTCAGCAGCTATGCAATATGAAGACACCCCTCCCCACAAAATTTTACTGGTCTCGAAACTGAACTTTATAAACCTCAAAACCATGGAGGCTTCTCTGCCAGAAAGATGTTTAGTACTGTCTAATGTGATACATCATGATAGGCAATCAAACTATTACAATAGCTATAGAAACCCCACATTCCCATGTAAATGGTGCTGTACATTTTTATATAGTATTGCATTCTTGATCGTTAGCATCTTTCAGTACACAATCTGAGTATATTTCTATATATTATGTTTTAATACTTTTTCCCAAAATCACTGATAAATAGGCAGGATAGGGAATCCGTTAATAATGCATTAAGCAATTTGAATATATAGATAAAAAAATGTTATAAATATATAGCCTCTGAAGATTAAGACTGTCGATACACCCAATACATGTGATTGTAGTGTGGCCTTAAAACGCATGTTGTTAAGTGGAAGCGACTGAATGAAGCAGGGACACATACTGAATAGATGACGGTGAAGACACCAGTTGTTACAGAGAGTGCTACGCAACTGGGTTAAAAAGCAGCCACTGTAGGTATATAATATAATGCTCTCTCTATCACTGATGGAGATAACTTGGCAGTATATAGTGTTCTTTATGATAATAAAAACCGCAGCGCCTACTATCCCAAGGGTACCTACCTACAGACCCGTTAACACCTACACACAATGAATAAACAACATTTAATATCCAAAAGCAAGGTATAAAAGATAAGGTAAGGAATAGCATCAATAGATAATACTATGGCAGCCTACATATGTGACAATTTATTTACTGTAACAACTAACCCAACCTTTCTACACATAAGTCCCAAATGAAGAAAACTGTCATCAATGATCAATCTTGCTTTTTTATTAGTTTCTTGACAGCCTGACTCCTAGTCAGCATGAGGTACATGATACTGCTAAACTGACAAACAAGGGGAGGGGAAAGGAGGTAATGTTTTGTACCATTCACCAGGCATGCACACCTTACACTGTCAACTGTCACAAATACCTGTAATACTAAAACTTGCAACACACCTCAGTGTAAAAGCATAGCAAAAAAAAAAGTTTTTTCTCCATTTAATGGCAGAATATCATGTTTTTATCATTCCTTTTACTTTTTATCAGTTAATTTATTTTAATTTCTTTAATGAAAATTCTCTATTATCAATGTCCATTTAAATTTTCTATTTAAATCTAAAAACATGAAAATCATTTACTGTACTTTTACACAGGTGGTAGATGTTTAAATTGTCTAGGTAAAAAACACACCATTCAAAATACAAGAAACTTTGATAGTAAATCTTTACCACTTTACAGACCTAGTTTGATACATACTGACACATTCTAAACTAAGACTGCATTCCATGTCCATATTCAGGTTTTCAAGCATCACTTTAAATGATGTGAAAATCATCACAAAACAATGATGCAGGATATACTGGAATACAGCATTTACAGGTAACTTTACATTTACAGTGCAGTAAGAATAATACATAACACCCATTGATAATTGTAAAATTTATGCACTCCAACAGGATATACAAACCCTATTTACCCAGGTTTTAAATCCCAAATATTTATGTACCCCCTCAATTGAAGGCATGCTGACTTCAAAATAAGGAAAACTTGCAATTTAACCCCTTTCAAATTCCAAAATGACAGGGTACCCTGATTCTACCTCAGATGTATGAAATAATGTTGTAATAATGCCCTACGCATACAAATCATATTTTGTGAACTTACTTCCATATTCACCGGGCGGGGTGGCAGAGGGTATCTGTTCAGGGCGTCCTCTCTGTTGGGCAGTCCCATGGACTGGGCGGGCAGAGGATGAGACCTTGCCTCGGTCGGAGTCGTCATTGTTTCTCCCACCCTGTGTGCAGATAGATGGAGCAATGAAGGAATGACCTACTCAACTAATATTAAACCAGATAAGCATGTGAGCAACTCCCTAAAAATTATTGTTTTATAAACTGTTTTACACTTTCTACTACTCGGCTATTCCTATTAATTATCTTGAGTGATGAAGAGATAAACTTTAAAATCTAAAATACATATTGCTTTTAGTCTGGACTGACTCTTTTTTTATCAAAGAATGTTAAACCACTTTAAAAAAATCTATATAAAGTGATGAACAATGTTCCATCAAGAATTTAATGCTTATTTTAGATTTGAAATACAGAAAGTTTTTTTTTTTCCTTTCTTTTAAAAATAAAAAAACTTTAAGAGAGATATTTGTGATGCTAATTCATTCCCCCAAAACAGCTAATCATTTAAAGGCATTTGAACAATGAAACTGGCAGATAGGGTTATAACAAGGTGATTCCAATACAGCTCCCTTCCCTTTCCTCAACCTTTTCTACCATCACAAACGTGTTGATGGGGGTATAACATTTCCAGTGTATGCAGATGTATTATATACCTATAAATTTTCTGGCTCAAATACAAGCAAAACACAAGGCGCAAGTACAAATCAACAGATTAAAATTCTGTCACATCACTTTCTTGAGAGAAATTGATGAAGTCATTAAAACGTGTAAATTGGCTTCTTGTGCCTTAAATATTGATAGGTATATAATAAAAGGAAAAATGTTGCATCGCTTTTCATTTGTATTTTGCTACTCGCAGCATAGGAAAATTGTCTCACGAGACCTTTAGCCAAGCAAGATGTCAATTTTCCTATGCTGTGAGTAGCTAAATACAAAGTCATGAAAAGCTACTGTAACATAATATTTCCTATGTATTCAAACTGACTAAACACTAATACAGGCTAATACCTCTACTGGGATAATAGGTATTAAGTCAACGGATGATCTGGATTACACAAATATAGCACATGCTTATATCTGTTTTACTGTTTAAGAGCAGTTGACCTAACCATGAAATTTAAAAGCTGGGCTTTAATTTTTACTGCTTAAAACTGCAAAAGTGAATAGAGCCATCAGTTACTAGTTCTAAGCCTGAAGTTTTCCTGCCAGAGATGATACTTACAAACTTCAGCATGTTCCAGTCAAACACATAATCATATGTAAAGCCCTGTCTGTGGAACAGATTTCTGAACAACTGTCGCAGATATGAATAGTCTGGCTTGTCATCAAATCGCAGGGAACGGCAAAAGTTTAAATAGGTGGCAAACTCCGCTGAAATAGATAAAGTGATACTTTTTTTTCTCCATTCTTTTCTTTTTTTTCACTGTGAACAGACTGCTTTAACGCTTATTGCTTAAACTTTGTTTGGGAATCATTCTAACAACACATCCCAAGATATTAATCTCAGGATTTAAATCAACAGTTAAATATTTTAGGAACGTGTCCTCTGCTCAGCATTATATGTGCGATACCAAATGATAAGGATATTTTGGTTTTGTGTACTTTGAGAAACTGTTATTCTCAAGCTAATTTACTTACCCTTTATCTCATTTTGACACATTATGACAATTTAGCAAACAGTCATAAGATTGTGCATAAATATTCATGAGTAAAAGGTTAATCTTTTTTTTTTGTAAATTTCTAGTATTAACATGCTATTTAAGACAGACCTGTCTCAAATCACACCAACAATACTTAGCACTAAGTAATACTTAAACTCTTAAATTAGGTAGACACACATTCCACTATACCTATTTTATGAAATAATCAAGTAAATGACAAAGCTGAAATCAATCATTACCTTTAAAACTCACAAACTTTTTTTAAGAAATGAAATATTTAGGTATTGTAAGAGAAACAAGAATAATGAAATTCGCCACTATGTATGTAAGTATTACTTAGCGCTTAGAATTTTTGGTGGAATTCATACATTGCCATAATACAAACATGTCACTGAAGACGCAATAGCCTGATTGAACAATACAGGATTTATCCAGGGGCAAGATTTTGAGAGAGAACATCTCATATTTTGCTTAAATCTTATTGAAAAAAAAAAAAAAGGAAAAATCCCTTGTATAGATGTACAAGCTCTCACATATTTTGGCCAAAGGAATTATTACTTCAGACAGAACAACCGCTGCAATACTTACATGGAAATCCTTTACACAACTCCTCAATTGGGGTTGACATCTTCTTTTCACTGATTCTCTCATATTTCTGTCGTTTTGTGGCAGCTTTTAGACCTTGCCAGGGTAAACTTCCTCTCAAGAAGTACATGAATATATAGCCTAGGGACTCCATATCATCTCGTCTACTTTGTTCTGAAAGCAAAGGTTGGAAATGTAGCATACTAAATATATCCTGTTCACCTTTCACTGTTCTCAAGTTATCACTCCGTCATTTTTGGTCTATATTTGGGGTCAAAGTCGGACGAAATGGCATCTCATTGGGTGACATTTTAACTGTAAGTGTTGGGTTTCAGTGAACCACTGATATACAGACACAAAATTTGAAATATCTGAGTGTCGTTTAGACAATATGATGGTAAAATAGACAATTTTGTGTGTCACCCAGACTCTGTGAAAATGCATCTTCAGTCAAACGGATCATAAAATAAAGGTTTGTGGTCCAATGCTGGACCATGTTATATAGGTTATCATACCAAAATGGAGTGGGTAATGAACAGTCCTCAAACAAGAGTGCCAGTGATGCCACAATATACGCAGCCACAAAATATAAAGACCAAGAGGGGTCTTTTAATTATTGCTTTTAACATTTCTGTAAGCATAACCTCATAATGAAGTCTGTAAGACCAATTAATTTAGCTGAAAATCGCCACTTCATGCACATCTACCCATTATAGTAATGACATTGACCAAGTTTTGAAAAGATTCATTCAGAAACGTAGGAGGAGTTGCGTTCACAAGATATGGACGTACGGACGTACAGACATACGGACGGAGAAGATGACGCCAATATACGACCGCCTCCGGCGGCGTATAAAAAAGAAATTAAGTCTACTCCTACCGCTTTTCTTACTTTTTTTATTTTAATAGTGTGCTGTGAAACTTTTTTTTTCTTTAAATTAAATTTCCCATTTTTGTCTGTTTAATATAGAAGCATCTAAATAACACAGAAACAATCCTTTTACTAATAACTTTTATAATTAATTTCAATAGTTTTAATGTTACGGCAGCTGATCGTTATGGTTCTTGGGATCCAAAGATTGATACCCAAACATATTGCAGAAGTTGCTGATAACAGAAAAAATGAAGTTATAAATATGTGATTTTTACCGATTAACAACTGAAAGCTCTTACTATAGAAAATCAATTAAAAAAGACAAATTATGAAAATGTGTTCTAGCTGTTTACAAACTAAGGTATCAATTTTTTTACACTAAGTTTGCGATGCATGTGGTGTCACACTTTATGCATTGCAAACTTAGTGTAAAAAGCCAAACTTTGTCCAAGCCCAAATTGTTTTGTGTTGAAATTTTGTCAATTTGGGACCTGAATATATCAAGATTGGTAAGTATTTCGCAAAGCATGGACATGCCACTTATAGGTTAATGTAAAGTTTTGCTCTTCTTTTGCAAACAAGTGGATTTTTCAAGGTCTGATGAATACTAAAACTAAACTGTATTCAATCTGCTCTTGACAATTAACACATTTCTTCACTATGATTTTCATGCTCTAACTCACAGCATCTGCCTTGATAGCTAGGTCATGCTTTAAGCATATATATTATTATTAAGGTAGTTCCAGGACAAGCTGACCTGGCGTCAAGATGTGACGTGTTACACAACCTGTTTACCAGAATCAACCTCATTTTCTTGTCAAATGTTGGGGTTTTTTTTATCTTCTATTATCTAAACACAATATAATTAAATCGGTGCTTCTGGTAACATTAAATAAAACATGCATGATTTGCTATGAAAATATTGTAGATTCAGGTATATTTCAAGTTGATTCCAATAGGTTCTGGTAAATCATATACCCGGATGTGACTAGGTTTGGTACTTATCTCAACTTCTCAAAAAGTTATATTTATTGCTGTTATCACATAAAGACAAGTCACCACTTTCAAGTTGGCCACAGGGTGCTGGCACTTTTATGAAGTACGAGAAATTGCACATACAGATGTGGGAATTTTCGTGTTGTTTTAAAGTTTTAGGCGAAAACAAGTCCTACTAAATACAGGTGTAGGTGATACAAAACTGTATAACCAGTGTACATGCTTATAAAAATGCCAAAAAAACACATATATTGTATGGTGTCCTGCTTAATTCAAAAAAGTTATTTCAGCCCAATTTTAAAACAAGAAAATGTGGTTCATATTTATCATGCCTGAAGCAAACTAGGTATTATTCATGTCATTTAATAACAATCACAATTATTAACAAACCTACCTATCTTAAAGCCATATTTATCGCAGAAACTTACTTCCAACTTGATACTTATATTGAATATTTATTCTATAATAGACATCAGCTACTTTTTCCTTTAAAGTTTATCGATTGAAAAATTGTTTTCTCAGGGGATTTTTTTTCTACGAGGAGAAAAATCCATTTTTAATAAGAAAAAACTAATAACAATGTGCTTTATTATTACATTGATTCCATGCACATTTCTTTCATAATTGGTGTCACATGTGATTTTCTTATTACGATGGATGACAAAATATTTTTTAGAATTTTAAGGCCTTGAAATACTTTGTATTGCTATGTATTACAGTAACTCATATTACAGGGTGCAAAAGCTGAGACAGAGACTATAAGGCAAATACAGAGAAGATAAAATCTGAAAAAGCAAATTAATGCATTTGTCTTTCGTCTGGCTTCAGTGCTGAATACTTTCTAAATACAGATAATTACGACTTTCAACACATGTTTTTGAACACATATAGTGAGTGAACTAAATATTCCCTGGCAGACTTACCTATGCCTAAATGTGTGTTTATACTAGCATATCTGGCTGTCCCGGTGAGATTTTTGTTTTCTCTGTATGGTATATGCTGATGTGTCCGTGCATCACGATACTTTTTGGCAAGGCCAAAGTCTATTATATACACAAGATTTCCTTTTTTGCCAAGTCCCATGAGAAAATTATCCGGTTTCACATCACGATGAATGAAATTCTTTGAATGAATGTATTCTATCCGACTTATCTGAAAGGAAAAGAAAATGAGTTTGTCTTTACATTTACTGAGACATTTATAGAGGATTGGCTGAGAATTTGGTAAGATTACATTCATGATCAAATCTTCTTGTATTATTCTCAAAGAGTCAAAATGGATTGGAAAAATAAGAAAAAAATAGTTGTTTTTATGGTAGAATAAAGAATTTGACTGGGTGGGAAGTGGTCCCCAATTTTTTACTAGTTACCTTACCTGGATCGAATTCCATAATTATATTTAGTGCTAAGTAATACTTAAATACTTAGTTCATTTTTTAGCAAATATATTTAAGTATCTAGCCTAAATAATCTAGGTTATAAATCATGTCAACATAGTAATGCACTTGAATATGTTAACTGATCTAAAACAGGAATGGAAGAGTGGGAGTCTATCCAATTTAATAGTTAAAGTATTACTTGGTGATGTGTATTGCTGGTTTAATTGGAGGCAGGCATTCTAAAGATTGGGAAGGGTCCCTTGTACCATTTTTTTATGTTTGGACAAAGAAAACTCCTTGAGTAAATACTGATTTGGGGGAAAACTGCATGAACTTGAACAAGAAATATCTTTTAAAAAAAGATATGTGACACTGATGGGGATAAAAGTAATGGAGAATGTAGAATGGTTATATGATGTGTTAAATGAAGTGTGAAGCATTTCGTCTTTCAAAACAAGCATTGATTTTACTATAGCGTCCCCTCCACCACAATCGGCAGAGTAATCATCAATGTAATAAAGCGCACCGTCTTTCAGTGAAACTGACTAAAGTATACAGCAGGTACTGTTCAGCCTGAATCAAGTCTCAATGTGCATCAAAGAGAAGTATTTTGATAAAATTATTATAGTTAACAAAGAAACTGTAATTGAATCAGAATACTTTATAAAATTTCTTGAAAACAATGTAAAGGGTTCAGCGAGATGTCATCTCAAACAAACAACAATTAAGCGTAACTTTTTCTCCATGAGTAATATTTTTGAGTATAGGAATATCTACCAATGAAAATCGTTAAAAATACTAATTCGGCACTGTCTTACATCATTATCTCTAAGGAGGTCAAAAGTGAGTTAAGACAGCTATGCCATAAAAAAGGGGGAAGATATCTACAAACAATGCCTGATGAGGCCAAAATTAAAAGTATTTTTTGTTGTGCTCCGACTGACCTATCAAAATGGCCTCCACTCAAATTTATTCTTTCCGGTTTTTTGAGTTAATTTTTTTTTATCTATTTGTGTCCAAGCGGTAGAAAAAAAAGCACTTACAGCTATATTTTTATCATGTGAAATTCAAAAAAATAAGCTACCTACCCACCCCTGGAATTCAGGGTTGGAGCACTACAATTTTTTAATAATGACCTAAGGGGGGAATAAAAACACTGAATATGAAACATATGAGAAGTTCAGCACAGTGTAAAACAGGCCTCATGTTCTCAAAAAAAAAAAAAAAAAGGGTACTTAAATGATACCTACTAGGGATTTCCTTGGCAAACAAAATTGCCCATTTTGACACTCAAATTATGTAAATGACCCCCACATACTTCAAAACTTGCCTCTTTATCTATATATGATGGGGTCATTTGTACCCTATTTGAAAATATCAAAGTATTTTCATACTCTCAAATTATGTCAGCGAGTTTTAGCAGGGGTTTTAATAATTATGATACCCAAAGTCGAGAACACGGAGAGGAAGACAAATCTACAAGACCAAGTTTATTTATGACATTCTAAAGATAAAATGGCTACCAAGTTATCACTGCAAGTGTATTCCATAAGTTCTTACCAGTTGGTCTGCAAGAAGCAACACTGTTTTGAGGCTGAACTTCCTGGAGCAGAAGTTGAAGAGGTCCTCGAGACTTGGTCCCAGAAGCTCCATGACCATCACATTGTAGTCTCCCTCCGCACCGCACCACTTTATTGTCGGGATACCCACTGTCAACACATACAAAGTCTTAGTACACACTGATAAATTATCTTAAAATTGTCATGCCCATCTGTCAAGATTGATGTATACTAATTACTTTGGAATGGCAATTTCCATTTATCTTTGGATACACTGACAGAAATATAGTAAAATTATGATAAGGCTTGAAGGGGGAAAAATGAAAAGCTGGATGATCACAAGGATTGGAAAACCAAGAATTCCTCACCCCCTGCACCCCCCCCCCCCCCAAACAAAGTCTCAATCTCACTCCGTATGTCTGCATGCCTCAGAATTTACCGTAAACTAGAATGATGCTTAGAAAATCACTTTTTATAAAATCTGTTGGTGACAATGAGCTTTTTTGGAACAATCTACTTATTTTTTTATTTTGCTTTCTTTTTTAACTTAAGTACTAATTCCTTTAATAGCAATAAGTACAAACTTTGCAAACTCTGGGGTACTAATTCCTTTAATAGCAACAAGTACAAACTTTGCAAACTCTGGGGAATTTAAAATAACTGAAGGAAGACTTTAAAAAAAAAATTGTAGAGTATGTGCTTGTGTAATGTACAAGCACACGATCCTTTATGTATCATCCCAGTGGGGGGATGTGGATAAAACCAAATTCCAGAAAATCTATTTACAATAAATTTGATTCGAAGATAAGTATTTTAACCTAGTTTTGGAGTACTGGGCAAAATATTCATAAAAAAAAAATCAGTTGATCAAAATTGTAAACAATACACCATCTTCTGTCAGTATCTCAATATTTATTTGTTTGTTGGGTTTAACATCCCACTGACAGTATTAACAGTTATTTGGAGACTATATATGTGTCTACTTGAGACAGTTACAGTACTGCCAGCCTGTCACCCTGCAGAATTATGCTGAAGACAAGTGACACTGGGCCAATCAGTCCTGAAACTACCCTTATATATGCTGAGCAGCAAGCAAAGGAGCTTTACCAGTACTTTTTTTCATACCATGTCGTGGCCAGGTACCTATACCAAGACCTCCAGATTCCAGGGCAGATGCTCTTAACAGTTTTGACCACTTGGCCACCTGAATTAGTCCTCTCAACATTTTTGTTAATTTTTTTTGTTCATATATAGTTCCATCTAAGATGTGATGTGACGTGACAACCTCGATTCCTACAGAACTCCCTGTTCTGAGGTATAGAGGAATAGAAAGTGAAAAGGTTTATTCCTATTTGATAAAAAAATGAGTCCATATAAATAGTACATGGATTACCTCCGCCCTGCATCATCCTGTAGATCTTGCTCTCTATATGGAGCTGGGGGTGTTTTGTTTTCACACATTCCAACTTAATAGCTACCTCCTCGCCATTGGAAATGTCTGTACCTGTAATAGTATATTTAACTTAAAAAAGATTTTCTCAAAATATTTTATATACATGATAGTTTATAAATAACTAAACTAGAATCCTTTCACCCCTTACCTCATCTGCTTATAGATTTATTTTCAAGTTTGGAAACAGAGCAGACCCAAATCTGACATGTCCTGGGAGGAGCTATATCTGATCAGCATCTCCTCTGCTCATACAATAATATAGCTAAGATTCTACAGTCTGAAACTGCAAATAAAATTCATAGTTTCATAAACAACCACTTTAAGTTCAGTATATAATTTATAAATATTAATCAGGTCATAAATTTGTACATGAATTTTCATGAGGTAAAGGTATCAAGTATGTATATGTAAATAAATGTTCATATATCAATGACATATAAAGCATTAATATATTCCAAGAGTCATTGACATTTAGATTTGGAATGTACAAGCCCAATACCTAATGAATTTCATGTTGAAATATACAACTTGATGTATAACAACTTTATTTACTGACCTTTACATCGTGTATGAAATGAAGAGTTTTCTTTGCACTACTGACTGTGTAAAATTTGAGCTTCAATATTGTATGAGCAAACAGTGGAAACCCAGACCAAACAGTTCCTTCCAGAAGCTGTCTTATCAGGACCTCCTTTGTTTGGAGCTGAAAAAGTTTTTTCTACTCTCCCTTGTTAATATTGGTGTAGACTTTGTTTCCTGACAAATAAACTTGGCAAGTGTAGGTCACATCGCTCAGGAAACATCTTTTTTTTTTTGCAAATGCACAAGGGAATTCCAGTTTAATAAGAATATGGCATTCCCAAAGTAGGTGATTGCTTTACTATGTGACATTTCTCCACCAGTCCTGGGTAGCGAATTCATAAGTGGAATTTAAGATTTAATGCCCGTGAAGTGAGCATTTGCATAAGACTAAGAGTGAATGAAGTAGAGGTATAACTATACACTCATGTATTTGGTGCACCGAATATTGCCAGTATTCTAATACGTAATTGTTATTCGCGAGGCAAATAACCGAACATTTACAACAAGCCAATTCACAACCGATAAATTGATGATGCAAATATCAACCAATTAATCAGTGTCTGAGAAATCCAAAGCTTGACTGCTTTGCCTTTGCTTATTTCTTTCAGTCAGGTGAGTCGTAAATGTATCAGCTTCAGTGTATACTTATACATGCTTCGCACAGTAGTCCAGTCTCTTTCATTCAGGTACATTTGGATATTTTCATACAGCTTTCTTGTAACCAGTAATCGAACGCTTGTTGAAACCAATGACATTGCATAATGGCCAAATGAACTATCTTTTAATGAACTTTTTACGAGAAAGTTGCAAGAAACTGATTAAGACCCTAAAGGTAACAGCCTATTTTCAAAATGAGTATGTTATCTGTTTTGTAGATTAAGATTGTTAAAGTTGGAAAACATAATATCCATTTGATATTTGAATATCAAGTAGCCTAATAACAATTTGATTTGTTAGTTTAAATTGTCATAGTTATTATTTCTTGCATGTTCCTGATGATAAATATTTAATTTAAAACATGGAAGACAATTAGAAAAGAAAAGAAAAAAATATGAACACAAATGATAAAATATGATGAACAATAAAATGTATCAATTATTTACATGTAAAAACATCAGTATTTATTAACATTATGTATGGACCATCTGGTTTATTAACATTTTTTTTTGTAATTATATTTTGCAACAAAACTTTGATCACATACAAAGTCATTTTCAATTGCCTTTACTTATTTCATGTACAAGCTAAATTATTATTATATAAACAAAGCAATGTTTAGTCATGTTTCAAACAATTTGTTCACTTTTATTCAATGATCATTTAAAATACAGTTTATGATTAACAAGATAACAGCCACTGAAACACTAATATATGTGCAACCTGAACACAGTTTGTCATTTATCTCTGCTTTATACAAGGGTAAATTCAAATTCAAGAATAAATATTTGTATTCGTGACCTTGTGATGTGTATTCGTATTCGCTACCTGGTGTATTCGTATCAGCTCTCGAATTAAGTAAAATAGCAATACAGGAAAACTGCATAAAGTTAAACAAGTATTCAGAGTGGAAGACACCCGAGAACAACCCAGAATAAGGAAAATAAATAAGGACCTGCACTGCAGCAGACCAATATAGGCAAAGTGTGTAACAGGTAGGTTCCTGCACGTAATTTTTTGAGAATGATGACCAAGAATAATTCAATTTTTTTCCCCCCATTTCTTGGTCAGTATTTTACATGACGTGTAGTAGATGTATAACAGGATAAAGTGTAACTGTTGCACTGCAGTCATTTAATGACCTTACAAGAAACAGCTCAAAGGACGCACATAACTAGCTTATTGTGTAACAAGAAAAGAATTGTGATAAAAGTGTATGATATAGGTGATGACTTTTTGGTGTGCATCATTCCCGTTTTCAATGTTTTGTAAGTGTAACACAAATTTCCCTGACACTAGCCAATACCCATTTCCCCAAAAATGAAAAAAAAAATAACTTGATATGTTCAACATAATGACTATTACTATTGCTGTATACTAAAAAAAAGGTACTGTTAATGATTTGTATGTATAACTACTCGCCTTGCTTTCTTCGCCATAAACTCATTATGCTATCATGAACAATCAATGATTCATCCTCTATTATTTTGTATATCTATATATCCTGTCTGAGACATACACCAAATTCTGAGTCACTCTAACTGGATTTAGGGAAAATATTTTATTCAGAACCAAATCAATACAAGAAATATGCATCTAACTTTTAGCATATTTTGTCCCTTCTGTGTTCATTGGTAACAATTTGTTATTGAAAGAAGTTGTTTACCTAGGTAAATATCTCCAAAAGAACCGCTCCCGATCTTTCTCCCGAGTCGATATTTATTCCCAACTCTAAGCTCCATTTCTGTGTTCTGTAAATAAAGTGATAACAGTATTTAGATTATGAAACCAGTTTAATCTCACGATAAAGAAGCTCCATTGAAGAGGAAATCAACAAAGAAAAAATCACAGGATTTATCTTATTTGAAGACAAATATTTTCCTTACTATTGATATGAAACACTAAATCGACGTTTACGTGTGTTGGTATAACAATTTTGCCTGATTCAGTTTGATTTCTGTTACAAAATAAAGGACATCAGGCGCTGGATGCAACCGATTGTCCGATCGACTCAGTCGCTATTCGTCCGCCATTATTTACTATTTTTGACAGCCGTTGTCGACGTCTCTACGCAATCGCAACTTTTATTTCCTGTTTGCAGTTCCCGGATGTTGTGAGCCGAGATTGGCGCGAAAACTTTCGTGATTTGAAAGTATTAGTTGATTACCCGCTATTGAAGAAAAGAACAACAACAAACATTGCTATATAACACCAAAGCCTCGAGGTGAGCGCAGGTTATATTCTCTCTTGACTTGGCGTGGGTTTATCACTGCCTCTTTATAGGAGTCTCTTAATTTTAACGTGCTACTTGGACTTTCCTAGAGTATTAAGTACTCACCACCATAAGAAGACGAGACTACAATTAAATATATTCCCGAATGCATCAATATAATCCCTTCAAATGTAAGAAGTTGTCAATGGTAATTGAACACAAACGTAGCGCCCATTACGCACAATACGCACCAGACGCAGATCCAGGATTTGGGGGGGGGGGGGGCGTAAATTCAGCAACTACGAAGGGTGTTAGAAAAGTATCCGGAATATTGCCATACCTTATATAAATATATGTGTGTATGGTTATCAGAATAAAACTTTCAAAAGTGATACTTTGATATATTTTGTACTTAATCCAATAGAGAACAGGAAACAAATTGCACTCATGCACATTCCAGTCATGATGGCAACGTCAGGTAACATTTAGTGGGGCAAAATTTGCAAATCTCCACATGTTTACCCGTTTAAAAGATCACATATAGACAAATTACCAACGTCAAAAACTGCCCAAATATACTGATCGCTTCCAAGACCTTTCATCAAGGCCTGTACATAATGCCATAGACTGAAACCTGACATTATTTCCGTTGATATCGGAAGACGAGAACATTTGTTTCGCAAAAAAACTTAAAAATGGCACTAGGAAAAGCGCCATCCCATTCGGTTTTGTATATTCATTTATAAAACGAAATCAGAGACGCTCTACATGATCATGGGCACTAACGACAAAGGTTAAACTATTAAAACAAAACATATATGTGTGGTTCACCACTTTCAACACCACCCTGCGCACAATGTTGCCGATCGCCGAAGATCTGGACGTCCGTGCACGACGTCAGGGAAAGGTGACACAATTATGGAGTTGTCTGGGAAACTATCTGTAAAATTCCACCGGGGCGTTTCTGGTCATACTTATACAAGTTGATCTGTAGGTGGGAGATCGGTGTATCGTGCAACGAAATTATTTCAAAAAGATATAATTTTAGATGTCAGATAGTTATGGCAGTTTTTTTCGGATACTTTTCGAACACCCTCGTACTTACATTGTATTAATAATACATACCATTGAATGGATGTTTAATACGATACGACATCTATATTGATTTAAGGGCGTATTTCACAATAGCGCCATTTTACTATATAGACAAAGAAGGAAAGTCAAAACTAGCGAACAGATTTTTTTTTAACTTGGCATGATTATAGAGAATCACACTAGAAACAAATTTATGGAATAAAAAATGGGGAACTCCGTGCTACTTTTGAGTTATCTGTCCCTGAAAGTGAGATTTTAGCCTTTTTCTGTCATTTCAAGGGCAGATAACTCAATAGTATGGACTAGCAACACCTCATTTAATTTTAAGTCGATGTTTCACTGTGTAAAAATTGTAGAAATTCAATGCAACCGATTTTATACTGTAGTCGCAAATGCAATTTTTTTTCTCAAGAAAATCGCAGTATGTCTGTTTGCTGAAACATTGTGAGAAATCAGTTGAATGGAATTGTTTTAAAATTTCCATAATGAGTAAGACTGAAACAACAAACAATAGTGTGAAATAAATAAAGTATTGGTAGGCTTGATTTTGAGTTATATGCCCTTGGAAATGAGTATAAGTAGAAATAAAAACATGTATATTATCATATAGTTCCACACAAAACAATCATCAAATACTGGTTTAATAAACACTGCCTAAAACGAAATCGGGGCATTTATTAAAACCGACGGCACCAATAATGTGTTAAAACTCATATATCCGGTTTATATTAGGCACGCCCGGTAATCAGATAATTCACTAGTGCTAAATCTGCAAACGAAAGAACAACCTTGAGACAATATTTAAAAGCAAAACAAGCCGTTCTTTTCTTTCGAGCTTGTCGAAAAAACAAAAGCATCTCGAATCTATGAAAGACCGGTGGGGACTTCATAACTTCAAACTTCACAGTTCAGACTTCTTACTTCAAACTTCAGAACAGAACAGAACAGAACAAAACTTTATTTTCATCCAAGTACAATCATGTACAATATGGAGAAGAAAATACATAGACAATACAATATATACATTTCTTCCGGTTGGGGATAACGTGTGCATCGCGTTAACACTTGAAAAAAGAATATGGCATTATTAAGGGTATATATCCAAATATTTAATAGAGAAAGGAGAGACTGACCTACTAAAATATGGGAGAAGACAAATTTTGCATTTATGAAATATAGATATTTATATATATTTATATATCTATTATATCATAATAATATCTTTAATAATAGTGTCAATGAGCATTTCTATATAGGCGAAAAATTTAATGAATATATCAGAATAACCAGTGTTTTCGTGAGAGAGAGAGAGAGAGAGAGAGAGTAAACACACAGCAAAATTTGTTATCAAAATAAATTTTAGCTATTAATAAATAACCATAGGAATTTTCTTAAATCGTTTTTGTTGGTCTTCATTTTAATAATAAGTAGAATACACCAATAGAGAGAGATAGAGAGAGAAGAGAAACAGAGAGAGAGAGAGAGAAAGTATATTGCGATATACATGTTTCAAGATAGCGCCTCAGTCCTTAACAGATACCGAAAGCGAAACACAGTTAAGGACAGATGCACATATACATTTACTTACATAGAATTTCCAATTAACTTTCATTATACTAGGCTATCGTGACTTTGTTTCCTTGCCTAAGTCGAAAGCGAAAGATGGCAAGGTATTTTATATACGTACAAATATAAATGGTGTAGACATCATGATAGCCTAGTATGTAAATGAAAAGGAATAAAAAATATAATATGGAAAAAAGAAACAATAATAATCATGTTGAACGTTAAACAATGGGGGGGGGGGGGGAGAGAGAGATTTCGTAATAATAATAATGATGTCAGTGCAAACACTTACTGTCATATATAAAATAACTAATGTATAGCATTTTACAGTTATGCCGATAAAGTATGAGACAAATATAGGTCACTTGCAACAACGTGGAGAGAAATAAATCGTGGAGTAATTAATCAAGCATGATTTCGTAGCGGCAGTAAGGTTATCACGTGAATCAATTGCTAATCATGTGGTGTCGGCTAGACATAGACAGAGGTATCATGGAACGAAATTTTACAAGGCAAAATTTCGAGCTGACCTACGGTAAGTAAATATCGATATATATTTAACAATGAGAAATGAATGATAATAATTTTGAATATGTACATATACATACATGATGATTAAAATTGAGATAAGGGAAAGGATTTAGAAACAACAAAATTTGCATGAGGAGGTATTGGCATATTTACATATTATGTTAGTTTAATTTTGACTGAACCGTTGCATTATCTCTCGAATGAATTTGGTTAGATTTCTTAAAGTACACGGATCTTTACTTGACAGTAGAGAGTTTGAGTCTGTTGCGTTATGTATGAATTGACAAAGGAATTTATTTCTTGCACCGTTAAAATAGTTGCAATAAAGAAGATAGTGACTTTCATCCCCGACGCTGTCTGAACTACAGAGGGTACATTTCCTATCCTGGAGAGGTGTTCCATCGTACCGACCTGACTCTATTGGTAAGTGATGATTAGCTGTTCGAAATTTAAAGAAATTAATTGCTGCATTTTGATTTAAAATAGTAAAATATTTTTCAAGTTCATAAGTAGTTTTAAAAGCACTGTAAATAACCCCTTTATTAGAGTGTTGTAAACTGTCATGCCATTTCTGTTTATATTGGTCTGTTAGTGTTTGAATAATATCTTTGTTTAAATTCTTGTTAGTAATATATTCTTGATTTAACCACAAATCTGGTCTTCCGATCGATGTAAGAATATTTTTAATTTTCTCTATCCATTTGAATTGTTCACTATTTTTAGATATCATGTACTTATATAATTTATAGCTAATCTTGTTTCTGTTTCCAGTTATGAGACGCACCCAGAAGGAGATCATACGAGTTTGTACTACAATGGAAATTGGGTATCTGCCAAGTTCTCCGTGCAAGAATGAGATGGGCGTGGATTTACGTGCTTTGGTAATTTTGCGAAGAAAGTTATTGTGAACTCTTTCTATTATGTCGAGATTTTCATAGCCAAAAATTTCGGAGCCATACAATAATATTGGAAGGACAGTGTGGTCAAATAGTTTTACAGTTAGATCAATGGGTAAATCAGCGTTACGAGCTCTCATGAAAAGTAAATGAAGTGCTTTATTTGCTTGTTGAGAAACGTGTTTACGAGCTTTTAGAAAGGAACCATTACTAGAAAAAGTAACACCTAAATAGTGATATTGCTCAGTAAAATCTAGCATTTGAGTTCCAAGTTTAAAGTTTATATTTCTTAAATGTCTAGCTCCAAATACTATAACCTTGGTTTTATTTATATTTACTTTCAGGTGCCATTTACAGCAATATTCATGGAAGATGTCTAGGCTATTCTGGGAGTCATCGGCAGAATCAGAAATGATAATAGTGTCATCCGCATAAAGCAAGACCAACAGTTTAAGCCACTGTGATAAATCTTCATTGTCGTCAAGCTTTATACCGATTGCACCACGTTCATGTAAGTACATTTGCAAGTCGTTCAAAAACAATGAAAATAGTACTGGTGACAAATTTTCACCTTGTCTTACACCAATTTGAGACTCGAAAGTATTAGAAAATGTACCGTTTTGTGAAACGCAAGACTTGATATGTTTATACATATTATAGATCACATTAAAGAATTTGCCATCGACTGAGTATTGTAAGATTTTATGCCAAAGTCCCGCCCTCCATACCTTATCGAAAGCTTGCGAAAAATCTACGAAAGCACAAAATAATTTCTTTTTCTGTTTTTTCATTATTTCTATTAAAGAGTATAAAGAGAAAATATGATCTGAACACGAGAAGCTCTTCCTGAAACCAGCTTGATTTTCATTAAGTATGTTATTATCTTCCAGAAAAGTACATAGCCTGATATTAAGTATAGATGTAAAAACTTTACCAAGACAGCTTAATATTGTTATAGGGCGGTAATTATTAACATCTGTAGGGTCACCTTTGTTTTTATAAATGGGAACAATGTAACCTTCCAACCACGAATTCGGGAGGTATCCAGTATCAAATACAGAGTTAAATAGCCTAACATAGAGAGGGAGCATTATATTTTTCGTTGCTTTGATATACTCATTTAGTATGTTATCATAGGGACTTGATGATTTTGCATTTTTTAGATTCTGTATACACTTTATTATCTCGAATTCAGTTATTGGGAAATTCAGATAGTCGTTCGATGATATGAATGGGTCATTAAATGTAATTTCGTCATCAATATTATCCGTATTTATTGATTTAAAATGTTCGAAAAATTCGCTTAAAGAGGGAGTTTCATGTTCATTATTTTTCGATGTAATTTTTAAGATTTTCCAATATTGTTTTGGGTTTTTGTCATTTAGGCGCCTTAGTTTATCTTGAGTTTGTTTTTGGTATTTTTTAATATGGAAATTCATCGTTCTTTTATACTGTTTACTAGCGTTACGTAAATTTACCTTATTGTCATTAGTCGGGTGCCTTCGGTATAGATCTTTAGCCTTATGATAATGTGTTCTAGCTCTATTACACTGTACTCCAAACCATGGTTTGTTGTTATTTTTGGAGTTGCTAAAAGATTTAGTATTACTCTTGGTAGGGAAAGTAGTGTTTGCAGCCTCGCTGAATATTGACGATATCTCATCTGTAACATGATTTATTAAGGTAGGCGTAGGATCTTCGTTAATAAAAGTACTTGTAAGTGAGGCTATTTTGTTTTCATCTAAATTGTTTATAAACATGTTAGATAGCTCTGGTTTCCATGCTGGTTTCGATGTCCTGTTATTATTAGTACTTTCTCTTTTGCGATCAGCGAAAAAGTGAATATTAAGACGAATTAAATTATGCCCATCGGAGTGAATTGCGTCCGTTTCAGTTACTTCGAAATTAGTTACGAAAGGGAAATAATCTTTACAGACTTATCTCTGAATGTGTAAGCGCCAATGTTTTTGTCCTTGTGCATTCTGCCATTTAAAATGAATAGATTATTTACTCTACATATTTCAATTAATCGTATACCATTTGTATTAGATCTGTGATCTTTGGAACACCTCTCCAGAGGAATTTCTAAATTTTCCAGGACAGTGTATTTATTCAAGAACTCTATGCTTTCATTATCTATATCAAATATATCATCAAATGTTGGATCGGAGGGTAAAAAATCGGACAGACATGCAGTTCTGCAGTTTGTATCTCCTATTATGAGTACATGTTTAAATGTCGAGCATTTTTCATTTATTTCATTTTCAAATTTAAATAGATGATCATTATTAAGGAATCTTGAACCCTCAGGTGGAATATATACTGCACCCACAATGATCGGGTCTTCTGAAAAGGATTGATGATTATTTATTTGTATCCACAAAATGTATTCACAGTCGGAATCAACAACTTTGATGTAAGGACTTAAACATTTTCGTATATATATGCCAATACCTCCGGACTTACGTTTGTACAATTGGGACCTGTGCTTTGCTATAAAATCGTATCCATCTATATCTACAATATCAGAGTCATCAATATGCGTTTCAGAAATACAAAAAATGTCGAATTGGTTAATGTAATCAATAAAATCAGGATATTGTAATTTTCTTTTAAGTCCATTTACATTTAAGGCACATATATTTAAGTCATTTTGTTTAATTTCATTTGCATTATAATTGTTTTTATTTTTTTCAGATGTTGCTGTTATCCCCCAAGTGTCCTAATGAAAAACGCCTGCAGTGACGTTGGACTGATTAGAATGGTCAGTGTCCCATGGACGGAAGGACTGAGTTGGACCCGCCCATGAAGCGTGGTCGGACCGAGTTCTACTAGGTGCTCTACGTCTTTGTCCACCCGCTGCTCGTGGTGACGTTGATTGTGGCCTGCCGCTACGGCGGTCCATGCCTGTTCGTGAACGGCGAGGGCTGGCTGAAGCGTGGCTGTGTTTTGTCTGGCTGTCACGTGGAACAGTTGAAGATTTAACGGTCTGGCGTATAGGGTCAACTTGCCACTGTGCGTGCTGTGTGAATGCCGGACGTTCAACCTTTACACGATCACCCTTGAGAATGAGGTTCCATTTAGGGAACATGTCTGCATAGACTTTACCGTCAATCACAATCTTCGCCGGGAATGCCATGGTGATCTTTCGTTCAGGATAGGCTTGCTTTAGTTTTTTCATTTCTGGCCAAAGCTGCTTTCTAGCATCAGAAATTTCTCTGGGATAATCCCTGTTAATGTGAAAGTCAGTGCCCGCTAACCTGCGTGCTTTAGACAATACCAATTCAGTGTCCCGATAATCGAGAAAATAGGCAATGATGGGTCTTATCTTGCCCCTGCGGTATGGACCAAGGCGGTGAATCCTGGGGATGGCTGGACAGGGGCAGATATCAAGATTGTCTTTAAGAAAGTTCCTGATTTTGTACAGACAGTCCTCGTCAAAAGACTCGGGAATACCGGCAATAAGTAAATTGTTTCGCCTGCTGCGGGCCTCTAGGTCTATGGACTTGTATTGTAACAGTGTCAGTTTATCATCGTGTTCATTTAAGTGTGACTCAATATTACTCACTCTGCTCTGTAGAGCTACACATTTGTTTACACTCTCCCTCACACCCATCATCTCAGAAAACAATGCATCAAGTTTGTCATTAACTGATAGGGATTTGAAGTTTTTAACAGAAAACTGAGACTGAGACGAGCTCAAACGGGGACGCTTCCTATCCTGCTTTACTGTCCATTCACCCTCATCGTCAGTGGGGTCTGACGGTTGATTGTACATAGCGTCGTCGCCATTTTGCCCGCCATTTATATCCCCCGGTTGTTGAGAGAGATGAACTTCTCCTACCTGAGTATCTGTAGAGATCTCACTTTCTCCTTCAGAATCTGACATTATGTTGAGGAGGTACTAATGCAGCTACCAGCAACAGTTTTATACCAGTAAAATCCGTAAACACATTGATATTTGTATTTTATTGCATGAGAGAATTTTTGTGCATGCACGTTAAATATCTTTGAAGTATGAAGTGTGAAATTCAGACTTCACACTTCACACATATTTGCTATGAAGTGTGAAGTTTGAAGTGTGAAGTATGAAATGTGAAGTATGAAGTGTGAAGTGTGAAATCTGAAACGTGAAGTTTGAATTACGTCATCGTTATATTTTGGGGAAAAATCAATAAACATTAAGCTTTTGCAAGCATTTCCTTTCTCTAGTAGTAAATTTGGATGATGATGGGTTGTATATTTAAGTTTACCTTAAAGCATACAATTAACTATTTAAATTATAATTATTTACCAATAATGTTTCCCTAATGAAAACAAAATTTAGGAAACATAAATGTGAGACAACAAATAGGATAAAATGCATATGCAACTTATTTTCACCCTATAAAGACTCTATGAAATGGTCATTTAATCCATTCCTATTTAATGATAATATCCTTGTTGTTATAACTATTGATGAGCCACAAAAATCCTGATCAACCAGCAATCTCATAACTAATAATATGGGTATCAGAGTTACATGTACTGTATGTACCAACAGTTTAAGTTAAATGTCCACGCTATAACAAAAACGCGCGAAAATATACGTCATCAAATCACATAACTTTTATTCAATCTTTATACTTCACACTTCATACTTCACACTTCACACTTCAGACTTCATACTTCAGACTTGGAAGTTTGAAATGTGAAGTCCCCACCGGTATTTCGTATTTAATTAGCGGAAAGGTGACAAACAAGCAAAAATGAAACTTATACGAGAAAATATCAGCGAACTGCAAATGATATTTCAATTTTGATCAAATTGACTAACTCTAATTGTTACATATAAACTTTAAAATAAATATGTCGATAAACGCATAAAAAACCTACCTTTGTCGATTTTAGGGGTGGGGGGGGGGGGTGCGTACGCCGCTTCCGCCCCGTCTAAATCCGTTCTTTCGCACGTGCGTATAAAAAAATCTGCGACCAAATCACATACCGTTTCTAATTATTTAATATTGCAATTTTAACTGAAAGAAAAAACATTTCATATTTGAATAATCAATTGAAACACGATTGATCATGATCAGCCCTTCATAGAATCGAATATACAAACGCACTTACAAAGGCCGACCACTTTGTCCGACTTTGTCGAAAGTAAGAGCAAAATGTTGTTGAGTTTGGCTCCGCTGCCTACAGGAACACCATTCAGAGAGACAGACGGGCATTGACTTCTATTATTGAAGCCATAATTCTCTGTGGTCGTCAAAATATAGCGCTGCGTGGAAAATCTGATGACAATTTAAGCAATGTTAGAGCGCTCACCAACTTCCGCGCAAAAGCAGACAGTGTTCTTAAAGAACACATTGATTCTGCCCCAAATCATGCTCTGTACACGAGTCCCCAAGTTCAGAACGAATTTATAGCCTAGCGTTTTGTGGTAAACAAATTTCTGAATCCATTATTCAGTGATGCAAAAACGCTATTTTTTTCACAGTTTTGGCAGATGAATCTGCAGATGTAAGTAAAAAAGAACAATTTGCATTTTGCATACGCTATATTGATCGTGAAAGTTCGGGTTGAAGAGATCTTGTCATTCGTGGTAACCGAAATCACAACAGGCGAGGTGTTGCATGCTCTTCTGACTGGAAGCACAGTCTCGACCCACACATAATTGTAGGTCAAGGGTATGACGGAGCGGGGAACATATCAGGCAGGATTCGTGGCCTACAAGTAAGGTTTTCGCAGGATTATCCGAATGCCATATATGTACCCTGTCGAAACCATCGCCTAAACCTGGTCATTTGTCATGCGTGCAGAGTGGCATTTGTCCAGGCAATGTTCAACATTGTGGGGGATATATTGTTTTTCCAAACAAACTCGCCGAAACGACTCGCTATTTACAGGAAACACAGTGACAATGGAGATAAACTGAAGAAACTGTGTCCAACAAGATGGTCCCAGCATTCGAAGTGTATCCGTTTCTATAAAAACTTCTCCGCAATATTAGACACATTGACTGAAAGGTTTCGTAGCTTTAGTATTTAAATAAAAATTTACAACTACACGTTACCGTAGAGATCGCCTTCGGTCCGTCTCGTGCTGCGCTCGCTGTTAAAACAAATATCTGAATTCAAGATCTTGATAACATGCAAATTAAACAAGCACTTGGCAGTAACAGATTTAAATCTAGATACTGAGTTGTAGGGCTGAAACGAGTAGACTACCAGGGTATGGTCCGCAGGTCGAGTAGAAAATTGTCGGTATTAACCGGGTACAGAATTGTTGTCAGCCTTTGCTATTATGATAAGATATAGATCTACCTCATGAACTTCTCTATATAACAAATATCTGAATCTAAATATGTTACGCTGTAGATCTAGATCCCAATACTGGGTTTTACACAACGGAATAGCTAAAGAACTCCACTCTATTACTGGCGGTGGCTCTTCGGGGCATTTTTACATGTACACAGACTTGATGATATTCTTTTTTCTTTTTTTAAACCTTTATTATCCCCGTCAATTGGTGGAAGTAGGTCGGGGAACCATCCCACTTACCACCTCACAAATGCAGATATATATATCAAGACATACATCCAGACATTAGAACAATGATGTTCACATATATGAGCAACAAAGCAACATTTTTTTATAATAATTCACAACTACACAGTTTCGGGATAAATGATTTTGATTTTTATGTTTTACAATATATCAATAATCTATATATCTATATAAAAGCAACATTCTCTAAAAGGGATTTTTTTTAACTTATAGCTGTTAGAAAGTAATAAAGGTTTAAAGTTTACAGGTAAAAACAAGAAAACATAAAAACAAAAACTGACAGTCTTTACATTGCAAAGAAAAAAAATATATATATACACCCATATGCTATTTATAAAAAAAAAAAAAAAAAAAAAAAAAAAACTGAATATAGGATTTTATTTCTTTTTTTTTTCAACTTCAACATTTCTTCTATCCTCTGGCTATTTTTTTTTTTTTTTTTTTATTTCTTCAAATTTCTGTACACCTTGTTCAGATGAATTGAGTTCATGTATATGTTTATTTATTTGATATTTATCACTCAACAGAAGTTTAAAATTTACAATACTTAGAGGCCTATTTAATAATTTAGATTGAAAAATGAAAAGTTTCAAAAGAAGGTTTAAAATGTCAATTTCAATGTTATTGAATCCAAACAAAACAGACTTTAAACAAAATTCTGTTTCTATGTGACAATTCAACATAATCTGTTTAATTTGCTCAATAAAAGATGCTGTCTTGTTACAAAACCAAAACAGATGTTCAATTGTTTCGGGGTCTTTTTTACAGAAGGAACACGGATTAATATCCTTAATTTTTAATTTATACAGATAATCATTTACTGGTATCATTCTGTGCAATAATCACACCTACATCCATTGTATACTGGTATCTTTAAACAAACCAAAAGGTAGATAATAAATCTTTCTCCACTCATCCTCTTCAAAAAATATTGTGAATTCCATTTTGCTTGGCTTGTGGGTACTTCATTATTGACATTTAGAAAATTGTACATTCTTTGGCAACCTGATTCCCTTTCAAACAAAATCTTAAGGTTAGGCAGAATAATAGGATTTGGCAATTTATATAAAATATCATTTGTTTTTAATATATGTTTCTTAAAAGTATTTACAGCTTTTATCAGGCTTAAGAAGTGGAGAACGTTTATTTTAATACCAGTACAATTTTCAAATTGTTGGTGATCAAAAAGTTTTCCATCTTTATCAACAAGATCATTTATGTATCTAATCCCTTTATCATAGAGAATTTTAAAGAAAACACTTTTCTTACCAATTTGAATATTCTCATTATAGAAAAGTGGACTAGATAAGAAGTCTTCAATATTTCTTGTCTTACATAAATCTAGGTACTTTGAGTAGGAGGAGATCACAGACTTCCAAAAAATGTTTTGAAGATCTTCAATATTCTTTACTGCATAATGTTTACCACAATTAATAAGTTTATTTACATCCAGGGTTAATTTTACAATTTGTTGCCATTTCTTATCTGTAAAAAGTAGCCTCTGTATCCACATTACTTTAAGGCTTTGAATAAAGCACTTTAGATTGACCATCTTGAGACCACCTTCAAAGTAATTTTTCACTAGTATACAACTTTTAATCTTTGCTGGCCCATGCCAGATGAAATCAAATAGCTTTTTATTAATATCTTTTATAACATTTTCATCTGGGTCAGGTAGTGAAATAAATAAATGGTTGAAAGCTGGTAGTAGTATTGTTTTAACAACTGTAATTTTACCTTTACTTCTTATGTGGTCAACATGAATGGAATTTATTCCTAATAGTTGAAATTCTGTCTGGCGCCACTCTAGTTTGAATTTCGTTTTTATTGCTTCTGAACTAAATCTTTTAGAACCAATCCATATAACTTTTGTTTTTGAATAATTAATTTTTAAACCAGATATGTAAGCAAACTTATTTGTACTCTTAACGTTTTTTGAAGTGACTCATTAGAACCATCCAAAATTAAAGCAGTATCATCAGCAAACAGTGATATTAAATGTTCAGTATTATTTATATTAACACCTTTTATAATATTATTACTCTTTATAATCTGAGTTAGAATCTCAGCACAGAGGATAAAGATATATGGTGATAGGGGATCCCCTTGTCTGCAGCCGCGGCCTATGTGGAAAAATTCAGATAAAAAACCATTTTGAATAACAGTAGATTCAATGTCATTATAAAACAGTTTTATCCATGATTGTATGGATTTCCCCAAAATTTTTTTTTTTAGTGTTTTATTAATAAACAACCATGATATTGAGTCAAAAGCTTTTTCGAAGTCTATTAATAACAGAAGTCCAGGAATATTTTTTTCATCAGCGTATTGCATGATGTCATAAATCAATCTAGTATATTCTCTGCAATATATCGACCCTTCAAAAATCCTGTCTGTTCTGAACTTATTAAATAATCTATAACTGTTTTTAACCTATTTGCAATTGATCCTGAAGCTATTTTATATATCACATTCAGTAATGTTATTGGACGCCATTTTTTTAAAAATAATCTTGATTTATTTTCTTTAGGTATACATGTTATTACACCCTGTCGTTGAGTTATAGACATTTTCCCAGTTCTATAACCATCATTTATAGACCTGACAACAAAATAACCAATTCTTTTCCAAAAGCATTTAAAGAAATCTGTAGAGAAACCATCAGAACCAGGGCTTTTATCATTTTTCATTGCTGCCAAAGTTTTTGTAGCTTCTTCATGACTAATTAATCCTTCAAGTTTCTGAGACTGTTTAGTTGTCAGTATGACATTTTTAAACATTTGTTCTTTTTCAATATTTTCCAATTTTTTGTCTTCTAATTCTAATTTAGGAATCATTTTATTAGATTCAAGGTTATAAAAATATTTTGAAGGTTTTTCTCCATCTTCAACCCATCTAGCCTTAGATCTTAATATGTAACCTTTAAGTGAATCCTCTCTTACCTTTTGTAGTTTTTGTTTTAATTCTGATGATTTGTTTTTATTTTGATCTGTTAAATTCTTTTCAGTTTCATTGATTTCTTTTAAGAGCTCTGATTCTTTATGTGAGATGGATTTTCCACGTATTTCCATCAATAAAACTTCTAAAAATAGCTGATCGCTTATAACAAATTGTAATTCTTCATCCAGTATTTGATTAATATTCTCAAAGTCATAAACAGGAAGACAATATTGTAATTTAGTTTCCCTTATTGTATCATTTATCAAATTTATATAGTCAATATCATTCAATGTGCATTATTATGCTACCAAAGACCTTTACAATGTAATATATTTGATGGGTTTAAGATGAGGGAAATTATTGAGTGATCAGATAAGTAACTTGATTCAATATCAATTTTCTTAACAAAGGGAAGTAAGTCGTTAGTTAAAAGAAAAAATCAAGTCTTGCTTGTTTTAAAGGATGTATTCGTCTCCATGTGTATCTCTTTCTATCTGGATAGTTTTCTCTAAACGGGTCTAACATTTGCCTTTCATGGATTTTGTCTATTAACAATGAACTAGCCTTGATGTTATTTATATGTTTGTAGTTTGAGTAATCTAGAGAAGGATCAAGAACTAAATTAAAGTCACCACACATAATACAAGATTCATTACCTATATCATCAACTGTCTGAAACACCTTTTCATAAAATGCTGGATTATCTAAATTTGGTCCATACAGGGAGACTAAAGTATAACGCTGTGAATTAATTGTGACATCCAATGCAAGAAAGTTACCATCATTATCTTTTATACTATTATGAATACAATTTTCTATGTTCTTATTAAATAAAATAGCTACGCCTCTTGCATTTGAACATGAAAAATTAAAATAATGATTTCCATTCCACTGAGCATATATCATCTTTTCTTGTTCTCTTGTAAAGTGTGTCTTGCAAACAATATATATATCGCAATTCTTTTCTTTTAAAAAATTGAACACATCAATCCTCTTTTTTGTGCCGTTCAGACTCCGGCAATTTAATGACAATATTTTTACCTCACCAATTATCCCAAAATTGTTTTTCAGAGAACCATACATTCAGTTTATATTTTTTAACATGACACAATGAAGATCTGTCAGAAAAAAATGAACAAATGCAAAAACGTGTTGTGTTTGATTTAATAAACATAATGTTTAAACAAAGGCAAAAAAAAAAAAAAACTTGAGTTTTGTGCAGACAGATTAAATATATATACAGGTTAATAGGAACAAGGATTGGCCATGTATTACTGTCAGAAAGAAGTGATGAAGATAAATTTCAGAGTTTCAAGTTTCAAGTTTATTGGCAAATCGGCATTACAATATGCCTATGGCCATTCACAAACACATAACTATTAAATATGGCCACGGCAGGTTAAACAAACATACAAAAGCAATATAAACATACAAACAAACAAATAATAATAAAACACACACACATAAATAGTCGGCTACATTATAATATATGTCAGAAATATTATTTAAAGTATCAGTAATGTATGTAAATCTTTATATAATTTTTAGAAGCAGCTAATTGATTGAGTTTATCATCTCTCAGTTTCATAGCATTGGATATAAATTTAGAGACATTTTGTATTGTTTTGGTGTTTTTGCTCATCATAAGTGACCTAAACTTAGAAATAGTTGGAAAAGATGATGTTATGTTATATTTTTGTCTTAAGTGTGTATAAAGTGGACAACACATTAAAAAATGATATTCTGATTCACATCTATTTTGGTTACATACTCTACACACTCTTTCATTTCTATCGACACCATCATATCTACCAGATTCTATTTCAAGACAATGAGCGCTTAGTCTAAATTTAGTTAACTGAATTCTATGCCTATCATTTGTAACTATATCAAGATATTTTTCATGAACAAAATCGTGTTTATATAGTTTATAATAATCCATTTTACTTTGATTGCATAAAGTATCGTGCCATTCTTGTATATATTGATCTTTGAGTCTTTGAGTTAAAAGAGGAAAAACAGCTTTATCGACATTATGACACGTAAACAAATGACCGTATCCAAGATTATCCAATAGTTTTTTAAGTAAGGTACACCATAGTTTGTTTTTACTATGAATATTGATATTGTTGTAACTACTGTGCTGTTGCATAAAAACATGATACATTAATGATTCCGGTTGATTTAAAATGTTTATCCAGTATTTTAAACATCTTTGTTTACTTAAGATAGAAAGAGGGAACCTACCCAATTCTCCGAGTACCGCAGCATTAGAGGTTTGTTGACGAACACCTAAGACATATTTACAAATTTTATAATGAAGTTTATCTATATCGGGGTAATTGTAAATGCCCCATACTTTCGACCCATATAATATTATTGGTGTTACAAGTGCATCAAATAATGAAAGTTTCGTTTTAATATCTAATTTTACTCTACTAAAAATTGATAAGAGATGATTATATGCTCTCAGGGCTTGATCATTTAATGTTATCAGAGATATGGTCTACTACAACTTGTATATGTATACATGATCATTTTTTCCATTCATTTCACACACCTAATATGTACATAAATTTAATGTTGTTGTTGTTGTTGTTGTTGTTGTTGTTGTTGTTGTTGTTTTCTTTCAACATAAAAATGGGCAATTTACAAAAAAGAGAAAAAATATATTAAAGAGTTTACAAACCTTAACTGTCCATACAACTTCTTCATTAGTTACATATACAACTATAATATTACATGTTTACATAATTTAGGCAAAACAAAAAATGTTTATATATATATATAAATCATTCACTTTCATTTTGTTTCTATATAAGAAATAAAGAGTAACCGTTTCAAAGGTTTCAAAGATTCAATTCTTTGCAAAAAAGAATCAATATATACACATATGTTTGATGTTTTGCAATACCTTACAATGTATTAATAGTCTATATTGATAGAAGAAAAAAAATCACTCTCAAATTGATATTTCTGATTTTCTCTTTCCGTCGTAAACGAAAGGGAAAGAGAAGACAAAAAAGAGAATCATCTCCATACAACATATAAGCCACTCTCACATGATATTTCTAATTTTCTCTCTTTCCGACGAAAAAAAAAAAAAGAATTTAAAACATGTGTAAGCAATATTTTAACATAGGCAGAATTTAGGAGGAAAAAGGAAACAACACCCTCACATCAATATTTATACAAATACTCCCTATCCTGGAAAATAAGATGCAGGGGAATCGTTTCGTCCATTTACGGCATTGTGTTAAAAAATGTTAACTTGGGTATCATATAGTATGAAAGAGTATTTTGACATTTTATAAGGACCAAAAACAATGAAAATAAAACGAAAATGGGGGGTTCAATATGAATGATTATCATTGCCTTTAAATTATCAACACACATCTTGAGTTTGAGCTGTCATCATTTGCATATTCAAAGACATAGTCTTTTAACATATAATAGGCCTAAATAATGGACATGAAAAGAAAAAAGAAAGCTATATAATCTTGACAACTAATGTTTTCTCTTTTAGATAGAATGGCCAGAAAAAAAGAGAAGTTAACAGATCAACACATAGTGAGTATGTGCTCATAGTATTTAGAGAAAGATTTCCATTCTCACATTGATATTCCTAACTTTCTCTCTTTTTGATGAAAATGAACGGGAAAGAGAAACATAAAAAAGAGAATTATTTCCATACAGCATATAATATATTCTTTAAAAGGACTCCTCCTCCTGCTCATCCGGTATCGAATCCGAAATGATATGTTGACCAAAACCATTTTCTCCAAGCTTTATTAACCTTTATTAACTCAGACACGTGTTTTGATGCCTTAACAGACAGACAGACAAAAAAAAAAAAAAAAAAAAACCGGTTCAACTATTTTTTATATTAAAATGACCGGACAGAAAGCAACATGGCCTATCAAAATAGTATTGTTAGCGCTGCTGTTGTCGTGGACCTTGATTAAGGAGGAGACCGAAGTATCCGGAGAAAACCCACGTGGAGACCCATCTAATACTCTCCGTCCTCACGACTTAATTGAAATATTTTAAATCAGATTCTTAATCATTTTTGAAAGCATTCAAAGGTATAGATATTGCTTTCCGAAAGCTATAGCGTCTTTTAATCGTGAAATAAAAAAGAAAAACATGTAGTCAAACCGCCAGATCTTGAGAAAACCCCTGGTTATCTAGTATGCACTGGCGGATTCAAGGAGGTGGTGCCTTCTCTAAAATTCCCCGACCACACATAAATGTAGACTTACGTTCCCCAAAAACTCACAAGAATGCAATATTTCCAGCTTTAAATAAACATTTTCGCGGGGGAGTTCCCCTGGATCCCTAGTCCAACTGGAACTACACCCTTCTCACCAAACTCCGCTGCAGTAGTTACCTCCCCTTACAGTTGTCGATAACCACTGCCACCAGAAGTAGATTTCGGCTGATATAGGCCGGATTTACTTTTATCACATATGACTAGTTTTGAATATATCATATCAGTTTCGCTATATTTCACGAAAATAACATTCATGATTTCGAAAAAAGTAAAAAATCAAATCGTATAACATTAATTTATTGTTCCTTCCCATGGGACATACATTTCAACTTGACAGTTTCAGATTCGCTTCCTGCGGAGATGTTATCCCGCTTAGTATCTGATTTGCCTCATGATACCCACGATGAGACGGGATCCAATCGGAAGTGACGTGATAGCAGAAACCGCCATTCATCCGCCATTTTATTTCACGTGATGTCCGCCATTTTATCGGCCATTTTAGTCAGTCTAGCAGGTGCGCGTAGGTTTAAATTACGGCTTCGTGTTGTCCCGTTTAAGAAAATACGATGTCAGCATAAGTTAAACTTATCCCTATTTAAGTCCTTGAATTTCTTGCTTCATTTCCTGTGCTACCATGATTTAAAGAAAAAAGAAGAACTTAAGAAAGGTTTGACTTGGAGAGAAATGTTCAACCACCAATACAGTTTGTCCTTTTCGTACTCTAAGGTTATCCCTTCCATATGCAAATGCTGAAAAACGGCTTTCACTTCATACTTCATAGTTTAGGAATGCCCTGGAAGGAACTTTTGGTAGGCTAAAACTTGTAAAATTATAATGTTGGTCATCATCACGTGACTTGTGAGGTGGCAGTGGTTAAAGTAGCGTAGCTTGACGTAACCGGTGCGCGGAATTTGCCTTCTCACGGCTTGGGCAAAGTGGCAAGCCGCTTGCACTGTCACTGCCTACATTTTTTTTTTGAATATAGCGGCGCTGCGCGTCCCCCAACCGGAACTCCTGGATCCGGCTCTGAGTATGTACCTGCACTTTGTTTTCTGCTACATCTATCACAAGTGTTGCTTTGTGAGAGGAAGCGTGACCGTTTCCGAACAATAACTTTTGAAATACTTAATGTATTGAATTCATGCTTGGTATGCAAGTATAGCATGTATACAAATACAGGCCAAGTTAAATTTTGGTTACATTCCACTTATTTATACCGTTATACAAGAGATACCGGTATTCGATAGTAAATTCATTTATTATCTATTGCTAATCATATGTAAGTTATTATTGAGCTCGGAATTAATATGTTATATTTTTCCACTATATTTACGATACGACAGATTATGACTTTTCCAACAACAAAAAAACTGCTTCCTCATTTTTAAAACAGGACTCAGCGGCACTCTTGTGTACTGTTATATCAAGGGCCATTTTCAAGACCAATAGGTCCGATTGTAGCACACGTATCTATGGTCAAAGATTCTCGAAGGCGAAAACAGTATATTTTCTATTTCCAAGGTTATTCAAGAGAGCCTACAGTTTAATCTGAATCTAGATTTAATTCCACCAACAATACATAAGGAATTCTTAAAATCTTAAATAAGATGGGACCACATTCCAACAGTTTTGTTTTTAAAAAATATTTACGCGAATGGCAATTTTGACACAAATGATTACCAAACTGAGTAATCATGAGCGGTAAGGAATAAAGTATTTATGCATAAAGTAGTCATGTTTCCTAAGTATTTTATTAGTACTCAGCGCTAAGGTCGGTGGGATTAGCGCCTGGTGTGCGTTCAACGGAAAATCTCATATTGAAAGATTTTTCTAATCTCAAATATTTAAAATTGTATATCGCCATAATGATAATATTTTAAAGAGATTAAAGAACATTTCAGAGTATGATAATACTAGCATGTATGCAAAATGTATATTCTATGTGTCAATTATTAAGGGATTATTAAATCTTTAGAAAATTGAAGATTTGAAGAAAATGACGTGAAACAGACCTGGTCACATTCCTGTAAGCAAGAGTAAATGAGCTATTGAAATAAAATTTATTACATATACATATATGAACCAAAAGAGATAGTAAAGTTGTTGTAATTTGAGAAAAAAAATAAAGAAAAAATAAAAGAAAGGAAATCAAATTTTGTTATGATTATCAAAACGACCTTAGAGCGTCCATAACGTATGGGTTGTGTGTGTGAAGGGGGGTGGGGATTCGCGGATTTCACGTCATTCTGACATAAAATATTATTGCTACACCGATAAAATATTTCTCATATTTTACCACTAGCTATGTACTTTAAACTGTTACAATTATTTGTTTTTCTATAATAAACTCGGAAAGGAATATATTATATATATATATATATATATATATATATATATATATATATATACTCTTTATTTCCTCATTTCTGAGATTATACATTTATAAATAATATGATGAAAAAATGAACACAAATAAACAGCGTAATTACAAAACAACAATTATGACATAATGGAAGAAGTGAAGAAAGAGAGTGAGAGAGAGAGAGATTTTAGAATAGTGGAGAGACAAAAGTTAACTGTAGGTTAAGCAGATAAAGTAAATATAGTATATGTACATATTCATGAAAAAGGAGCAATGTAGACTGTAATACATGTAGATGCGGAAAAAGCAACATATATACACACAAAACCTTTTACGTGGCTTGTCTGTCACCCCCGTCCCGGGTAGACGAAACTTTTCTTTGTGAAAAGTAAAAGGATTCGAATTTTGGCTTTCTAAGAGGAAGGACCTCTATTTAGGATTTCCTAACGAAACTTATTAACTGATATTTGATATTGATTTTTACTGTGATTTCACGGACATTTATGTGGATAACCATCATTATTATTATTATATACCACTGTGTTTTCACGGACTATATTATTGTTGTTATTTAAATTTGTGGATTGCCACAGAAAGAAAAGAAAAGAAGAAAATAAAATCTCATTAATCACAAAAAGGACTTATTCATCATTGTGTGAGAGTTCCTACAGTTCCCCAACATGATTAACCAGATACATGGGCACAGTCGGACAGGCAAAAATTAAATCTACATATTAACATTTGTTACATCACCGACAGGATATTGTAAGCCTGTTAGCATTATTTGTAACTGTGGTACTGGTTATCCTTGCTTGGCGCTCATCATATAAAGGTGTCAGTGTAGATAATGTGCTGGGTATCATACCACATGCCTACAGCGTAATATATTGCACGAAGGCAGCATGACTCGTGTAGCCAGACATAATAATATCAAAACGATGTTTAAAAAAATCAGCCGTAGAATTAAAGCAATATTTCAGCCAAAATATTGTTTCGAGCGTGCAAGGGGGGGGGGGTCATTGTGTACAAGTTGAGCGTGAAAGCGGGTTATCTCCCTTCTCCCTTTATAAAGTAAAATAAGAAATAAATAGGTAAACAAATGTGAATCATGAAATACATACTGGTGTCATGAATATTAACATATCAACAACGGAAAATTTAATGGACGTTTGAATTCGTGTTTATACACATATAAAATGTGGATTTCTTTTACAAAACAAAACAATAACATAGTAGTGTTAATAGTTATCCGAGGACTAAAATATTTGGCAATTAAACTGCAATAGACATTATACAACGTCTAAATTATTGCACGAAGCAATGGTGACGTAACTACGATTAAATTTGCCTCATCTTTTCAACAATACACTACATGTTGATCCAAATGATCCATGTTGCATTTACTTATTCCCGAACAACAACCAGTTTATGTAGTCATAGTCATAAAGATAATTTGGCGTCGGCATAAATGCTGTCGGAAACGCCGAAAATGTAGTCATCTTCATGCGCGCTGTCGTCGTAGCAACCGTTGTCGTAGCAACTGTTGTCGGGGAAAAGTTTGTGTGAGATTTGTAACCATAGCAACAATCTAGTATGTCAGTAATGCACAATATCACGTCGACGATAGTCCAGTGTGGAAAAGCTTTATTGTAGCAGAACCCTGCAACATAGAAATAGATGAATGGATAATCAAACAAAACGAACAGGCAGGCAGACAGCAATATAGATAATCAGCCTAACGGTCCTAAGTTCAACGCAGTTTAGCGTAGTGATGAGTTACCTCCCTTCACACAAATATCATTTGCGATATGTTACTCATAAAATAGACTGGTTGGACATCAAAAGTGCAGCATAATGTGCAGAGGCTGTCATTTTTAAAAGAGGGAAAAGAAGATATATAATTTTTTATTTATTATGTTCCGTTAAAAAAAAAATCATTTCTTTACAAATATATCTAATACTTTTATTCATAAAGACTCGTAATGACACCATGGCAAAACCAGTGCACGCTTTTTTAATTTCTAATGTGTCGCGAAATATTTTTGTCTTGCAAAATAGTATTTAATATTATGGAATATCAATTCGTGGTATATCATTATGTGGTTAGGAAAGTTTTGCAATTGGAAAATATTAATTCGTTTGTTTTTTTTTGCGAAATGTTAATTCGCTATTACGGAATTGTCGCAAAACTGATTACGTTGGCCAAACGTCAAACATTATAAGACAGAAGTATATTGTAGTCTCCCTATTTATCAAAACTCAGACAATCGTTTTAGTTTTTTAGCTATCTAATTTGAAGCACGTGCACCATTTTGCTTTTAAATATTCGTATAATGTTTTATAAATGTATATACTTTAACCTATTTTACGATTTCAAAGAGAGAAATGATTTGTAATTAATTAAGTATTCACTCTGAACTTCTTCAAATAAGAGGCGATCATCAGGATATGGCATAACGGTTGAAGTGGGGATAGGTGACACGGTGGTAGGACGCGATGGAGTGGATGGTGTCGTCATGCGTGACGTAGGCCTGACGATGGTGGTAGGTCTTGGAACTGTGGTGGGCTGGGGCGTCTGCTCGGTTGTTGTCTGTTCATTTGTCGTCTGCTCGGCTGTTGTCTGCTCAGTTGTCGTCTGCTGGCACAACGGAAATGGCGGGAGTGGAGGTGGCGGGAAAAATGTCTCCAGCTGATGGGTGATTTCTGAAAGACAAAAAAAGTGATGCAAAAAATAACAATATACGAGTTATATCTCCTATTATTGACTCTAACTATAATTCACGGAAACCGTGTGAAGAGTCGGTAATTAGCTATGTAGATACGTCCATAGATGTAAATCAACATTGGTTGGAGGAGGGATCGTCTTATATTTAAACCCATCACTTATTCTCAAAGTTTGACATATCGACAATTCACGTTCACTGGCTATAGGCCACACAGTATATTTAACCCTTTCCCTCATAGAGGACACCATGAAAAGACCTATGCGAACAGCATAAAACCAGATCAGCCTGCGAGTAACTCGCAGGCTGATCAGGTTTTATGCTGTTCGCTGCTCCTCAGTGATCTGGAAATGAGGATTTTGTAATTAAATTTGGTAAGGTTTAACTGTGGGTTTCTGCAGATCAGGCTTTATGTGGTACCTACTGAGTGCGTCAAAATGAGTCTATATGAGGGAAAGGGTTAAGTATGTATATATTTATGATTGTTCACTTAGTTTGAAATCATATTGCATAGTTGAACAAAGTTTCTAAACGTTACAACTACTTAGTCAAACACCTGTTTCAAACTAAAATTACACTTATGTTTTATATACATATACTCAACAACTTTTCTAATTGGTCACCTGATAATTTCATCAAAATATCACAAGGAAAATAAGTGTATGAAAATCTAATGTATTTAAATTAAAGAACTGTTTATTACAAAATAGAAATCATAGGTTTAATTCACGATGTTTTTGTTGGCAAAATCCATGTATACCTCAAGGTTATGTTCATGGTAACTCAATTGTGATGGTTTACCATCAATATATTCACCAGTATTGAAAAATATCAAAATCAAAGGGTGACCAATTAGAAAAGTTGTTGAGTTTATATACATAATGTACGAGAAAGAAACAGTAATAGCTAGAGCGTTAAAATTATTACTAAACATATAACTGCAAAGTCTGTGCTTATACTTTTGTGTGTTGACATCGATGCTCAATAAAACATATTTCAATTACTTTATTGCATATATTGGTACGAAAAATGGTGTAAGATTATTTAACCTATCATTTATATTAACTCTCTCTCTCTCTCTGTACGTTTTGTCCTCTTTAATTTATTTATTAGCACTGTACAATCTGACTGAGATGACCAGTTATTCCGCACGTATCAATAAAGAACACTATGTGTCAAATATGTCGTAACCATAACAGCTGGGAGCTCGCGGCTGTCGTTAAAATGTCGTTCAGGTGTCTGGTGATTATGTTTCTGGACTTCAACCCTTGTACAGTCAAGGAATGTCATTTGCACGTGGGCGATGTATTTTATTGTTAGAAATTAAAACCAAGCATATGTATACAGAACACAAGTTACATGTGTATGTGTGTGTGTTTTCCGCTGTTATAATCTCTAATGATTTTTTTTCGTGTTGGCCTCTCTTGTACTCTAAAGGTACTCGGTACATTACTATAACCGAAAAATTGCCCATTTTTTAAATGTGAAAATTCGATTTCAATATACATGTAGATTTGCTCCGCCCTGAGACCCGTTTCACTTGGTAAAAACCAATCTTGAGTTCGTTAGAATATTGTCCTGTTTCTAATTTGCACAATAAAACGCACAGAAAGGTGACCGATTTCTCAAAAACTACCCAAAACACAAGACTAGTACTATCTTTACATGACATATGGTTTTTTTTCATACGGAGTTAATTGAAATGGGTATTTCCTATTTAGAATGGTTACAGTCACTCGTGTAACTTAATCCTCCCTGTAATACCTAGTGACGTCAAAGTGTTCAATACTGAACGTCCAGGACGCCATGATAATGTGACTGGCTTTGGACCGTGTGGTAGCATGACACGTGTCTAAGGCGTGATACTGCAGCGTGACATCACCAAATAAGCCTGAAATAGACATAGCCTCAAAAAAATCTTGAAATGACTAAAATCCTGCCGATGATATGTACAGCCCAATATACACAAAATTAACTTACGTGTATGTTGTGTGCGTGCACGCACGCGTGTTTGCATGTGCGTACCTGAGGAACAGTTCCGTTCGTCCGACAGATCGAAGCAGGTTAGGATTCCATCACATGGTATACAAAGGTCAAGGCCACAGCTGTGCTGACCTCGCCCTGCAATAAATTATGTCTACTCGGGAGGTCTTTGTAGTCGGCAAGCCAACCTGAAATCTTATTTAACCTTTGAACATCTTTTAATTATATTGATAGATTTTTCATATTATTTTATGGTTTGGTTCTGGTCACTGGACAGTGGTAACTTCAGCGGTATCAGTGGGAAGGGCATGGACATACCGTCGGTCGTAGTGTAAAAAGTTAAACGTGTAGGAATGTTTTCCATCGTACGAATTTCAATATGGAAGTAAAACTTCAGAGTTGAATTAATATTGGCTGCAACGTTTGTTTAATTAAATGAATAGTTTCGTTCAATCGTAAAAAAGAATATAAAACAGGTGACAAAATCACAGGTTTATGAAACATGTACATGTATTTCATTGCTTTTTTGTTAGTTAGTCAGCCAAAGCACGAGGTGTCCCTACATTGTATCCGAGCACCGCCGGATATTGCCGAGTATTTACACTAGTTGTTTAACATCCTAGTCATTCATGACGGTCCCTATACCAAATTCATAAGGAAAGGTTTATATATAGACAGGAATTTTGCTTCTAGACCAAATTTGGATAATAAGTCATAAATATCGTATCCAAAGGAGAAAAAATGCAAAATGGTCTCGTGAATTTCATAAAGTCTGGTAACTAACCATTCAACCACATTGTACATTAATATTAATCTAAGGCCTAAACGTCTGTCTTGTTATGTTTCTAATTAAAGTTCTTGTTTCATTTTTGATACTGTTCCTGATATTCCTTTTTATGGATCTTACTGCTCTGTTGCTCTGTTTTGATTCTTTCTAGTTTATCTATATTATCTTTCTGGTTGGGGTTCCAGATAGTAGCCCATATTCCATTATTGATGTAGGATATTTTCCTACATGTCTCTGGGGCATTTTTGAGATTTCTTCTTCTTCGAAAACCTAATTCTTCTTTTCCATTTATTTCTTTAAGGTTAATAAAGGTTGAATAAATGAATTATTTTTGTAAACAAAATATTTGTGGTCTCTTTTGTTTGTGTGTTACACACAATCAATTACATACCTACAAACGGGATAGTCTGAAGTTGTTTTTTTCTCAATTACATCCGGGCATACAGACACGATCCAGACTTGTGGTTTACTGTCGCTATTGCAGTATTTCAGTCATACAGCGACGTATATCTGGTTAAGGAGAACCAGCGATCTACCACAGACAAGCTGGAAGACATCCTCACATGAGAAAATCCAAGGGACCAGCCCAGGGCTCGAACCGACAGCGGTGATGGGCTAATATATATCCAAATTCTTGTACATTTAAATCTATGTTAGATGACTACTTTAAAAAGCAGTCAGTGTGCTTCAAGCAGAAAACTATGTACAAAATTCGAGGACCAAAAAATAAAACCTTCAGATCATCGAGACGGAATGATTATGACTACATTTAGTTTCATAGAAAGTACGAGTAATTAAGTGTGTGTCGGGACAAGGACTGTATCTCGCATTATGCATGGCATTCGAAATAACGCGCCTCGGAAAATCGCCATTAAATACTGCTTCCGGAAAAGTCAATCATTAAATGTTTAATCTCTGTTTAGCAGCGGTCATTTTTTTATTCTCTTATAAGCCACTCTATGACATCGTAACTGTTTAAAAGGTTCAGAGCCTGATTTTTCAAATGTGTTCCACTCAATTTTAAAATCAAAAATCAAAATACTTTATCTCGGTAGATAAAACTTGTCTACTTATATCTTAAAACGGACTGACGAGGCCTCGTATCACATATAGTGTACAAAAAAGAGTTATCATCTTGGACGACTACATACTAATCTAGTGCAAGTCCAGGTACCCGAATGTTTAGTTTTTTACCGCTCCGTGACCCATAGGGCCATCGTTTAAAATAACATATCTCCTTTGTGTGTCACCAGGGTCTCTATATATACAGTATGAAAGAGACCCTGGTGTCACATAAGGGTAGTTCCAGGGTCCATGTTCTCGAAAATATAAGTGGTACTTAAGTATGATTTTCATTCTCGAACTCAAACTATGCCCATTAATTTCATGAGCGACAAAGAGCCACAGATCGTACTTAAGTTGTTTTATTATTTTTTTTTATTATTTTGCTGGGTTTTTTTTTTTTGTTTTTTTTTTCTTGTTTTGGGGTGGGGTTTCTGTGTGTGTGTGTGTGTGTGTGTGTGTGTGTGTGTGTTGTTGTTGTTGTTTTTTCGAAAACATGGGGTCTGGACTGGAAGTCCCAGTGTCAGGATAATGAAAGTTTGAAAGTTTGAAAGTTTTATTCACCATAAGCCAGAAGGTCGTACGACCCATGCGGCAAAACATATTACATAAATTGTACAAAACATGACGGAGATGAACAAACGAAAAGTGAAAGCAGTGTAAACGATCATGTAACATGCAAATCACATAAGACATCATATAAATATATATAAATATCAAAACAATGTCGTAATATTTCGAATAACTTCTCTTATCGAAACGAAACATAAGAGGAAGTTACAAATAGAAAGAAAAATACACCATATCAAACAACATGAGCAGTATGATACTACATAAACAGTTTAACAAAATCGAGTAACTCAGTGGTTACCTCCCTTATCGAAACGAAATATAAGGGTGATTCCCAAAATAAAGAAAGAAACAAAAATACAGGATAAAAGGAGATACGAAACAGGTGAGTACTATATATAATTCCATGAAGCTACATTAAATTTAGATATATCCAGGTATAGACATCTCTGTTACTTCTATAAAACATTATGCGAGTGAAAAACAATGTGTTATTAAGTATCCGACAATTAAACTGGCACCTTTACTTAATGTGACCAGGGGCCATATTCATAAAGCTTTTAAGGAAAATAATTCCTTAACTGGAATAAATCTCCTACGGTGTTTTAAAAATAGGACCTAAGGAAATCCTTATGTGATTTTAAAGAAAATCTTAGAAACTTAGGGATTTTTTTCCTAATGAGCTTTATGAATATGACCCCAGGTGTAACCAGGTGTGGTATCACGTGTCACTTGTAATGTGTCTTTTTCATGAATACAAGTCCCTAACTAGAATATTAGGATGTTGGACCCAAGCCAACATTTGATTATTCATCATATTATGACGTTTAACTAACAGATTTCATTATGAAGCGAATTTAGTCCTGTATAAAAATTACTAGCAATATAGACTTAGACTTCATTATTTTCTATGGATTCCGACCATTTATTCTCTATTTAAAACGAACGCTGTTTTTCAAAAGTCTTAAAAATGAACGAAATACAGTCGGTGGAACGTTAAACCCAGTAAACCAACATTCTCCATAACAGCAACACACAATGTGAAACAGTAATGTTGGGTATTGTGAGTCTGAGAGAAGTAAATCAATGTCACGACGCTCCTTGTTACCATTGACAGTGCTGTCGGCACAGAGAGACATTAAAGTAACTTATTTAGCGCGCAATACATATATTCATATAAATGACAAAACGTGAGCACTTACCTTTCTGACACAATATCATAATAACTAGGATGAAAAGGGACCGGTAGAATCCCGACATTGCATCAATCCGAGGTAAAATGGTGGATTTGTCCATGTACCTTACTCGTTGAGCAGGTTGTGGACAATGGGAAGGGTTATTTTTAGGTGCAGGCGTATACATTTTCCTCCCTCCCATTAACGTGTAATATAAATGAGACGGACCAGAAACTCGTTGCCAGAACTACTTAATTTGCACAGGTGAACAGCAAAAATCATCAGATCACCTGTGATAAATACTCGCCAGCCACACACGGACCGGAGGATGAGACACGCTGCCCTTATGGTTCAGAGACATTTCACGTCTAATGAGACCGACTAACACGCAATGACCTCGGCGGTATTTAGATATGGAAGAAGACACCCGCCAGTTCATTCCTTTTTCTAATTCAGGCTTCATAATGCTTATTACATTTTCAAAATGCTTAGTGCAATTTTGAAATTATAACTACAAATAAATACAACCGAGTTTCTGTTTACGATATGTAAATTTGAGGTTGACTCTCGTATGTTGCAAATTCTTAAATATAGATTTTTTATTGCCGTTTTCACGTGCTTATTTTTTACATTTATGACTGAAAACGTTCATTTTAATCGGAAAGTACTTACTTTTATCTGACCATAGAAAATTAAACCGGTGTTCCACTGGGCCTCCACATGCGTAGTATATGCGTAATATCACAGGTACATATCTATATATGGTAGAGATGGGGGAAAACCAAGCCCGTTGGAAACATCAGCCTGTTTAGAAGTGAGCCAAGATTTTCACACGGGCTCAGATTTCCTGTATAGATGGTTCCCGATTTTTTGGCAGGTGCCTGATCTACGCTCTACGCCGCCATCTTCTGGATCAAGCGTGACTCCTTTGCATATAAATACATATAAAATATTGATATAAAATTTAAATTGCTAGATTGACATCAAGAAAAAAAATTGTCAAACAAGTATGAAAGAAATGAAACAGTGGGTTATCAACAGTTAACGTACTTAAAGGTCCTTTATATTTCATAATGATACAATTTTCATGAAAAAGAAAAAATGAAATAACATTGACATATTGTAGACTAACACAAATGGTACATAATGTGCGAATATCTGCTGTAAAATAACAGTTAAACGCACTGAAAGTGTTGATCAAATGACGCAATTTAGTATTTTGGATGGATGTCAAAATAGTCTCATTGTTTACATTTTGCATTGGCGTGTATTCCCGAAAACGGTCAGAAATCAAAAATAATTTGAATCACCGAATCACAATTGATTGATCTGCTACGTCATCAATTTAAGCTCTCGTGATTCGTTAACGGGGGCATACGGAAGGTCTTTGCAAAACGTCAGAAAATTGACCAAGATATGCGGAATATGCAAATAAGGTATTTTTTGTAAACAATTTAATAATCTTGAACAAAATATTCTTTCTTATTTATGCACTGTCGTAATGTTGTCGCCAACAAGCATGTGCATATTTCATCTCTTAACAATTCTGTCGTTCTCTCCATATACTATACACTGCATTGGGAAGAATAATGGGCCTTTAAAAAGCACATTCCTTTCATATCATTTGACATTTAGTTCATTTTTTTCCAAGAAGATAGCAAAAATCTACATGTAATTAAACTGCAAACAACTTTTTTTTAAAAGTGGCCCAATGTCCTGTTTTAAAAAAAATGAAATATTTACGTTTTAACAATGCATGTGATAAGAATACACTTATATATGTGATAACTAGAGATGTTAATAAGATCATCACTTTTAGATTTAAAGAACTTTTATCATCTAATATTATTTTCAGTTAATCACCGAGATTCGGTATGGAAATATACTGAAAGAATGTATTCCTCTTCAAAATATAATTTTTTATGTTAAATTTTTAATTTTGATATAATATTTTAGTTAAAATGTACATAAAATAAAATGGATATAGATTATATTGATGGCAGAAATTTGTAGTTATGTTAGTTATTTCATTCATGCTGTTTACATGTCGATTGCCCCTTCCCTCCCCTAATTAGGAGTGGGGGAGGGGAAAGGATGTTGTAGACCGGAACTAGCGATACATAAAGGTGACATATCCGGTCAAAATAAACACATGCTGCGCAAACTGATAAGAAGGTATGGCACGCGTCTGGTGTAATGTCAAGACATTACATTGTTTATTAACCTTGTACTAAATACATGTAATTTCACTTGAACAAATTTCGCCATTCTTCATAAGCAGTAAGGAATAGGGGGTGAGCTGGACTATATCAGTAATTACGTATGAAGACCCCAAATCCATGAGAATATAACTTCACTTGTACAAATTTTTCCCCACTTCATAAGTAGTAAGAAATAGTTGATGAACTGGACTATTTCAGTAACTACGTATGAAGACCCCAAATCAAGGCAAATAAAGCTCTTCTTTCATAAAGGCCGGTCACACAGCCCTGCACGGGCGTATCGCGGCCGAATCACGGCCAAAAATTTCTGCCCGTGAAGCAGACGCTGTTGGACGCTTTGAGGTCGCGATAAAGACGCGATACAGCCGTACTTTACCCGTCGTTACACGCGGTAAGAAATTCACACGCGGTTGGCCGCGCGAAAAAGTTTTGGGCTGCCCCAAAATTTAGACCGCGGGTAATCGCGGGCGGTACACGTGGTACACACGCGGTAAAGACGCGGTACAGACGCGGAACGAACGTGCTAGGACGTGCTACGGCCGCGGTTAAGACGTGGTTACACGCGGTAGGACGCGAAATTTTAGCGGGTAATCGCGGGTGGAGCACGGTCATAGCACGTTTGTTCCGCGTCTGTTCCGCGTTGTTATCACGTGCATTAGCGTGTGTACCGCGTGTAAGCACGGACAAACGCCTTTCTCCGCGTAAACAGCGCGCCCCAATACCGGCCTAATCACGTTCTTCTTCGGTGCCATAGCTTGATCTTCACGGGACTGTGTCTTGAGCGGTTATGATTTCTACAGCCCGGTTCGGCTGCTTTATTATACCCGTGGTAGGCCGCGGTACCGCCGCGCTTCACCCGCGATAAGGACGCGGAACAGTCGCCGGCGTCTGTTCCGCGGGCATACCACGGGTAAGCCAATTTTGCACATTTTCCACCACGGGCAACCGCGGGCAAAAAAAAATCGCGAATTTTACACGCGATATCGACGCGAAAGGCTGTGTGACCGGGCCTTAAGCGGAGTCTAAAATACTGGAGATCAAACTAGATATATTTCAGATTCTGGTTATGAAGGAAAGGATTTTCTGATTTCCCCACTTTCTAAAAGATCGCAGTTGTAGTTGGTAAAATTCTGAGCTAGTGCAGTCTTTCGTGTAGTAAATAAACTTGACTTTGGCAGGGAAAAAAAAGGTTTTTACACCTGCTGGTCGTTGCTGAAGCGAATTGTAACACTTCATCTGACTGGAGGAATTGGTTGGTATTACTGACCACTGTTGAACTCACCCATTAGCACTGTAGAATAGAAATGTAATTTTCTGTACCAACATTTATAAACATGCAAAACAGAATTAAAGGATAGATGAATGTGAAAAAGGAGAGAAACCTTCAAGAAAATGTGAATCATTAAGGATCTTTATAGTGATATTCTAATTCTACAATTGCTCTTCACTAGTTTTAATGCATCTAAAAAACATGATTTCATTTGACCTAAATGATTCCATACTTCATTTCATTCTGAATTGCAGAGTACAACAATTCAATAAAATCAAAAGTTCTGTTTATTTTGTGAGCCATAAAAATAAGTTTGCATTAGTAATTTTTTTTTTTTATTTCGTTTTTAAATTATTTCCTCTACTCATAAATAACTTGAATTGATTCTAATATTTTATGAGTTTACTTACCATACTTATAAATTCTAACACACTTACATGGGACATATCGGAACAGACCACACTTTCATCTGTACCATTCTGGCAGTAGTGCATTAAAACCAATCAAGCTGATCTGAACGGTATCAAGGTCATTTGGTTAGTTGAACCATCTCGCATGATCCTCGACCAACTGTGAATAGAGATGTAAAATATAAAAGCTGTGATTTTTAAAGCATTTCGTTCACAAAGTGTAAAAGGGATATAATTCTTGAAAAAAAAGCAAAATAGAATCATGGTTCTTGCAGCCAAGAGTCAACTGATGATAGTGAATAAGTGTTCCAAGTTTTAAAGCAATAATTTTGATACTTCATGAATGAAAAAAAATGACCTAATCATAAAACTTAACCAGGTTGAACGCCAACGCCGACGACGCAGGATTGATGACATTTTAAGCTCATTTTTTTTTTTCAGTTTTCAAATATCAGTTGAGGTAATAATGATATGCAAGTGTTAGTACATGTAGTAGTA
>CM037778.1:56793090-56843090 GCA_021229015.1 Solen grandis
AGCTATAATAGTATTAAAGTATCACTTGGCATCATAACTGCAACAATATAGAGATGATGGTCTGTCCTGATGATTCGGTGCCGGGTGTCCCAATGATGGTATATTCAGGTAAAATTTGCAGACACAAAAATCAGGTAAAGTAACGCTTCAGTTTATGGGTGATGAGAAACATAGACTATCATATGTCTACTAAGCTTTTCCATTGTTGATACCACTCCTGCACCGTTCCTGGTGGCCGAGTGGTTAGAGAGTCCGCCTCGGGAGCGGTAGGTCGTGGGTTCGATCCCCGTAAAAAAGTTATTTTATAGTTCCCTTGTTTGGCGCTCAAAATATAAGGGTAGTTGTAGGATTGGTTGGCCCGGTCTCAGGATAATGTGACTTGGTGTGGTATCATGACACATGCCTACGGCGTGATACTGCAGTGTGGCAGCACAATATCTGTATCAAGTGGACATCGTCTCCAAATGATCCAACAAACAAACAAACCACTCCTGCATTATTTTACGTTGTCAAAAGTCTTTTGGGAAGGTTGGAGTCCAGAAATAATTGAAACATATATTTATGTCCATACATTTAAATCCCAATGCAAACTGTTACTTTATACCTAATTTTGTCCTATCATTGGATCACGTGATCGCCCGAACTCAGATCATAGCTTTTTTTCTAGACTATTGTTACATATAACACCTAACCTAGTTATGTAGACACAACATTGTAGAAGGAAATCCCCATTCTAAGAATAACTTGTTTACTAGTTTTGTTTTTGAGTGATCTATTAGGTGATCCCTATTCTAAAAATAACTTGTTTACTGGTATATTTGTTTACTGGAACTTTCTTTCTTTCCATGGAAAATTCTAGAAGTCTTATGTAACCTGTTTACACTTTAGAATATTCTTTTTTGGAGAACAGTATGGTTGTTTCTAGAATATTTTGCTCTAGTATATATAATGAAGGGGGTTTTAGGGAGAGCAGACTTGTTGAGGAGACTTGTTGAGCAGACTTGTTTTTGGCAGCAATTCATCAAGTGTGGGTCATTCAACAGTGTGTAATTAATTTCGGACTTACATTTGGATAAAGGACATATCTATTGAATTGCTCAGGTTAAATTTAAATTTTATCAATCAGACAAGGATAAACTAATTTGTTCTAATAATTTTAAGACACTGTATGCTGTGATATTCATATTGATATTTGTCACTTGTTAATAATTAAAATATATTTAGTTCACTAGTTTGTTGCTGGCTTTTCTTTGTTGCGTCATTTCATCAAATTGGTCGTAACACTATGCTGACAGAGTAGGTCTATTGTTTTTATTAAATAATTACAGTAATAGAACTTACATACATGCAAAATCCACCAAACAAATTCAATAAATGTCAAAACTGTATAGATATATAACTAATTAATATACCAGCGACTTCGCTTCCCATAAATACACCAACATTTTGCTGTAGTGTTCATCATGGTATAAAATGATTGCAACGAAAATAACAAGACCGTAACGTATATAAACGTGCATAAGCATTATCGAGCCAAATGACCTTTGTAATAGCAGATTATACGTGTTCAAACAAAATAAATAATAAAGTGTATGTTAACAATATTAATTCACCCATCCATATGATATAAATTATAGTTCGGCGGAGCTGTCTAACGTCACTTTTGACCTACTTAGGGATGATGACGTAAGACAGTGCCGAATGGGTAGTTTAACGATTTTCACTGGTAGAAATTCCTATACTCAAGGGAAGTGTAGGTGACCGAGAGGGTAAAGTCGCTGACTTGAACACTCACTCAACCCCTCACCGCGTGGGTTCGAGTCCCAACAGGGTCATTCGGATTTTTATGTGAGTTAGCCTTTCAGCTGGCTTGCGGTAGGTCGGTGGTTCTACCCGGATGCCTCAGTGCATTCGAGATCTTCCTCCACGTGTTATGAGCTGGACGTCGATATATGACTGAAATACTGTCGCAGTAACGGTAAACTCAAAAAATTAATCATTAAATCTCATGACTGAAACACGGTACGCTTTAATATTACAATAATAATTACTTTGCTGATTTGTTTATTTGCGATGGAGATGACGCTTTAATATTGAGTTTTTATCTAGTATGCTTATTTTAACTTCCTATGCATAGATAATTATTTGTACATCATTTCTCCTTTACGTTAATCCCCGTTGATCAATGCCGCATATATTTTTAAAAGATATTTCTTGTTCAAACTTAATGATATTTAATACAATGTTATCGTTTGTTTCTATTTACTTTTTTTCAGAAAATGCCTTGTAATGGCCATCTAAGGAAGTACAGTGTTTAGTTCACAAACATAACTGCATTAATAGCGCGAAGATTCCAGTTGCGATTATTGTTATGAAACTATGGGGGGTTGAATAAAATTATCAGTCCACGTCTTAAACATTTTGCAGATCAGTAAAATGACTGATTATACGAGTATATCAACTATACGAGTGCCGTGATCCGGTGGTAGCTTACACAGCTGTGGGTCAGAAGATTGCGCAATCGAACCCCGTCGACGTAAAAAAAATAGTTCATGGTCCTCCCAGGCGCAATGTACTGGTCCAAGAAAGGAACCGTCGATAAGAATTAGTTTAAGTTGTGATAATTTGTTTCTAAATCTACGTAAAATAGAAGTAAGTTTTAATAAAACAAAATATGAAAAGCAATATATCCGTAGAATTAATTTACCCTAACAAGATTAACCAACATAAAGTTTATTTGTACAATAACATTTGTGTATAAATGTTTTAACCTAAACTAATGTAAATAATCAATCCAAGAAGCCAAGAGCTGACCGCCCGATCTGTCCCTTAAGTCAAGTGCTTCATTAAACATGCGTGTTCAGCAAGTACCATTAAAGCCACTTATTTTGATATGTGACTAGTTGATTGTTTAGCGGGACATTCAGTGCAATCAATATGATTTGTAAATAAAGGTCAGTAAAATTTTAATAAAAATCTGTTCACATAAACATTGATGAAGTATATCTGATGAAAAATGTAAAAAAATCGATTTTTTGCTGTCATCAATATCACGTATCATTTGAACAAATATTTACATTCTGTGGGAAGTCGGTTTGTTTTGCAGCATCTGCAGCAGATATCGGTAACAGGAAAACATCGATACTGGCCCAACATAACACAGGGAGACTCAGCGAAGCAAAACACTGAATCAGACAATAGTATAATCACTGCAGATGTATACGGTTTGTTGTTGTCAATACGAAAATGATATAAAACTCAATGACAACATCTGTGGATAATCCTTTACATTTGAAGAAGTCCACTGTGCACAGTGACAACAGTGAGGTTAAATCTGTCTGTGTGACATGTTTATCTGAGACACGCATACGCTATGCAGCAAACATTTTTGTCATGTTAATTGTAATTCATAATCAAATATGTTACGAGTAATTACGACTACGAAATTATCAGAAGATTACACATTAATTGTGTTTAACTCAAATAAGAGATGGGGAAACATAGACAGAATGTGTTCTAATTCGTCCTACTTTTCTTCCTTCTTCTTCTCTAGAGAGCTGATGCTTTCTTTGTTGTGTTTTTACTTCAATATTTCACTTTACATTAAAAATCCAATATTGTGTTCGTGATTTGTCGCCGTTCTCATCTCGTCCATTCTCCAACTCTGATTACATCAGAAATCGATAGATATTTACAATGTATATAAATAAATTACTGGCTTTGCTTAAGCAAAATATGTCGGAATTACTAGTTACGCATACAAACGCTAATTAACACTGCGTAAATTAAATACGAGTACACACGTCATGAAGTCATGCTACATGTAGTTTATAATGGACCAGCTCAAGAAATAAATACCGCTCCTTAACCACGAGATAGACATATGATTAAAAAACAAAGAATGTATACATACATGTATCCTGGTATTGATATCAACTCCGCTTCATGACTAATGTGAAATTTTTAATTAAGCTGAAATCAACACATATTGAATTCCCGGAGAAAAATGAACGTATTCACCACTGAATGAATCAAGTTCCGGTCATACTTTCTTCACTACATCCATAACACAAGAATAATCCGAGATGCAAGTCCGAATATCGGTGAATGATAACGAGAGAGGCAATTTAACATGTATCGGTGGTACAGATCATAAAATCGTTAACGAGTAGGGGACTCTCTTACAGGAAGACGCGCAGGCGCTACGAGTGACACATCAGTCCGATCGATGCGGTGATCTAGAATTATTGACCTCGGATGCTGAACACTGGTAGAAAGAGCCCAAACCGTCATCTGACTGACTAGCAACGGGCAGTAGTTAGCTCCCCTCGTTAGAAAACGGTGATACAAATATGGTTTGATAATTCGATCTAAATACTGGCAACATCATGAGTCAGATATGCAGAAATAGATAAATAAGTTAATCATAGGTACGTGCACGTGACTTGTAAAATAAAACCTGATGCAAGTAAAATGTGTGTTTTGTTTTTTTAAATGGAGTTTTTCTTATTAGCTAACTGTGTAATATGAACCCCATATCGTCGGTATTGTTTCCTTTTCCTATCGTATATAATAAAATGTCATTTTCACCAACACAAGTATATAAGGAGACCCTGAATATTGGTTGCGGATTTCGCTTAATCAATTTTAATATATCTGACATCTGTACTTCCAAATAATGAAACTGGCGAGAGCCGTGTTCCGGTAGCTGTAGTTTCTTTCAGGGTCTCCTTTTAATTACGTGTATGTATAAAAAGAGACCTTGTATGTATAAAGAGAGACATTGTGCCCTTTGACTATGAAAGTCAAATGTCTTAAACATTGTCATATATTGGCTCAGACGAAACTGTCGTACTGTCGTGCGTTGAACAATACACGCGATTAATTTTCAAAGACGCTGCGCATGTTTTTCAAGCACGACTTAAATAAAGCAAAGCCATTTCAGAATATATTTATAACGTGCATGCATCATTTACGAACGGCAGGTCTAATATTTTTACTAGGCAATGATACATATCATTGTAACAAATATCCTCAGCTATAGGCCGTTTGTCTCAAATATTTCTAAAATTTGTTCTAAAAAGACCATGTAAATCAAGAGTGTCTTCGGCCTAATTTCCATATTTTTGTATCTATTAAATATGAAAAAAAAATCAAATTATCGAGAATTCGAGAATATGACCGATAAAAACCTCATATTATCAAATTATCACAAATATAAAACACACGAGTACAGAAAAATACTTTAATTATAGTAGACATAGTCTATGATGATGATTAGCCATAAATAATCTATCAAATGAGATACATTTTACAACAGATAATTCCTTTCTTATATAATAATTGGAAGAGTTAGGGTCGGTCTGCAAGATACATGGCATTTCCAGACAGTTAGCTACTAAGGCAACAGCAGCAACAACAAGGACGATGATAACGAAACAAATTAACACAAATAAGTTTTTATTGGGTACGGGATTTAGGTACAGGTCCCGGAATTTAAAATCTTCCCGATAGTTGCCTTCGCGTGACGTAGGACTATGGAATTCTTTTGTATTGATGATATGTATAAAATTAAATATCTATTTACAAGGCTTTAAATATATGCTACAATTTTCAGTTAAATTCACCCATTTCAAGCACTATATCATACTGGGACCGCAGATTGGGCCTTGGGTCGTCAATTGAACATGTCCTATAGTTATAGTGTTTGTGTTTATGCTGCAATGTGTATTATTAAACTGCAGTTTCATTGATTTTTCAAGTTGACGTTATGTTTCTAAAAATCTGAATATTTCAAGGTTACAAAACATCTTCCAAAAGCTTTTTTCTGACCTTTAATGAATCAGGTTGTTTGCAAGGTCCTCTAACCAAGTTTTAAAACCCGTGGCCTACGAATTTAGGGAGAAGTTATCAGATTCCCATTAAATGTGTCGACTTTTTTTTTTAATAACGACAGAAGACTTGCGTATTTTGAATCTTTTTTTTTTTTCTTTTTTTTTTATTTGGTCTGATTTTCCCCTTTATAATAATAAAATGAAATTATTATTACGTAGGGAAACCAGACTAGGCTTTGTTGTACAATAATAACGGTGGTTGCTCTCTTTTTCGATTATGCGGCTCCATTGGCAAAAAAATCTATTCCATACTGACGCTGCTTCGAAACATAGTTAGATAGACAAAATATCATGTTTTTGTGACGTGTAATAGACCGTTTCACCAGAAGATCAGCAATAACAAGTATAATTCCCTGTTTTAAATTGAACAATCAGTGTCTGGGGAAACTATCAGGTGTATGTTTCTTCCCCATTGAACAATGTTTGAAATTTTATACCGGCATGTAGATTAGGTGTTTCGGTGTTTCACAAACACTGAACTGTTAAGCAGTATTATAGTTTATTTAACAGCCGGAATAACCTCCTAAGATTTTCAAAATTAAAATTTAATTCATTTTTCGGAAAGAATAAAGAAGCGTTTTCTCCGTATTTCTCTTGCCTACAGTTGATAAGATTTATATCAATATGTAAAAGCAAATCTAAAACAACAAACTTTCATCATTTAATTTATGTATTTTATTTTTTTTCCATTTATATACTCATGTGATTAACATAAGTAAACTAATGATATTCAATAAATATGTATTGCAAAAATATTTTTAAAAAAATGTTCCCTGGATATGAATCGAAGACATAACCGCTGACAACGCATGCTTAGTGAACATCCTGACTATCTTATCCCCCTCTATCAATTGGGCCATCAAATTCCTTTGTACAAAAATTTATCTGCGCTGAAAATTCCAGCCAGTGATGGTTCAAATTATATCCGTTAGCTTGGAAATTTTCTTTTTATCACGTTATCTTGATCAAACATTGATGATCAACACATTCTCATTCAGTTTCGACATCCATAATGCAATCTTATTGAAATAAACATGTTAATTACCTCTTATTAACAATATTTGGAACTCTATCTCCGATGGAAATCTAAATACATGCGCAAATGTTTGAATATAGCCCGGAACGTTGTCCGATGAAGAAATGTTTGCTACCATATATAGCGTTAACCCTGTTAAAATAGCGTATAGCGTATACCTAAATTACTTAATAATATATCACGATTTATATACACTGCATCAAAAATAAAAAATTCAGATAAGTAAATAAATGTTCTAGTAGTTTTTCTATATATTGCAACTACTAGCTTAACTGTTTGTGTTCAAAAAATATTTCATCATATATCCTATTTCCAGATAAATATTTGAGATATTATTAATGTAACTTCATATGTACTGTAGCTATTGGTATTTTTGTCATAAATCTATTTATATGAGTTTTATTTAAAACCAAATTTCAATTTAATTGCAGATAAATTTTGAAGACTCGTATTTTAATGGATATATATATACTTCTCTGAAAATGTTCATGTTATACAACTATCTATTAATTACGCATGCATCCATGTCTTTTGATGTAATGTTTTGGCTATAAATATTATATGATATTTTATGCCAATAAAATTATGTTCTGCTCATGCTCTGTATATAGATACCTATTAACGATTATATTGGACTTTAGTTTAACTGAATAAACCGACGCTTCGTTAATCAGTCCAGCTACTCCCTGGTAGGTGTAGACACTGACCGGTTATGATCTACCGAAATTAATCTGGAAAGTTTCCGAGAAACCGAGAGACCATGATTTGAACCCACAGACTAAGTGTAATAAATCAGCGCATACAACCACTCTGCCACGGAGGCATCAGTTTGTCTATTATCATCACCAAGTGCAAAACATATAGGATGCATGATACTAGAAACTTTATTTGCGGTCGGTTTTATACAAAGCAAATATTAGCTTATAGCTATTTTCCGACACTAGCAAAGCAATAAATAAAATAAAGTAATTCATTAAACAAGAAAACAAACAAACAGCTTATAAAAAGGAAATGACAGTAAGTCATACAAACATGAGGGCATATAAAAATGTTAAGGGCACATTGAACATTTGCAGCATTTGCAGGATGGGCCTGTCGATGTGCGAATCAGTACTTTTATTGATAATAATACTTCAGGGGCAGGCGATTGTGTTTTTAAAGAATTGGTTTATCCTAAAACATACCAAGAAATAATATATAAATGTATTATTAAAAAAAAAAGCATAAGAAAAACAAACCAGTTTCACAAGAATATCTTCAGTGGCGCGCAAAACTAGATCAATGATAGACTTTTGTTTTAAATTCTATTGTCAGTAAAATTCTATCCGAAAATGTTCATTTTAGCATGCGCATTTGTTGATTGACAACATATATCGGGATTGATTATGGTTAAAGCTGCATAAAACAGGGGTCCGAGGTACATTATTGAGAATAAATCACGATATGTTTTCTCCAAAGTAAAAGCCAGAGTTAACGGGTGTAATACATTTTCAGATTATTTTGAATGTTCAATTGGCTTAGAAAAGGGGGGGGGGTCATGTGCCCAAGTTATGTTTTCTTTTCATTGAAGATCTTGAGTTAATTTTACAAAATCTTGGGTTCAAATTTTGATGATATATATATAGCCTTCATTTTAATTCGATTCACTGACGACACGGTAATCATGGATAAATCGTCAGACTTTCTACAACATAGTTTGGATCCTTTAATAATTGGGGAGCAGAAGTCTAAAAATAAACACATGTTGTTGTTTTTAGATAAAAAAAGGTCCACTTGGGTTTTAACAATAACGGTATTGAAAACGGTTGATTATTGTTTAATTATTATGGTTCTTAGTATTATCACAGATGGTCATTGACTAAGAATTTGATTTTAACTCTGTATGTATTATGTCTATCAATAACCCTCTACAGACGCATGGTTATCCAATGTAACCATCCGTGATTGTTAAAAAAAAAAAGAAAGAATAAATGGGTGGTCTCCCCATCACAGGCAATACCGTCACAGACGATATTGAATTTATATTTAGAATTATGAAACCTTTATATATATTTTCTATTTTTATTTCCGTGACTTGACTGATCACATTCAATTTTCGCACATACTCTAACATCATAGGCTGAAGTTACGAAATCACTACCCGACGCCATCTTGCGGAACGAGTCACATGGTGTGATAGTGTACTATAAAAGTAAATATGACGGTAAAATTCAGCTTGTTACCTTGAATGTCAAGGGTATTATCTGGTTTAAATTAGATAAATCTTATTTTGGTACCAGAAGTGACATTTACTTTCGTTGTTGTTACATACCACCTGTTTGCTCAAATGTATATAAAAGTAACAGTTCGCCTCTCTACGAATTTGATTTCTTTGATAATATAACTGATAGCATTAGGCAGTACAGCCACCTAGGTGATGTTGTTATTACAAGTGATCTTAATGCACGAGTGGGCCAAAGATCAGACATAATACAAAACATACAGTTGGACAGATTTGTTGATTTGCCTGACGGCGATATGGTTAGTGAAAGTCTACCACAGCGATTGTCGCTGGATAATTATACAAATGTTTTTGGTAACAAACTTTTATCCCTTTGTAAAGAAACTGATTTATTCATAGCAAATGGACGGTTAGAACCGGGGCATTTCACTTGTTATAATTTAGCAAGAAACAATAAGGCAGCGAGTGTTGTCGACTATGTAATTATTAATCATAATATTCTCCAAATTATTAATGATTTTAAAGTATTAGACTTAACAGAGTTTTCTGACCATTGTCCGATTGATTTTTCCCTGCGATTAGATAATATGAATCATTATAGTTGTAATGATGTTTTATATGAAAAGATTGTTTGGGATAACTATGATAACGATAATTTGTTTCCATTGCTTAATGAAAACAAATCCAATTTTGATTGTATTTTAACTGATTTATTAAACGGTGTTTGTGATATTAACACGTCCATTGACAATATATCTAATCTGATTTATGATGTGTAATTTAAAGTACATGGGAAAATTATTAAGCAATCTGTCACCCGAAAAAGAAAACCTCGCAAGTCTGATAGTTGTAAACGTACTTACAAAAGTTACCCTTCCGAAGAAAATCTGAGATTATTTTTAAATGCTAGATCGGATTTCTGTAAAGTTAAAGGTCAAGTAAAACATAGATATTATAATAAGGAGAAACAAAAATTGTCATCCCTCTGTAAAACAAATTCGAGAAAATTCTGGAAATATATAAAGATACAAAAATACAAGTGATAAAAATAATAGCATAAACGTTGATAAATTTTTAACACATTTTAATCATACATGTAATACTCCACATATTAGTAATTTCAATGAAGATATTTCTGAGGAAAGAGAATCTCCATTACATATAGATGAATTAGATTGTTGTTCTACTGTAGAAGAAGTTTTTAAAACGTTATCATGCATGAAACGTCATAAATCCTGTGACTATTCTAATAATGTTGTTGACTTTTTTATTGATTCAAAAGATTTTATAGCGCCATATTTACTTATATTATTTAATCACATATTTGACAATGGAGTGTATCCTGACGCATGGAGCAAGGGTGTTATATTTCCTATTCATAAAACAGGTGATCGATCTGATCCCTCTAATTACAGAGGCATTACGGCATTACTCTTGTTAACACTATGGCTAAAAAATATTTCTCTTATGCTACGAAATGTAAATTGTTTTGTGCTTTTATAGACTATGAAAAGGCTTTTGATACTGTTATTCACTATGCACTTTGGGTTAAATTAATAAAATCTGGTTTAAGTTGTAAAATGATTAAAATGATCAAAGCTGTTTATCAGAATGTCAAATCATGTATTAAAGATCCAGTTACTGTCATGTTCAGATTTTTTTTGATGTGTCAATTGGTGTGAAACAATGAGAGCCTCTGTCACCTTTAATATTTATTATTTTCATTAATGACATTAAAGATTCAATTGATTTTGAAAACCTTACAAATAACGATATTGATTAATTATGTATATATATGTTACTCTTTGCTGATGATATTGCCCTGTTCACAACTAATCATGAAAGTTTACAAAGTCAATTGGACGCTATTTATAAGTACTCATGTAAATGGGGGTTAAAAATAAATACTATGAAGACGAAAATTTGTATTTTCGAAAAGAGAAAAAGCCATTGCGAATTCTGTTGGAATATAAATAATGAGTCTATTGAAATTGTTGATAAGTTTGTTTATTTGGTTATAAATTTTGCTCACAATGGTACTTTTAATAAAGTTGTTACGATTTTAAATGAGCAAGTGTTCAAAGCTTATAATCAATTATTATCCGTTTTTTTCAAGAGTCAAAGTAGATATTAAAACTAAGTTATACCTTTTTGATACTCATGTTGTACCAATTATTCTATACGGGTCTGAAGTCTAGGGCATATACGATTTTAAAGAAGTTGATAAGTTTCACATGAAATTATGTAAGCATGTACTTGGAGTTAGAAAACAAACTTCAAATGTCGGTGTTCTGGGAGAACTAGGTAGATTTCCTTTTATCATTATTTAGTAAAGAACGGTCTTTAAAATACTGGCTTAGAATATTGAGTAACACATATTCTTTACCCTTTTATATTTTTAATGAACAATATACAAATAGTATTGATATAAGTGCGTCAGTTAATTCCAAGTATTGGTGCAATACCATTAGAAAGAATTTAGATAATTTGGGTCTTGGTTAAATGTTTCACTCTGTAGACATTTATAACATTTTTTCGAATATTATAAAACAGAGATTAAGAGATCAGTATATCCAGGAGTGGAATGATACTCTAGTGAGTCAGTCTAAAATGTATTATTATAAACGTTTTAAAAAAGAATTTAAATAAGAAAATTACCTTCAGTTTGTTAAAAATGACAAAAATAGAATATCTTTAACACGATTTAGATTATGCTCTCATTCATTAAACATTGAAACAGGTAGATATGAGAATATTTCAAGAGAAAATACATATTGTACTTTATGTAACCAAAACGTTGTTGAATCTGAATTTACGCTTATAATTAATATATAAAAATTATTGAAAAATGCTGCTTCATAATAGTTAACTTAATATAAATTACAATTTAATATATAATTCTTAAAAACATAAAACATAACTGTGTTATATAAACCATGTGTGTGTGGTTTTTTTTTTTTTTTTTTTTTATATATGTGTGTATGATAAATTTGTATTTGTATATTTACACGTCTGGCCATATGTATATGTTTGTAAATGGCCAAAGGCACAATGCCGATTTTGCCAATAAAATTGATTGATTGATCTAACCATTCCGGTGGCCTAATACTTTATGTATCAAATATATTGTTTTCTAAACGAAGAAATGACTTAGAAGTACAAGGCGTTCATTCTATATGGCTTGAAATTCGTTGTCGTTTCACTTTTTTTCTCCTATGTAATGTATATAGATCTCCTGCAACACCCGTCAACTTTTGGATTAATTTTAATATTAAGTTAGAACGAGCTCTAGATACGACACCAAATGTAATTGTCCTAGGTGATTTAAATCATAATCTTCTTGATAAGCGACTCCATCATTTACGTGACATTATTTCCATAAATAACCTAACACGTTATAAAAATCCCACTCGCGTAACAGAACATTCTGCAACACTTATTGATCCTATTCTTATTACAGATACTATTAAATGGACATGTGCAGATGTAATTGATATTGATAGCCATATTAGCGATCATAAAGCAACGTACATTTTAGTAAAAACTCAAGAGTTTAAACAATATTGCTAAAAAAAATATATATTATTATGCTAGGGCTGACTTCCAAAAACTCAATGATCTAATTAATAAAGAAAATTGGAAAACTTTAAATGAATGGGAAATTAACGAAGTGTGCAAATATTTTACAGAAAAAAAATCATTTATTTATTGACAAGTGTGTCCCATCTAAATGTGTTACTATTAGACCCGACGACAGGCTATAGCATGATTCAAATATAAGAAAAGTTACAAGATAAAGAGATAGACAAAGAACAATTGCTATGAAACATGGACGACCAAATGATTGGATAGTTATAAAGTACTAAGAAACAAAGTTAATAATGTAAACAATAGGGCCAAGATGGCCCTGTGTCGCTCACCTGAGTAAGATGGCTGTGTTAGGCTAATGACAAAAATTCTGGCATCTAAAGTGTTTTTCTAACATTTGACTAAGTGACCTACATTTTGATCCTACCTGAATTTGCACTCAACTGGGAATTCATGCAGTCATCATTCATATCAAGTTTAATGAACACTGGGACAAAAATGTAGGCCTTTAGAGCGTTCACAAGATTTATTTTTAAAATTTGCCCTGGTGACCTACTTTTTGACCTACTTTTTGACCCTATGTTGCCAAGTTCTGAATTCATCTGAGATTTGATGTAAACAAACATTCTGACCAAGTTACATTAAGGTTAGTCTAAAACTGTGGTCTCTAAAGTGTTCACAAGGTTTTTCTAAGATTTGACCTGGTGACCTAGTTTTTGACCCCACATGACCAATTTCGAACCCACCAAGATATCATATAGAAACATCTGACCAAATCTATTGAAGATTGGGCTAAAACTGTGGCCTCTAGAGTGTTCACAGGGTTTTTCAAAGATTTGACCTGGTGACCTAGTTTTTGACCCCAAATGACCCAATTTCGAACTCACCTGAGATATCATGTAGGCAAACATCTTGGCCAAGTTTCATGAAGATTGGGCCAAAACTGTAGCCTCTAGAGTGTTCACAAGCAATTGTTGACGACGGACGACGCACGACGGACAAAAGGCGATCACAAAAGCTCACCATGAGCACAAGTGCTCAGGTGAGCTAAATAAATATGCAAAAGAACGTTTTTGTAACAATATTGAAAATACGCTAGTATCATCTAGAAATGAAAACCCAAAGTATTACTGGAAAACACTTAGATTACTTGTTAAAAATAATAAAAACTCTGAAAAAATACCAATATTAAAAACATTAAATCAAGACGGATCTGAGCAAATCCACTATCTCGACGACGAAAAAGCTAATTGCTTAAATGATTACTTTACTTCTATATCAACTATAAATGATGAAAATGTGCGTTTACCACTATTTATTTGTAAATCTGAAGCTAATATTTCAAATATAGAAATATCAAAGCAAGATATAGTTGATAACATTGGGTGTTTAGGCTTAAACAAAGCGACAGGCCATGATTTAATCAGCCATAAAGTATTAAGAGAAACTAAATACAGTATATCAAAGCCTCTCTATTTACTATTCAATAAATCTCTGAGTTACGGGATATATCATTCTCTTTGGAAACATGCACTTGTAATACCATTATTTAAGAAAGGTGAGATTCCGATGTTTTAATTACCGTCCTATCTCCCTTTTAAGTTGTATTTGTAAACTTATGGAAAGGTGTGTTTATAAGTATATTTATAATCACTTGCATTGTAATAGTTTAATCTACCCAAAGCAATCTGGTTTTCTGAGAGGTCACTCTACCGTCTATCAATTAGTTGACATATATCATCAAATAGTTTCGTCATTAGACTCTAAACTTAATACTTGTATGGTTTTTTGTGATATATCTAAAGCCCTTGATCGCGTCTGGCATAAAGGACTACTTTTTAAACTTCGTCAAAATGGTATAACTGGAAATCTACTGTTATGGCTCGAAAATTATCTTTCTAACAGAATTCAAAGTGTATTAGTAGGAAATTCAAAGTCTAGAAATAAAAATGTTAGTGCAGGAGTACCACAAGGTTCTGTACTTGGTCCTCTCTTATTTCTTATATATGTAAATGACATATCAGAAAACCTTCTGAGCATATCTCGTTTATTTGCCGACGATACATGTTTAGCTAGCTCTGCATCTGAAATATCAGACCTCGAAGGTATTTTAAATCATGATTTGCATATGCTCTCTGTTTGGTCCAAACAATGGCTGGTTAGTTTCAACCCTCAGAAAACGGTTGCCATGTTATTTAATAATAGAAAAAGTCGTCAACCAAAACTTTATTTTGATAATACTCCTATTACTTTTGTAGATAACCATAAACATTTAGGACTCACCATTAGCTCAAACGGTAAATGGTACACGCACATACAAAATAAATACAATCAGCGTCTAAAATTCTTGGTATGATGAGAAAACTGAAATTTAAAATAAACAGAGATTCCCTTAATCAAATTTATATCTCATTTCTTCGCCCAATTATTGAATATGCCTCCGTTGTTTGGGATAATTGTACCGATTTTGAAAAGGAAAGCATTGAAAACGTTCAAAATGAAGCTGCGAAAATAGTAACTGGAACCGCACGATCAATAAGTTTGTCTAATCTCTATAAAGAAATTGGTTGGTTGTCTTTATCCGATAGGAGGAAGTATCAGAAATTAATTTTAGCATTTAAGATAAAACAAGAGTGCCAGTGATGCCACAATATACGCCGCCACAAAAAATAAAGACCAAGAGGGGTATTTTAATTATTGCGTTTAACATTTCTGTAAGCATAAGCTCATAATGAAGTCTGTAAGACCAAATAATTTAGCTGAACAGAGATAGAACCCTGAAAATGCTTCCAATATGAAAGTAGGTCAAATAGCAGTATCAATATGAATCCTTTTTTCTTTCTCCGCATAACTCTTTCAAAAATCACTGTACCAGAAAATCACTGCTTTATGCACTTTTACCTGTTTAGAAACTTGAGATGTGTTTTCAAGAGACCATGTTTAGAAAGGCATAACTATTGCAAATATTGATGAACATCAAAATCCCTGCTTTGTGCATATCTACCCAGTATAGTAATGATATTGACCAAGTTTTGAAAAGATTAGGTCAGAAACATATATATACAAAAAATTGCATTCACAAAGCTGAAATATCAATCAGCTAAAGAGACTAAGTTTCAAGGGACAAAAATCTTGCAAAAATTAATGAACCGGAAAATTTCCACTTCATACACATCTACCCATTATAGTAATGTCATTGACCAAGTTTTGAAAAGATTCATTCAGAAACGTAGGAGGAGTTGCGTTCACAAGGCTGCAATATCAATCAGCTACAGAGACTAAGTTTCAATTGACACAAATTTTGTAAAAATCGATGAACCGGATAATCGCCACTTCATGCACATCTACCCATTATAGTAATGTCACAAATCAAGTTTTGAAAAGATTCATTCAGAAACGTTGGAGGAGTTGTGTTCACAAGGCTGCAATATCAATCAGTTACAGAGACTAAGTTTCAATTGACACAAATCTTGTGAAAATCAATGAACCGGAAAATCGCCACTTCATGCACATCTACCCATTATAGTAATGACATTGACCAAGTTTTGAAAAGCTTATTTCCGAAATGTAGGAGGAGTTGCGTTCACAAGGCTGCAATATCAATTATCTACAGAGACTAAGTTTCAAGGGATACAAATCTTGTAAAATTCAATGAACCGGAAAATCGCCACTTCATGCACATCTACCCATTATAGTAATGACATTGACCAAGTTTTGAAAAGATTCATTCAGAAACGTAGGAGTTGCGCGTTCACAAGATATGGACGTACGGACGGAGAAGATGACGCCAATATACGACCGCCTCCGGCGGCATATAAAAAAAATGGCCTAACTCCTAATTACCTTAATGACATTTTACTTGTCTCCGTTGAAAATCGAACAGTATATCATTTAAGGAATCCTCAAAATATAAGCTCTATTCCGATTCGCACTGCAATATTTGCCAATTCAGCAATACCTTCCTTTATTACATTGTGGAATAGTATTCCACAATCATTAAAAGAGACACAATCCTTATTGACATTTAAAACAAATATAAATAAAATGTTTCCAGCACATCAGGTTCCTAAATATTATACTGTTGGCAAACGTAGACTTTCGGTTATTCATACAAGATTGAGAAACAATTGTAGTGAACTTAAACATGACGTATTTCAAAATCATATAACAGATGACCCTATGTGTTTGTGTGGTGATGAAAATGAAACTACAGACCATTACTTTTTCAGATGCAAGTTATATGACAATAGTAGAATCACTTTCTTTCGAAAAACATAAGGATTTCATCCACTTTGTGTTTCAAAACTACTTTATGGTATTGAATCTTTAACTTTAGAAGATAATAAGTTTATTTTCTTATGCGTCCAGTCCTTTATAGAGGAAACAAAACGTTTTTCTACTTGATCATTCGTAAATGTTATTACAGTTTTTTATTATTAAAAACCTAAATAACCAACGTTTATCCTGGTAACCAACATATGTCTATTGTTTCTGATATATTTGTTTATTATTTCTCTCTCTTTTCCTTTTATAAAATTAGCCTCTCACTTTATAGCACATATAAACATAAAATAATTTATAGCTCAATTTTATATTTATTATATTGTCATTTTGATTTAATGCAGAAATTTTCATATTTTTCATGACATATTTATTTGACATTTATTATGACCAGCCTCTTTGCAAATAAATTCATGCTGTTTGGGAATGGCCTTAACCTAAGTTGAGAGAAATTGTGGCTAGACCCATTTGTCATTTGTATATTTATAACCATGTTGATGATATGTGTGTACTTGTAAACATTTTGACAATAAAATATGTTTAAACTAAAAAAATAATAATAATTCGGCAAAAGTATGCCTTTCTCAAGACAAAAACATGAATTTTTAGCAAATTCTACATTATAGATCCCGGTAGGGACTTCGGATTTATCATGTGAGGAAGCCTTCCAGATGGCTTGCGGTAGGTCGGTGGTTCTATCCGGATACCTCTGTGTACTCGGGTTTTTCCTCCACCTGTAATTAGCTGGACGTCGCTATATGATTGAAATACTATTGCAGCGACGGTAAACCCCAATACAACAACAACATTATAGACGTATGAAAAGTCGCCATATTGTTAGTGATAGCAATAACAATATGGCGACTATTCAAACGTCTATAATGTAGAACTTCCTTAAATTCATGTTTTTTTGTTGTTGTTTTTTTGTTTTGTTTTTTTTTGTTGTTGTTGTTGTTTTTTCTTTCTTGAGAAAGACATACTTTTGCCGAAATATTGAGTTAGAGTGAATTTGATTATTTATTTTATTATTTCCCTCTGGATAATCAACATATCTATTATCTAGAGTTTAATAAAATAAAAAAAAAAAAAAAATAAAAAGTATGGAAAAATTCTTGTTTGAAAATTTATTTATGCTATTTATGTAATTCTAATTTTTCAAGGTATAACTATTGTAGGACATAATTATTATTGGTTGTATTTGAGACAACTGAAATGAATAACAGTAAATAAAGTAAAATCATTTATTTATTGAGACAATTGAAATAAATAACAGTAAATAAATTAAATTCATTTATTTAATGACACTATTGGTGAAAATTCAAATTAAAACATTTAAGTGTCCCAATTTGGGTATGAATATAATGCGACGCGACCAAAGTGCCCTTTTGAGTAAAAAGAAAATACCATGCCCCAATCAAATCCTAGGGGAAACACTAGCATTTTATCCATATAATATGGTTTATAAACTAATACCACCCCATTCAGTATAGTGAGAAACGAACGACAACTCTGCTTAGTACAGAGACACCGGAAATTAACCTTTTCCCCGAACTTAACCCCTCAGGAATGATGGATAGAATATTGGACTTTAATTCCCGGCGCTCCGTTGTTACCTGCAAGAATGGATGCGTTGCATCTTCCCAACCGTTAGCATCACAAATAGGGACAGGTTTGTACTCAATTAAACAAAAAAAATATAAATATAAAAAAGGATAAAAAAAAATTAGAACACTAAAATATCATGTCTTCGTCCACATTGCAAATCGTACCAAATTTTGACAGCCGAAGGAGAGTCCTACAAACTACTCATCACTGGTACTAGAACCATAGAATGTTCGTTAAATCTTGATTATCAAAACGTGTGTGTGTATGTGCGTTCTCCGGTACAGTATAAAAGTACAGAACATAGGGACAAAAAAAAATGATTTTAGCAATTGTGCGGTTCTAGTACCAATGCTACTCTGACATCAGGAACTCTTTAATACTTTACAGAGACCCAGTACTCATCAGTGAAAACAGTTATAACTCATAATTTAGAAATACGCAAATTAGAAATATGATTCACAGGTTAATATTCATGATATACATGTATGTTATCTCATTTTTTAATATATTTTTTTTCTTTGTCACAAAAGGCTCTCAGGACCGAAAATTTTCAACTGGGGGGAAGGAATTTTTTCTAGTGTGATGGAGATGCATTCTGAAGGGCATGATAATTATGGGGAGGAAAATTATTTGTTTAAGTTAGTCACACCAAAAATTGTATAGGTATTTATTGGATAAAGGATATGACATAATATTTATTCTTTTTTATTCCCAAAAATGATACCTTTAGATAAAAAAAAAAAATGAAAATAAATTTTGTTTACACTCAACACAACAGTATTGTTTTTGTTTACACTCAACACAACAGTATTGTTTATTGTTCAGTTCTTCATAGTGACCATTCGGGTGTTACTCCTTTAAAGTTAAGTAATATATTTTTGAACTTGAATGCACTAACAGATCTAAGCCTAGAGCAATAGAGAGGATGTTTGTTTGTTTTGAGTGGAAATGGGTTAATATATCTCATCAGGAGATATTCTAATAAATCTCTAATATAAAGGTCCAGTGATCTTATAGAGTAGTGATACAATTTCATATTTTCATGAATGCGTTACGCGAGTGAAAATGTGAAAATTGTATCACTTTGAGAAACAAATTTTCTTTTTATTTTATGCTAACTACTGCTACATTTCCTCTCGTAAGTAAAAAAAGTAGTCCTGGCAGATCTATATCATCACACTGTGGGATATGGATTCAATCTCACTGATAGGACCCAGTATTTCATCAGCATAAAATAAATAAGAATATTTCTTGGGTCAAAATTTTTACTTTAGCATATACTTGTGCAAATTCATGTTATTAAATAACTGCTTTGTAAAAAATTACTGTCCTCGAACCATTTTTGTTACTTAACAGCTTTATTTACCAAATAAAAAAAACACATCCGTGACCATGTTTTATATGGTGTTCATCTGTTCTCTCTACAGCCTTATAAGATTTATATTGTCTTAGGTCTCAGAAAATATTTTATACACTAAATATGAACAAAGCTTTCCTTCACATTTATGTGGTTAAAATAATCAAACCTGTAATATCAGTACAAAGAATCATAGACATATTCACCAACCTGTCTGTGAAACAATTAATGTATTATATTTATAGCTTTTCTTATACATGCATTTAGAGATCCTAAGAGCAGGTGGCAATGCAGCAGATGCAGCTGTTGCCGTGGCAGCTGCACTGAATGTCACAGAACCCTGCAGTACAGGGATCGGCGGGGATGCTTTCTGTCTATTCTTCAACAACAAGACAAAATCTGTTCAGGCCCTCAATGGAAGGTAAACAAACTGTTGATATTTTGAAACGTTTATATAATTATGTGAAAGCTATGTCCATTTTATTTAGTATATATAAACTAGTCCATATCACCATGAAGTGCAAGCTGGTCAGGTTTTATAATGGTACATAACCACTTAAGCACTCTGGTAAAAGGACTGACATGTTTCATAACCTGCATCAGAAAAATAATCAAAATTACCTAAAGATTTAAAGAAAACAAAATTAATGATAGATTGCAGTAAATAAGCTAATAAGGTAATTCTTTGGCTATCCCTTCAGACTGTGTAGAATCTAAGCTACAATACTGTATGAGAACAATACTGGGTCTGCTCTGTTTGCAAATGCATCAAAATGAGTCTATATCAAGTAACAGATCGAACTTTATTTTCTTTTCTTTGACTGGAATAGATTTTCTTACACTTTAATCTAGTTCTTTCACAACTGTTTCTAGGCTTGACCAGCACTCTTGCTCCAGGAAAGGTCACAAAAAAAAAAAAAAATCTTTCCCCAGTTTGGTTTGAACCCAGAACCCTCAGATCCAAAGTCATATACCTTGCCATTGAACGACACTACCCTTCGCTAATATAAGCACAGACGCATCTTTTTCCCATCGCTGGACACATTGTCATGCCTATTTTCCCCTTCTTTATTCGCAGGGGCTGATCATAGGCATCTTCCCCCCTGAAAATTTCTTTAAATTCATGCAGTTTTCCCCAAATTTTGCTATTTACCCATGAAAATTTCTTTACCTTATGTAAAGTAAATGGAAATATTTTTCCAAAAATATGGTATTAAGGTCACTTACCCATTATCTGAAAAAAAAAGTTTTATTATATTAAATTTGTCTTTATGTATGGTAATATTGTAGAGTTACTAAATGTGTCACTTATGAGTATCTGATGATACCTGGTAGTCTATTCCATGAAGAACATCTATTTATTAAATAAAAATTATCACTTTTCTTCAGTGGAAGAGCTCCTTCAGCATTGACCCTTGACCTGCTACACAGTCAAGGATTTTCTTCTGAAAAAGGAATACCTGCCACACATGGTCATAGTGTAACAGTTCCCGGTGCAGCTGCAGCCTGGTGTGATACAGTCAGCAAATTTGGCAGTGGGAAGGTATGGACTATCTTCCCATTCCACTACATACAGGTGTATTGTCTGGCCATCTTTATCAGAATTCATTTTATAGATCACATAGAGGGTAAAACATGCAACTGGGAACACGGGGCCTCCTTGACTGAGTGATTATAGTATTACCTTCTCCAGTGGCCAAGTGGATAGAGCATCCACCTCAGGAGCGGGAGGTCATGGGTTCAATCCCCAGCCGCAACATACCAAAGTCGTAAAAATGATACGGGTATAGCTCCCTTGCTTGGCATTCAGCATACAAGGGTAGTTCCAGGACTGGTTGGCCCAGTGTCAGGATAATGTGACTGTGTGTGGTATCATGCCACATGTCTATGGCGTGATACTGCAGTGCTGCAGCACTATATCTGTCTCAAGTAGACATCATCTTCAAATGGCTGAAATACTGTCGGCGGGACATTAAACCCAACAAAATTATCCCTTCACCACCATAGCTTTGGGTTCATATCTAGTCACTCAGTTTTATTATGTGAAGAAGCCTTCCAGCTAGCTTGCAGTAGGCCGATGGTTCTACTCAAGAGCATCTGTGTCCTCTGGTCTGCCTCCATCTGTAATTTGCTGGATATGACAGTATTGACTGAATTGGTAAATAGTTAAGTGAGGTGGGTGGGTATGTAGTGTAAGTCTTAAAAAAGTTAAAGCCTGTGTCTAAAGTTAAGATGAAAAATGTGAAAATTAGGACCTTGCATGATGATAATGTTTAGTGCATTTCCATTGTAACACTGTCTAAATTCAGTTTTATATTGGACCATAAATAACTACATGTGGAAACGTACTTTAAGTAAAACAAACAAAGCACAAAATAAAGACATAAAGTCCATTACTGTATCAGGTTATGTTGACTTTTTGCATTACAATGTATATATAATGGAGCATGCTATAGTTTTGCTTGATTTGTATGTTCCTATCCCAGCTAACACTTCAAGATATTCTACAACCTGCCATCTCACTTGCAGAAGAAGGATTTCCTGTACAGAAAATAGCTGCTTACCACTGGGGAAAAGGTATATTTCAAATTTTACCACATAAAGACTCATTTAAATGCCTTGGCAAACAGAGCAAAGCCATCAGGGTCTCCTCAGTTTTCTCAACAGTAGTGTTACTCAGATTCTACTGTCAGCATGCCAAGAAAAAAATCTTTAGACCATTCAATTTAAGTGAATTGATATGAAGGAACATGTTATAATGGAATATTTGAAATAATTGAATGTGTTATAATGAAGCATGTGTTGAAATGGAGTGTGTTATAATGGATCATGTGTTATAATGAAGCATGTGTTGAAATGGAGTGTGTTATAATGGATCATGTGTTATAATGGAGTATGTGTTGAAATGGAGTGTGTTATAATGGATCATGTGTTATAATGAAGTATGTGTTGAAATGGAGTGTGTTATAATGGATCATGTGTTATAATGAAGAATGTGTTGAAATGGAGTGTGTTATAATGGAGTATGTGTTATAATGGAGTATGTGTTGAAATGGAGTGTGTTATAATGGATCATGTGTTATAAGGGAGTATGTGTTGAAATGGAGTGTGTTATAATGGATCATGTGTTATAATGAAGAATGTGTTAAAATGGAGTGTGTTGTAAGGAAGTGTGTCAAAATGAACTTGTACTGTATATTGAATACTGTGCCTCTGTTTACTCATCAACGTTGATTGTTTTCAGGTAGTTATCTGCTGGAGAATCCTAAAAATGTCCATGGAAAAGACCTGTTAAAGGATGGACAAGCACCTAAACATGGAGAAATAATGAGGAACCCTCACCTTGCCAGTACATTTAAAGTTAGCATTCTTTATGTTATTATATGATAGGAAAATTGAGTAAGGATATTTTGAACTATGGACCATCACTTTTAAAGCACAACAACATTAATGAAAATGAAATTATAGAAATACATTTTAAAATGAAACTTTTGTTTAAGATATAATATATAATTATATTTCATATATTTACAGGAGCTTGCATCTAAAGGCAAACCTGGATTTTATGAGGGGAGAATAGCCAAAGCAGTTTGTAAGGCAATTCAGGAATTTGAGGGAGTTATGTCCCTTGAAGATCTCAAAATTCATGAAACAACATTTGAAGAACCAATCAAAGTAGACTACAAAGGATACACTGTCTGGGAGATCCCACCAAATGGCCAAGGCATTGTCGCTCTTATGGCTCTTAATATACTAGAAGAGTTTGACTTAAATAGTAAGTTTTGTTTTATAAATGCTGTGTAGATCCATCATAAATTCTGTTTTGGGATTCAAACCTAGATACAGTGTTAAAGTGTTGTAATTATATGACATCATTAAAATATTTCTGGTTTTAGGTCCATGGTATGGACCATGTTCTTTTCTAATTTGCAATTATATAATGGTGTGTTATAATCAATATACACTGCGATGATTCACCTTAGCTAGCTGCATTACACAGATCGTGTAAGTGCAGGTGACTATCAACACAAGAGTATCACCCTGCAATCTGAAGAATCTGCAAAAACTATTATATCTTCATTGTATAAATCATTTACTCATAGAAATTATTTTTTAACCAAAGATATTTTGGCCATATCACATCATAAGCCTCTGTTAGCTGACTGCACTAAGATTTGGTCAGTTCCAACTCAGCACTAAATGAACATTGCCAAATTACTGGGCACCACATAGAACCAAAAAACACCCAAAGTCTTGACATCAACGGACATGCACCTCAAAGAACAGGTAAAGGAGGCCTTGCTCATCAAGCAATGGTGACCATCCCTTAACATGACGAGGGCTTTGAACTTCCAGTGGTGTACAGCCCATGTAATGACTCAAAGTCTTGTGACACTCTCTGACCAAATCTTAATGCAGTCAGCTGATGAAGGCTATGCCATATAGCCACAATATCTATGGTAAAAATAATTGCTCTGAGTAAATGGATTTATACAATGATGTACAATCAAGAGCAAGAGAACAACCTTCGTTGTTGTATTGTATCTTCTTTATTTATACAGTACAACTCCGTTATAACACTTTATTTAATGCTTTTAGGTGGATTATAGGGAAATATCTGAATTAAAAATGGTAACTTTTTTGTTTCAAACAATGAATATTACCATTTTTATAATTTTCACTATTTTGTAATGGGACTACTAAAAGACATTATTGTATTTTTGCAAAACATTTCAATATTGATTTTTACATTGAAATAAAACTTCTTCAAGAAATACCTGAAAGAAATGTTGATAACATGCTTTCTTTGTGTTCATTTATTGGACTATTTTTTAGTGATTCATGCAACACCGTGAACTGGGGCTCCCCACATGGTAGAATTTATGATGAACATAGAACAATGTGTAAAGCATCGCAGAAATGCATTACCGTATAAAAAGAAAAACTGTTAGTGACAGAGTAATAATATTTTTAATTAATCTTATGAGGAGGAAAATCATATTTTGCTCATGGCCATGCCACTCATGAAAATATTGATTTTCCTTCTCATTCAATGAATTAAAAATGATATTCCACTGAAACCAACAATTATCCTCCGTATAATTGCAGTCCTAGTCTAGATAAAGTGTAGCTCCATTGTAATACTTTAACTAGGGTCCAAGTCAAGAAGCCACATTATATTGGACCACATGACTATCCTTTTGTCTGCTAAATAAATCACTAATTCAAGATCTGACATCTGATGTTGGACTGCATTATATTTGATTGTGATATTAAAGAGTGTTATGTATCTATACTGAAAGTAGTTACCACAGTTTTGCACCTTGTTTACTTACTAACTCCAGCATTTTGCTCAGTATCAACACCTGTATTCCAGGTATGGGTCACAACAGTGCAGCTTACCTGCACACAATAACAGAAGCCCTTAGACTGAGCTTTGCTGACGGAATGTGGTATTGTGCTGATCCCAGCAAAGTGGACGTCCCGACTGAAAACTTGCTGAGTAAGCAGTATGCAGCAGAAAGACGCAAACTGATCAGTGCTGACAAGTATGCACATTCTTAATGTTTATTCTTTCTTCTGTTTATTTTTTTTGTGTTCTTATTTCTGTGTCGCTCTTTGCTTTTGTTATTTCTTCACTTCCTCAGATCATGTTATGTTATTTAAGCTGTAGATCCATAACTACACACTCTATTATCCTACATTATCAATATAACACAGGTCATACCAGGGACCAAGTGTTATTAATTTGTTGATGCTGTCTTAATGGCATCATTGTCCATTATAACACCGTGTCTCTGTTTGGACCCCCTTTACCCTTTAACCTCATGAATATTCATGTGCAAATGTATGATTTGATGAATATTAATTAATTGATCTTTAAAAATGACTGTGTAGAAACTTAAGCCACAATATTGTGAGAGCAAACAGAGGTGACCCAGGATAACAGTATTCCGTCCAGTACATGTACTTCTTTTTCGTTATGGAATTATTCCTGTTTGCCTATGTGTCAAATTCAAAATGAATCTATATGAAGTAAAGGGTTAAAAATTAATAGCATTGTTAATCTGCAGTGGACTTATTCTGTTATCCTTTGCATTTAAATTTTTTCATAGTTGTGTCATGCCTCAACTTTCTCTTTGTTTTCATTTTCTAGGAAAAAAACATTCATATTCCGTCCAGTACATGTACTTCTTTTTCGTTATGGAATTATTACAGTTATAAATCTTATCTGTAACAAGTAACATAAATAAGATCTATATTCATGTACATCTTAGAGTCAGACAAGATAAGGAGTCCTATTTAAGGTACTTGAAAATGAATTGATATTACCCTGTATCTCTTTGTTAAAAGCTCATTTTTTCAAACTTGTATTTCAGGCAAACTAGAAGTTCATAAGACCCATATGGTAACATTGCATGGCAGCAGTACATAATTTATACAATAAACAATAAATAAATAGCATTTAAACTATAAACAAGAGGAATATTAAATATATTCAAATCATACTGTCTAGCCTAGTAATAATGTCATAGTTAACAACAGTATCATGTAGTCATAGTCAAGAGAAGAAGGAACAAAGAAAATTATTCTATAATTTATCAAGAACATCTGTATACATGTAATTATGTATAATGCAAACCCATTTCAACCATATATACATAATTCTCTAACACTCCTGACAAATACCATATATTAATATTCATGTACTAATGTATGTCTTGATTAACATTAATTTACAAATATTTAAATAGCATATTTGAAATAAAACAATGAACTTTTCTTTGGCAAACAGACTGTGTAGAACCTGGGGTACAATATTGTATGAGCAAACAGAGGAGACCCTGATCAGACTTCTCCATCTTACCATTTCATGTCCTATCCTATACTCACATTCATTGTTGACAAGGTGGGATGCAGAGGTATTAATTGCTTTTAACCCTTTCCCTCATAGAGGACACCATGAAAAGACCTATGTGAACAGCATAAAACCAGATCAGCCTGCGAGTAACTCTCAAGCTGATCAGGTTTTATGCTGTTCGCTGCTCCTCAGTGGACTGGAAATGAGGATTTTGTAATTAAATTTGGTAAGGTTTAACTGTGGTTTTCTGCAGATCAGGCTTTTTGTGGTACCTATTGAGTGCGTCAAAATGAGTCTATATGAGGGAAAGGGGTTAATAATAGTTTTAGTTGTCATTACCATGATGTTATTACTACTGTTTCCTGCAGGACCATCAAGGAAGTTTGTAAAGGCGCCAAGCTACAGGGTAGTGACACAGTCTACTTCAGTGTGACTGACAGGGAGGGGAATGCTTGCTCCTTTATAAACAGTAACTACATGGGGTTTGGGTCTGGAATTGTGCCTCAGGAATGTGGCTTCTCCCTCCAGAATAGGGGTCTTAATTTCTCCCTGGAAGCAGGACATCCCAATGCGGTAGCACCCAACAAAAGACCATACCATACTATTATCCCTGCCATGGTTACCTCGACAACCACAGGTGAGTACCATCTTTATCCTCCTGTTCTGACCATCATCTATTGGGTAACACACATAATTACAGTGATACATTTTCTGAGTCATACATGATACACGTTAGATCCATTTATTAGCTCATCTATTTTTCAAAGAAAAAAAGTCGAGGTATTGCTATCACTCTGGTGTTGTCATCTTCATTGTTGTCATTGTGAAAAACTTCAATCTTGGCTGTAATTTCTAAACTATTAAACCATCTTTCATCAAACTTCATATACTTGTTCACTATCACAAGGGCTACATTCTCAATAAGGGTCATAACTCATAGGTAGATTTTGAACTTTTTTTATTTCCCTTTTCATATACTGGTCATCCGTCTGTCTGTCCATCTGTACTTGAGCAATTTTGTGTCTGCTCATTATCTTAAAGGAATACGCTCGGCTGAAATGAAAATTTAACCATCAACAAACCTTTTAGTGTAGATCACTTTGACATGACTTTCGTTTTTATACACGCTATATTTGTGAAGATATAGCTGTTTAAAGTTTGTGATTTCGATCGGCTATGGCCGCCACCATCTTTGTTCATGTTTACCTTTCTGTGACGTCACAAATACCCATTGAACCATATCCCGATCGATGAGTGCGATTAATAGGGGTTGTGATAAAAGCATTAAAGGAATACGCTCGGCTGATTACAACTAGGTTTCAATTGAAAGATATTGATGTAAATAAACCAATTAAATTTCTCATTTCATTGAATCAATCGTAATAAGAAAGAAATTGTAAGTTAAATACGTTTCTTTAAACCAATTTGCTCCGCGATATTTTTTATTTCTATAATACATCTTTGTCATTTTTACCGTGAAATGCTTGCAACTGCGGTTATTGAAAAGTTGTGTGGTGTTAAACTGATTGGATAAGAAATCACTGGCAAGCCTTTGTAACAGAATAAGCGTCATATAAAATCGCACCTCAGGGCCATAAAACACGGCCATAAAACGAAGCGTGCGACCGAGTCACCATGTCAACAGACAATTGATGTGCACGTTTTACTGAAATGGACATGTAGAGTATAATCATCACCACAAACATACTAAATGCATTATATAAATATGAAAGAAAAGTGTTGAATCCACGTTTTATATTATAATAATCTATATTATGCTATTTTACAGAAAAAGTCTGTTTAAATAAATATATATAAGTAAAAGTATCGTATCACAATGAGCTCATGTTAGTGTGATATACAGAAAGTAGTAAGCATAATTTACATTATTTTGCTAAATTGCGAGCAATTAGGTGTGTTAATCATAATTACAACACGGTGTGCCTTTGATTCGTTTCTATAGTATTTCACAGTTACCGTCATTGCAATTTGATTTCTACTTACATGATACCGCCCCTTTTATATATTTATATGTTTGATTAAAAACTGTTTAAAAATTGTTGATAATTGCTGTAATGATTTGCGCAATTAAAATAGCGATGTTTGTGAGAATGTGCATAAATGATTGCGTGACAAGGGGTATTGACTTTAGTTATGGTTCGATCACTATAGCAGGAAGTTTAATAAAGTTTTTGAGATATTTCTTAAAATGGAGTGTATAGTTCCTTACGACTTTGAGCCCGAATATACTGAGGAAGAGCTGCAACTGCTTCAAGACAATGACGTACGGGAGGAGGAATATTTATGTGCTGAGGACTTTTGTCTGTGTGATAACTGTGTTATGATGCCATCCAATATGGAAAATGTATGTTGCAAATTGAGTGACTTGGTTGTTGGAAATTTAGATGAACTTACGTGCATTACGGACCATACAGACTTTCACACCTTAGTTCTGAATGATTCTGTTTTAGAGGATTCAGGATTTTTTTTCAGGATTCAATATATTTTATTACGCAACGTAAACTTATACAAGTTTCTGGTTGCATACAATGAACATAATATCATATTGAAAATCAAGGTCAAGACAATGTTACAATGTTATTAAAAATGAATAATTCGACCTGTTCATGCTACACTGACAATATATCAAGAGGATGGAACACAATAAATGAGTTGTATAGTGAATTAAGCAACAACGGTAAATAGCAGTTAAGAAACAATTAATTTTCAAAATGGAACACCAAAAAATATGTTGCACAGTTAATTAATCAACAAAGTAAATACAGTAAAGTAAATATGCTTACTTAAATAGACATAGAATTGCGCCTAGAAAATGCCTGGTATAAAAATTTTCCCAATTTAAATAACTCAGTCTTATTAGAAGATTGCATTAACTGACAATATTTTATAAAACTAGGTCTATTATAATAATATTTATTTATATACTGGATAAGTAAATCTCTATAGATACTACACTTAATTACAAATTATATCACCAGAGTTAAAAGTGTACAAATTCTCAAATTACGATCTATTCTATTATTACCATGACGACCAGATTCAATCCTAAGAGGATGAGATGACAAACGGAGTCTTGATAAAACATTTCTATATTTTTTTTGGTAAATTTTCTAGGTAATCTTCAAATTGGAAATTAATAAATTTTTCAAAATTCCCCCTTAAATTTAAAATTTATCCATATTAAAGTTTTCTGGATTTCCTTAAAAATTGCTGGCCCAATTTTTTATCCCCAAATTGCTTTTCTCAATCATTATTTGATATAAATGTCTAATTATTATATTATCTGAATATAGAATTTTACCCCAATCTTTAATTATACGTACTTGTCTATTAATAAAAAGTGGGTATCTACCAACTCTCCATATACCCCAATATTACACGTGCTTGATTTAACATTTAATAATTGTTTGCAAAATTTTATATGAATCCTTTCTATCACTTTCGATTTACCAATACCCCACACCTCAGAGGCGTAACATAAAATAGAACTAACAAATGCATCAAACAACTGACACATAGTTTTAGGCTTTAATGGAAAATTTCTAGTATTAGTAACGTATTCAGTGCTTTTAATCCTTTACCTGCTAAAGTTTCATGATTCATAGAGAAGTTAGAAGTTGCATTCATTACCATTCTGGCATACAAAGGTCATAGGACGAGGGCTCTAGACTCTCTCACTCACGAGTAAGAAAACAATAAAATGATCATAGTTTAATCTTTTAATAATAAATTTTCATCATATTCAAATAATAAACATTTTTCAAACAAATATTTTTTTGGGGGTAAAATTTCTCCACAACACACGTAATTCCCTTCTATATTTCAATGTATATACGCAACCGGAAGTGTGTCTGTGATGTCACGATTGTTGTAAAAAAAAGTCTCGCGAGACCACGAGACGTAAACAATGTCTGCGCCCATGTCTCGGAGCAAATTGGTGTAAATAGACGTCTTTAACTTGCAATTTCTTTCTTATTACAATTGATTCAATGAAATGAGTAATTAAATTGGTTTATTTACATCAATATCTTTCAATTAAAACCAAGTTGTTATCAGCCGAGCGTATTACTTTAAGAACCACTGGAAGGTAATTGAAATTAATTGACAGAAATGTTAAGCATACAGACAGAATGTGCAGAGGGTAGTTTTTGGATGACTTGGTTCAAGGTCAAGGTCACACTTGAAGGTTGTTATCATTTCTTGTCACTCTTTATCTTTGGAACCACTGGAAGGAAATAAAAATTATTTGACAGAAATGTCAACAATACTGAGAGGATGTGCAGAGCTTATGTTTCGATGTCTTAGTTCAAGGTCAAGGTCACACTAATGGTCATAGTTTTAATGTTAGAATACTTTGTGTCCATTCTGTATCTTCTGTATAGATCAAGTGCAAGTTTCAGCTGTATTGAGTCAAGGTCACAGTTAGAAGCAACATGTCATACTGATATAATGCAAAAATACTTTTTGCCTGTTTATTAGTCCCCTATTGATGTTTACACAAGAGGGGACTGTAAGTTTGCCCTCCTTGTTTCTGTCTGTCCGCATCTCCTTATTAAAATGTTGCTGTTTGTTAAGCACTTATCTATACATCAAAGGTAGTTCACTTTCAATACCTTTCTTCGTGTATATATTGCCCCACTCTCAGCAGACCTCTTGTTAAAAAAAAAAAAAAAAAAAAAAACAGACGAGTGTTGGCATCCACATGGGGTGCTCTTGTAATTCACTCAAATATAACATGAAAATTAATATAACATGGTTCATCTTTGGATCAATAGCTACTTTGTGCTCTTTTTTGTTGATGTAAGGTACATTTTCACAAAGTTATAATGCAGTCCAATATAGTGCTGTATCTAGACTTAAGACTCGAAATATAGTGTTATACTAAAGTTGCAGCAGGTAACCTTTTAGTACTCTTGTATTCTCTTCAAAATGCACATGAAGGCCAAATACATTATTTATAAAGGATAATGGATTATTTGGTTGTTGACTGCTATTAGACACATATGAAGTATTTACAACTGACAATAATACCTTTATAACAGTACTTTATAGCTGGGAAATTCTTGAGGTGTGTTGTCATTGCACACAAAAGCTTGAACATGGTGTCTTTGAGAGTCTCGAATTTCATACTGTAAAATCTGTTAATATTAAAAAGAAATTGCTTCCAGATCTTACCAGTGCCCTTGGCTATTGCCATTTGTTACCAAATTTCATTTGGAAATATGTTCTTATATCTTATACTAATCCTTGACATTCCGGGTTGAGCTAGTACTTTGTGCCTGGGAAGGTCATAGAATTTGCCCAATGGGATAAAACAAGATCTTTCAGAAGCAGTAATGACAATTACCACTGGGCCACAGGGGCCTGAACAATTTTATATAATGTAACTAATGACCCTGTCACCACCTAACCAATAATCGTGACATACAATATAACCAATGACATGACATCACCTAACCAATAACCTGACATACAATGTAACAATAACCTTGACATACAATGAACCAATGAATTTGACATCACCTAACCAATAACCTTGACATATAATGTAACCAATGACTTTGACATCACCTAACCAATAACCTTGACATACAATGTAACCAATGACTTTGACATCACCTAACCAATAACCTTGACATACAATGTAACCCATGACTTTGACATCACCTAACCAATAACCTTGACATACAATGTAACCAATGGTTTTGACATCACCTAACCAATAACCTTGACATATAATGTAACCAATGACTTTGACATCACCTTACCAATAACCTTGACATACAATGTAACCAATGACTTTGACATCACCTAACCAATAACCTTGACATACAATATAACCAATGGTTTTGACATTACCTAACCTATAACCTTGACATACAATGTAAACAATAACCATGACATAACAAATAACCTTGACATACAATGTAACCAATGACTTTGACATTACCTAACCAATAACCTTGACATATAATGTAACCAATGACTTTGACATCACCTTACCAATAACCTTGACATACAATGTAACCAATGACTTTGACATCACCTTACCAATAACCTTGACATATAATGTAACCAATGACTTTGACATCACCTAACCAATAACCTTGACATACAATGTAAACAATAACCATGACATAACAAATAACCTTGACATACAATGTAAACAATAATCACGACATAACCAATAACCTTGAAATACAATGTAACCAATGGCTTTGACATCACCTAACCAATAACCTTGACATATAATGTAACCAATGATTTTGACATCACCTTACCAATAACCTTGACATACAATGTAACCAATGACTGACATCACCTAACCAATAACCTTGACATACAATGTAAACAATAACCATGACATAACCAATAACCTTGACATACAATGTAAACAATAACATTGACATAACCAATAACCTTGAAATACAATGTTACCAATGGCTTTGACATCACCTAACCAATAACCTTGACATATAATGTAACCAATGATTTTGACATCACCTAACCAATAACCTTGACATATAATGTAACCAATGATTTTGACATCACCTAACCAATAACCTTGACATACAATGTAACCAATGACTTTGACATCACCTAACCAATAACCTTGACATACAATGTAACCAATGACTTTGAGATTACCTAACCAATAACCTTGACATACAATGTAACCAATGACTTTGACATCACCTTACCAATAACCTTGACATATAATGTAACCAATGACTTTGACATCACCTTACCAATAACCTTGACATACAGTGTAACCAATGACTTTGACATCACCTAACCAATAACCTTGACATACAATGTAAACAATAACCATGACATAACCAATAACCTTGACATACAATGTAACCAATGACTTTGACATAACCAATAACCTTGACATACAATGTAAACAATAACCATGACATAACCAATAACCTTGACATACAATGTAAACAATAACCATGACATAACCAATAACCTTGACATACAATGTAACCAATGACTTTGACATAACCAATAACCTTGACATACAATGTAAACAATAACCATGACATAACCAATAACCTTGACATACACTGTAAACAATAACCATGACATAACCAATAACTTTTGTCTCTGCATCAAATCATAATAAATTTATCCATTTACGAAAAGAATCATTGAAATGTTTGTTCTTTAAATTTACATGAAACCATTCAAAGGCTTTCTCAAAATAATTAATTATCTAGGAATATTATTGTCTACAGTATATTTCATGACACCATGCATATAGTAACCTTGTGTTGCCACAAATATTTCTACCTTTAATGAATCCAGTTTCATCTGATGATATAAGTGAGTTTTAAATTTGTTTTAACATATTTAGCAATTGTTCCTGATGCAATTTTGTATAATACATTTAGGCGAGTGATCAGTCTTAGATTTTCAAAAAAAAAATGTTTTGTTTATTTTCTTTCAGTACGTAAGTTTTTCTTCCCATTTTGAGATTTCTTGAAAATGAATAAGTTATAAAGGCAAAATTTATTGATCTAACCAAAACATCTCCAAGTTTGCTCCAGAAAACTTACAAGAAATTGGAACTGAAACCATCAGGTCCAGGACTTTTATAATTATTCATGTTCTGAAGTGTATCCAACTAGTTTGTCTGTTTCATCTTTTGTTAATTTTCTGACATCAAAGTTTTTTAATTCATTGTGTATACTAAAGTTGCAACTTTATATATTTTCATGAAACAATTGAGCTGTTCTTAGAATATCCTTATTATCAGAGATAATTGTATCATTATCCCATTAGGTAAATGGAAGTGTTTTGTTTATGAATTTTCTATAAATTACAGAAATAATTAGTTGACTTTTTAGCTCAGCTGAGCACTTGTGCTCAGGGTGAGCTTTTGTGATCGCCTTTCGTCCGCCGTTCGTCGTCCGTCGTCAACAATTGCTTGTGAACACTCTAGAGGCCACAGTTTTGGCCCAATCTTTATGAAACTTTGTCAGGATGTTTGTCTACATGATATCTCGGATGAGTTCGAAATTGGGTCATGTGGGGTCAAAAACTAGGTCACCAAGTCAAATCTTAGAAAAACCTTGTGAACACTCTAGAGGCCACAGTTTTGGCCCAATCTTCATGAAACTTGGTCAGGATGTTTGCCTACATGATATCTCGGATGAGTTTGAAATTGGGTCATGTAGGGTCAAAAACTGGTCACCAGGTCAAATCTTAGAAAAACCTTGTGAACACTGTAGAGGCCACAGTTTTGGCCCAATCTTCATTAAAATTTGGTCAGGATGTTTGTCTACATGATATCTCGGATAAGTTCGAAATTGGGTTACTTGGGGTCAAAAACTTGGTCACAAGGTCAAATCTTAGAAAACCTTGTGAACACTATAGAGGCCACACTTTTTGCCCAATCTTCATAAAATTTGGTCAGGATGTTTGTCTGCATGATATCTTGGATAAGTTTGAAATTGGGTCATGTGGGGTCAAAAACTAGGTCACCAGGTTAAATCTTAGAAAACCCTTGTGAACACTCTAGAGGCCACAGTTTTAGCCCAATCTTCAATAGATTTGGTCAGGATGTTTGTCTACATGATATATTGAATTTGAAAATGAGTCACATTGGGTCAAAAACTAGGTCACCTGGTCAAATCTTAGAAAATCTTGTGAACATGCTGAAGGCCACATTTTTGGCTCAATCTTCATGAAAATTTGTCAGGAAGTTTGTCTTTATGCTATGTCGGATGAGTTTGAAATTGGGTCATGTTGGGTCAAAAACTTGGTCACTAGGTCAAATCTTAGAAAATCTTAGAAAAACCTTGTTAACACTCTAGAGGCAACAGTTTTGGCTTAGTCTTCGTGAAATTTGGTCAGGATGTTTGTCTACATGATATCTTGGATGAGTTTGAAATTGGGTCATGTGGGGTCAAAAACTAGGTCACCAGGTCAAATCTCTGAAAAACCTTGTGAACACTTTAGAGACCACAGTTTTAGCCTAACTTTAATGTAACTTGGTCAGAATGTTTGTTTACATTAAATCTCGGATGAATTCAAAACTGGGCAACATAGGGTCAAAAAGTAGGTCACTTAGTCAAATGTTAGAAAAACACTTTAGATGCCAATTTTTTTTTGTCATTATGCCTAACACAGCCATCTTACTCAGGTGAGCAACACAGGGCTATCTTGGCCCTCTTGTCTCCTTTTTCAATCCATTGTCCTCTTGCCCTAATAATTGAGCCTTTAATTTTATTATTTCTTAATTCATGAGTTTTGTAAATGGTCTAGTCTCTCTTTGATTTCTACTGTTAAATTTGATTCTAGTTTTAATTTTTTTCTTTCAATTCTTTTTCCTTATTTCTTTTTTCTTTTGCCTTGGAACTTAAATATGATATGATTTTACCACATACATTTGAATTTCTATTTACAGTGTTTCTAAAAATAATGGATCATTGATAACAAATTCATTGCTTTCTTTGTTAATTATATCTATATTATCTATGTTATATACTGGTTAACAATATTGTTGTCTAACATCTATTTTTTATTTATACAATTTACATATTTGATCATTAGCAAGGTATTATTTAGTTTCAATAAACCTTTTCCATGGCTAATTTTTGAAAAACACAATTCAAAAAATATCATAGAATGATCCAGTTTGTAACTATATTTATAGTTATAATAAATTTCAGAATTTAATACTAATACCTGACAATAAAATGTGAATCAACTGAGCCAAGATATTAAACATTGACATATAAGGTAACCAATGACCTTGACATTACCAAAAATCTTTATATATACATGTAATCTCACAAGTGACCTTGACCTCAACAGGAGAGCTGCTGGCCAGCTATGGTGTGATGGGTGGCTTCATGCAGCCCCAGGGGCACGTGCAGGTCCTGCTGAACATGATGGAATTTGGTATGGACCCACAGCAGGCACTAGACCAGCCCCGTATCTGTCTAGGACACGGGCATCAGTAAGTAATATACATGAATTATCATGCATGTGAAAAGGCATTTTTTTTAAGGCCATGGCTTTCAAAGTTAGATACTTTGCATGTAAAGTATAAAACAAGATGTTTGTAAAATGTATTTGCCACCCTTAAATGCCATAGTAACTGTATAATATCATAACAATGGCATGTGACAAAATGGGTATGAACCTATCTTTTGACTTAACCTTGGATACTGATTGGTACTGACCCCAAAATTGATAGGGTTCTACTGCTGACCCACAGACAGGAAAGTTTTATTTAAAAGTACAGTTACAGTATTTGTGTGTGTTTATCATGTGACCTTGACCTTTGAAGTTTAACACCAAAATCAATAGAGTTTTTCTGCTAGTCATAAGCTAGAAGTACTTTGCACCAGGGAGGGTCATGAAAGACTTTTGTTCTGCACAGAGTTCAAACTCAAAACTTTAGGGTCTGCAGTTATGTACCCTACCAAGAACTATGGTGCCTTGTGTATATGTTTTATTGTTTCATATAATGCTTGGTTTTGTCTGGCAGGATGAAGTCAGGCAGTCTGGAACATGTGGCTCTTGAAGATGGGATACCAGATTCTGTGGTGCAGGAGTTGTCTGCCCTTGGACACATTGTGACGGGCCATATCTCAGGTTTCAACAGGGCGCTCTTTGGGAGGGGTCAGGTCATAGCCAGGGGTCAATGGCCCTTCAACACAGCAGGGGAAGTAAATGTTTACTGGGCCGGATCTGATCCACGAGCAGATGGCATGGCAATAGGGATGTAGGTCATAGGTCACTTTAAGGAGTTCGTCAGTCAGGTTAAACATTTGTATGTATTCAGGGTATACTCGGGTAGATACAAGAACTTTGGTTGTTAAATTGTTGTGGTATGTATTTTTGATATTACATTGTATTTATATAGATATTTTATGATATCTTTAAGAATAAAACAGTGAAAACCATGTGATACATGTATTACTGATTTCTCATTTTAAACAAAATTTCATACTGAAAGAATGAGCATCACTCTGAAAGTATTTATACCGATGGACAAAAGAAAAAAAAGTGATGCATTGAAATATACTGTACAAAAGATGAAACAATATTTGTATCAAAAATTTTAAAACAAGCATTTTATTTGTTGATATTTGTAATACATTGTAAAATATTTTAAGTATTTAAATTTATGGCTTATGACTGTTTTAAAATGTTATTTCTATATATGCACTTTATATGTTAATCAGTATTGCTCAATAAAGGTTTATCTATTTTCAATTTTAGATTTTTCTCATTATATCCCTTAAGTTTTCTCACTTTGTCCATCTATCTTTTTTTTTTATGTGTGTGTCAAGCAATGTTTATTCAGCTTATGTGAAACAACAGTGCTGGTTATTGCAAAACTGTGAAGGTCAAGGTCTTAATGTAAATGAATACACAGAATGCAGTCTTAAATCATTTATATACAAGTAGTTCCCATGTTTATATTTTGAAAACAATTTGAAACTTTATATTTGTGTACAGGTACCACACAAGTGAGTTTATTGGTTTTTGAACTTTAAAAATATGGCCCAAATATTATTTTAGGGAGAGTGAAGAAAAAAAGTGAAATATTGCTTTAGATTTCAGGTCCTGGAACTACCAAAATATTCCCAAATGACCAAGGTACATGTAAAGCAATATTTTGTTAGCATGAAATCCTCTCAAAATGGAGTGGACTCTAATCACTGAGTCACCAGGACCAGTCAGTTTATATGGTCAACAAATAAAATTGCCAGTAATAATCCTCTCACCTGCCTTCATCATCATCCAATAAAGTTATGATTTACTGTGACCCTACCACCATGTATCATTTAGCATGGTGTTAACTTGTGTTCTCATCAGGGCACCAAGGTCCAGCGGTAGCCTTTATGACTGCCAATTTAAGGTTGTGAGGTTTAAAACCAATGATAGAAACTTTCAGGAACACCCCAGGTACAAATGTCAGGTAGAACAAGAGCTGTCCTTAAGACAGCATGCTCGACTAATTGAATGCTTGTCAATAACAAGAGGGCCATGATGGCCCTGAATCGCTCACCTGAGTACCATTGCTTCAACTGATGTCAAGGTTTTTAAACAGACAAGGATTCTGATATAACTTAATCTAAAACATTTTACCCCTGACAATACTACACACCAAATATCTAAGCAATGGGCCATATGGTTTCAGAGAAGACTTGGGCGCAGGGTCATTTATCACCCTAGGGCCAAGACTTTGAAAATCTTTGTAATGAACCATTAGATGCTACTACATACCAAAAATCTTAGCTCTAGGCCTTATTGATTCATAGAAGATTTTTTTAAGATTTTCCTATTTAACTCTATGTAAAACAAGTGACCCCAGGTGTGGGGTCATTTATCACCATTGGGCTATGATTTGTACAATCTTGGTAGTGGCCCATAAGATGATGCTACATACCAAATATCTAAGCTCTAGGCCTAATGGATTCATAGAAGAAGATTTTTTAAGATTTTCCTATATAACTCTATGTAAAACAAGTGACCCCTGTGCGGGGTCATTTATCACCATAGGGCTATGATTTGTACAATCTTGGTAGTGGCCCATAAGATGATGCTAAATACCAAATATCTAAGCTCTAGGCCTTATGCATTCATGGAAGAAGATTTTTTAAGATTTTCCTATATAACTCTATGTAAAACAAGTGACCCCTGGTGCGGGGTCATTTATCACCATAGGGCTATGATTTGTACAATCTTGGTAGTGGCCCATAAGATGATGCTAAATACCAAATATCTAAGCTCTAGGCCTTATGGATTCATAGAAGAAGATTTTTTAAGATTTTCCTATATAACTCTATGTAAAACAAGTGACCCCTGGTGCGGGGTCATTTATCACCATAGGGCTATGATTTGTACAATCTTGGTAGTGGCCCATAAGATGATGCTTCATACCAAATATCTAAGCTCTAGGCCTTATGGATTCATAGAAGAAGATTTTTTAAGATTTTCCTATATAACTCTATGTAAAACAAGTGACCCCTGGTGCGGGGTCATTTATCACCATAGGGCTATGATTTGTACAATCTTGGTAGTGGCCCATAAGATGATGCTACATACCAAATATCTAAGCTCTAGGCCTTATGGATTCATAGAAGAAGATTTTTTAAGATTTTTCTATATAACTCTATGTAAAACAAGTGACCCTGGTGCGGGGTCATTTATCACCATAGGGCTATGATTTGTACAATCTTGGTAGTGGCCCATAAGATGATGCTACATACCAAAAATCAAAAGGTTAGGCCTTGTGGTTTCGGAGAAGAAGATTTTTTCAATTTTCATTTTTAAAATCTATTTTTAGCTCCTGTGACCTAATTATGCGATGGACCAGAACCATTTATACAACTTTAGTAGAGCTTCATCCAAGGAACATTCCTGCAAAATATTTTTCAAATTGGCCAAGCCGTTTAGGAGGAGATGTTGTTTGAAGCAATTGTTGACGCCGGACGCACGGACGCACGGACGGACGCACGCACGCACGCACGGACGACGGACGCCGGACAAAAGGCGATCAGAAAAGCTCACCTTGAGCACGTTGTGCTCATGTGAGCTAAAAACAAGTATTATGAAAGTATTGCTTAGGCAATACTAAGTCCCCTACCGGCAAATGGAAAACTAAGACCCCCCAACACACACACAAACACAACCTGTTTATTTCAGTCATATAACAACATCCAGCTAATTACAAGTAGAGGAAGACCTGAGTGCAGAGAAACTGCTATTTAAAAAAAAATCTAATTCCAAAGGCCATAATTCCATCAAAAATCAATGGACCGGAACGAAACTCAAACTTGATCTGTAATTCATGGTGATAGACTCACACACCAAAAATTAGATGAATATCTGCAAGCGTTTAGAAAAAAGATCCGGAAAACTGCTATTTTAACGAAATTTTCTAATTCCAAGGACCGTAATTTCATCAAAAATCAGTGGACCGGAACGAAACTCAAACTTGATCTGTAAGTCATGGTGGTAGACTCACACACCAAAAATTAGATGAATATCTGCAAGCGTTTATAAAAAAAAGTCCGGAAAACGTGTGTGACTGACGGACCGACAAATGGACGGAGTGCAAACCTATAGTCCCCTTCGGCGAAGCCGGTTGGGGACTAATAAATATTGCTATTAAAGGCAAAATGGGAATCTCTGTATTATTGAAATATACCCAAGAGCAATAAAAATGTGCTCAAAGTTTTAAGCAATATTTCAAAGAGTTCAGTGAAAAAGTGAGTTTGAAGAGGGTTGTCCTAGGAACATCTGTACGAAAACATTTTGAAATCTGGCCAGTAGTTTTGAAGGAGATGGTTTTTTAAGTTTTCATAATTATTTTCTTGCCATTGCCATGGAAACCAGTTCTACATGGATCAAATTTATTTTTTTAGCAACTTTTGTGAGGGTTCACCCAAGGATCATCCCTGCCGAATTAATCAAATTCTGTCCAGCTGTTTCAGAGGAGATGTTGTTTAAAGCAAATTGTTGACGACATGAAGGACGCATGGTGATCACAAAAGCTCACCTTGAGCACATAGTGCTCAGTTGAGCTAAAAAGGGGCATAACTATTTTAAAATTCATTAGAGCCTGACCCCCAACACCGGTATACAATTTCTTGTGTGAAATATAAGGGACATCAATAGAAAGAAACTAGATGAAAGCAATGTTAAACAAAAGTTTTAACATTTTTTTTAAGTCCAAAAAGGCCTATAACTATTCAAAAATATTTAGAAGAGTTACTGTTCCTGTTTCTACTTGAAGTTTGAGGGACTTCCATCGAGTAAAACTTGAGATAATGGCAATGTTTAACAAAAGTTTATCATTTTATCTAAGTCCATAAAGGGCCATAAATATGGGGGAAAAAATGGAAGAGTTACTGTTCTGTTTCTACTGGTTGGTCTGAGATGATAAACACATGTAAAGTTTGGGGGACATCCAGTAAGTTATAGTGAAGATAATGGCAATGTTAAACAAAACCAACGCGGACGCCAGGGTGACTACTCCAATAGCTCATCCTATTCTTTGAATAGTCGGCTAAAAAGTATAAAATTCTAGCGACTTCTTTCCCAATATACATAAATGTATTCAGGGTGGTTGTTTTTTTTCTTCTTCTTTATCAGGGGACATTCAAAGGCATCTCCCCCATTGAATTTTTTTTGGTCACAAAATTGCTAATACCAGTAACCTCAAGAAAGGTTAACCTCACAAAATATGTTAACAAATCTGTTCCCCATTACCAGGAATACAGGCTTGGAATTAACTGGAACCATTCATACCATTGAAGGGAAAATAAAGAAAGAGAGTACACATGTATAATAGGACAGCATTTTATTTCATCATGGACTATACATGTATATACACAATGTCAGATCTTACTACATATGTACACAATGCTATGGTACAAAACAAAATGACAGCTTTCACTACTTTGACTCAATGGTCAAACCATACAAATATTAGATTGTAAAACAACTTTCATTTTTTATTTAAAACATGCAAACAACCAAACTACCATAGATTTGTAGAAACTCCTGGGTATACCGGTATCAAGTTGATAAAAGTTGTTAAGTTGATTAAAAATATAAGGATCTTGGAACCTATTCACAATTCAATTCCATTATTTTGCATCTTAAAATAAAAAAAATTAAAAAAAAATTCTATACATGTATTCCATATTTACTTTTTATATCTTCGTTATATATATAAAGGGGCTGTAATAAAAGCTATTTGTTCAATTCATCCAGTTTATTAGCTGTTTTTGGAGCATTTTTTTAAATACACATGTGTATAATTTTTACAAAAGTTTTTATGAGTACTCACTTTATTCAACACTCCATGCTTGATAAGGGCAAATATTCATCAGCTTGCAAGCTATTCAGTTTGGTCAGGGTTTGATTCAAACCTAGTATAAAACCTGGTCCACCATATATGCCAGCCCAAAATGCCATCTTACAAGTAATTTCAGGTAGTCAAGGTTCAAATAGGGAAATACATAAAATATTTTGGACCCTTTTTGATAACATTGTCGAATATTTGGCACAATAGATTACAACATCATGTGACAATGAAACAAAATAGTTTTGATTGCTATAAAAAAAGTTTATCACAAACGGAAGCTGTCAACTTTAAAGCAAAAAAATATAAATAGCAAATAAAAAGCCAGTAAAAATATGCCACATCCCCGTTTCTGTACCAATCACACATATATATGTACAATCCTCACATTTAATACTTAAGTGATGAATATAGACAGGTAGGGATCTTATTTAAGTATGTATCCTTGGTCATCCCCCGACCTGCTGACAGCGACAATGCATTATGGGGTAGAGTGGCTTTTCTGATCATGTGACCTCCTTCTCCTAGAATATCCCAAGTCGAGATATTCCTCAAATAAAAAATTTAAATAAAACTGTGAAAAAAAAATCTGAAAGAACATGCTAATACCATACACACACACACAAACTCTCTCATTCCAACCAATTAATATTCCTTTCAATATATTTTTTGAAATTCATAATACAAATGCTTCAAATTTTCAATTACTTATTTCTCTTCATTCCTTCACACAAGCATTGACATTAAGTTTACCCATATCAACCTAGGCAACACCCCTACACGACTAAACACTGCGGTATGACAGTTCAGAACATACATTATTTCTCAAATAAAAATTGCTAATTAACCAATATATTCACATAAATGAGGAAACTCAAGATCTGAAGTACTCAATTCTTTTACCTTTGCTTAAAATTACTAGCGTCCCTGCCAAAATTAACTCCAAAAATTGATTTCAATTCGCTCAATTGCTACTGCAAAATAAACTGTAATTCAAATATGTGTAGAAATAATGATTTTACAGTCATAATTGTGCATCAAACACAGTAAACGTATTTTGATTTTTCCTCACTATCAATGCTCATTACTCAATTTGAAAAAAAAAAAAATACTCATTCACATATGAATGATTGTTAATATTCATTTGACAGAAAAAGCTTATCTGTTCCTCTGTAGCCCATAGTGTAATGTTCAGTAAACACATGCCGTAACACATACGATTTCTGGCGACATTATTAATCAAATTATTATTTCAATTTGCCTTTACGAGAAATACTGAACAATGACTGATACAATGCTTAACAATAACACAAGTGATCCATATTGCAGTTATTTGTGGCCTATTTTTTTATACTTAAAATACTGTTGTTCACATGAACACTCACTCACTACATGTACAGGACAACACTTACTTTGTACACTGAATTTTATCTATTATTTATCCAGTGAGGTATTCTCCAGCTGTCAACATCACATGATAGTTCTACTAACAGAAGCACTCAGTAGGACAGCATACACAGCTATCTTTCTTGTCCACACACACTCGGCTGTCTGGGTAACCATAGTAACGTTATATTCGAATCTTTTCGGACCAATATACAGCAAACCAACAATTCTTTTCTAAATGCTCAAGAAAGAGATGTGCATGCTGTGTGAGTAACTTAATGCACACAAAAAACAATCAAATTACAGGATGTCTCTTGTACAAAAAAGGAATGTTAAAACTGGAAAAGAAATCAGACAGATTAAGTAGAGTAAATGATGTTTCCAAGTTTCACAATCTGTGCTTCATGAAGTTATAAGCTACCTCTTAAAAAACATTTAAAAGACCTGCCTTCTACAAATAAGTATAAGTTCAAAAGTTCATTATCGTTAAAGGCTTCTTAAACGTCTTTAATACTACAAGACAGGTTGGGACATCCGCAGTTCCTGTACTGCCCAAATTTCAATTTGTGAAGAAAATTACTGTAGTAATAACAGCTAAAGAGCTTCATCAAGGAAACAAAATCATATTCTCATGATACATTTTTCTTACAAAGTGATGATTAAATATGGTCAGTCAGATTTATTAAATACAAAAAGATATTAAGTGTTCTTTAAGATTAACAAACAAACTGCAGGCACTGACTTTCAAATTATAGTTCAATCACCTCCACACTCCCTGGGGGACACATTTGTAAGCTGTAGGCCAGTATTTTGGATCCCTACAGTCTATGCTAAAATACCAAGAAAATGGGATACTGATTGGGCTTTAGTCAATGCAACCTGCAGTGGGAACATTGGCACCATAATGTGGGCACTATCACAGTTTGTTAACACCGATCTGTTTCCTTCATTTCCGCACATGACGCGAGGAACCTGCACGTGCCGGACCGTCTCCATCTTTAGAAGCACTACCACGTCGGACTGCCTGATTCATCCCTGGAATCATGCTGGACTGCATCTGAGCGGTGGAGACTCGGGTCCCATCCCTGGCAAGTTCCTGGGCTGTCGTAGGGATCCCACGGTGAAGTCGAGTGCTAGTTCGTCGCTCTCTTTCTCGAGACATTGGACGTGGGGAAGTTGCTAGAATACACAGAACAATAACTTTATTGCCAGAACAAGATATACTTTTCCTTTCATAAGAAAAACAGTAACGCAAATCAGTCATGCTGTGGATGAATTTTTGTCACATATATAGCAACCTATTTGTAACCTGTATCAGTAAGAGATTTTACTGTCATATAACTTAAATGAGACATTACACCTAACTTGTACCCCAACTTCAACATTAGCATAGAATCTGCTTCATATCACTTTTGAATAAAAAATACTTCAAGTTACTGCACTGCAATGCAGCTCCAATACGCTTTGCAGTCCAGGACTAGATACTGAAATAAACCGGATCAAAGTATATAAAAATGCTCCTTCAGTTATCTTGTATCATAAATATCTTTTATATGTTGACTGTGTGTTTTAAATTTGCTTTACTATGGAACACAGTATACAGTAATGGGTCTGTATTTAATATTTTCTTCTTTTTTTTTCCAATAAAACCAAACTCCCATGTCTTATAGTTTTTCAGATGAATTCAGTTTTATATTGTTAAAAGAAAAATCTTAGAATACTTGTTCAAAAAATCAAAAATCAAAACAATATCAGATGAGTTTACAAAATTGTTTTTGTATTTAGTTAATACAAATATACATTACACAATTTACTAACTGAAATATTTTAACAATCTTAAAGAACTTAGACACTCATATATAAAAACCAAAAAAATTAAAATCATAAAAAATGCAAAGGCAGTGCATTTCGTCAATTTTATTAACTTTAGTATCAATGTATAAAATCCTATAGTCAGCAATACAAGACTGCAACTCTGCTGAACATTAACTAGATAGAGCTATCACAGACAGCGATTCATAATCACACATCAGCACCCTGACATCTGTACTAATATACCTAGCTGTCCTTAACCCTTTACCTCATATAGACTCATTTTGACGCACTCAATAGGTACCAGATAAAGCCTGATCTGCAGAAAGCCAAACTCAAACCTTACCAAATTTAATTACAAAATCCTCATTACCAGACCACTGAGGAGCAGCGAACAGCATAAAACCTGATCAGCCTGCGAGTTACTCGCAGGCTGATCTGCTTTTATGTTGTTCGCATAGGTCTTTTCATGGTATCCCCTATGAGGGAAAGGGTTAAATGTTTGAATACACAGTGACATCCATGAACATGAGTGTTCTTTAGAACACATGTGTCACCTGCTGAAGTGTGTCGGACAGACGGTCACGCAGCCAGATTAGAGTAAAGGGCCATATCTTTTATTTTCTTTTGTTTTTTAAAGGGCCATGACCTCTTATTCTATTGTTACGGAAGCTGGCCCCTTACTCCAATCTGGCTGCACGGAAGGACGGACAAACGACAGAAAAGTGATCCCTATGTGGCACCTTCACTTACAGCAGGTGACACAAAAATTGTTTGATACCTGAATAAGACTTTTTTCTGTAAGTAGGTTGGGTTACTGAAAATAATTTTTTTAGGTGATTTGTTTGTATCCCTCCCCTGAAAAAATGGGTGGGGTGTAAAAACTACAGGTGACACCACAGCTGTACGCATATGTGTGAAGTATACACAGTGCCAGACAATAAGGCTTTACTTGGTGGCAAATCTTTAGTACTGTGTCATCTAAAGGTTAGTATCAGCCACTCTGTCGTGAAATCCAGCCTTTTTTTTAAAGCATTTTGGGGGAAAAAAATCATGTTTCACATCTTCTAGATAACAATGGCTAATTTCACTCTGCAGTGAAAACCTTTTTTTTTCCAGAATTTTTAACCATGTATTGAATTTTCTGAAATATAAATTTCTCTCTGCATTAAAAAAACAGTTTTTTCTCTCAGCACATTGGAGAAAGGAACATGTTACCATATACTTTTTGTGGAAAAATATTGATAAATGTCACAGCAACTTGCAGTGCATATCTGCTGTTTGTTATTATTGATATAAAAAAGGAGAAAAATAATTTAAAAAATTAAGCCCAAAATGCATTTTACATAAATTTCAGGGAAATGTTAAACAAGAATGTAAGAAAGTCCATGCACCTCTCCACAGTACAGAAACCCTGATGTGAGAAAGAAATTACTCCAGCTTCCTATCAAATAAAAACCTTTTACTTCAGGTATGAAGAAATTCTTATCTCTTTCACTCAGATTATTTTAAACATTACATTATCAAAACAAGCTATGGATGGATTTAGAAGAAGTCTACAAAATTCTACATATGATTAGGCATTTTATTCCATCCACAGGTCCATATCCTGTACAGCCATGCCTTCAATAAATACATTATAAACTGTAAAGTAATTAAGTTTAGCACATCCAGAGGTTGGAGATCATAAAAACTTTGCTTAACTTATTTTTAATAGAAAAGCCACAAAGTTAACTCCAGAATGGACTGAAATCAGTAAGACAATGACAAGACACACTTGGCATAAGTTTTATTCTTTTAAGATGCCAAACATCATCATGAGGCATGACATCTTTACAACAGTCTATTATGTGATACGTAAAATGTCCACTACAGCACAAGAGGCAGGGGGAGAAGATTATCTATAATAGAAATACATTACATACATTAAGCTGAACAGTTTTAAACATCCACAATTATAATATAATTTGAACTTAAATACTGTACATGTATATACACTTGAATTAGAGAACCTACTGGGGCCATGTATACACTATAAAATACAGGCAGCTCCAGTATCTGTGTGGTCGTACAGCGTTCAATGAAGTGTTGTCACATCCGTATATAATTATCAGATGCCAATGAGTGATACTATAGAAAGTTAACACACAAAAAATCAGCATAACTACAACTTAAGTACACAATGTTTTGAGGATTGACATTCTATGTTATCATGCATAATGGTATCTGATATTTATTTTATTACATCAAACATATTCATTTTAAATTGTCAATTGATTGGCACTGTTTCATATTATCTGAAGGTATGGAGTAAATCAAATTTTAAATGAGATACAGTGTTAACATAAATACCCACCTTAAAACAGCATGTGAGGTTAACCTTAAAAATTGACACATGGTAACATTAAGGATATCCCTATGACGGGCATGTCTACTTTTAAACAAGGTAAGTCAATTGAAATATAAAGGACAGTTCTAGGATATATCATCAAATTAATGCATTTGGTCCACTCAGCCTCTCCCTAGTAATTTCTGATTTTACAAAACGGTTGCCAAGAAAAAACTTTGGTATACCTCAACTGTTTAAAGCTGTGATCTGACCTACCAAGATACAAACAATTCCTCTCAGCATACAAAAACAATATACAAAATTTAACAATAAATAAAGAATATACAAATATCATATAACTGACACAGGGTTTAATACACTCAAACACACCTTTTATATACAATTATTCATTCAGAAAAAAAAAAATAATCATTTAGCAGCATATACCTGAAATATATGAAGTGGTCAACATTAACATATGCCTACAGGCCTGAGATTCATAAAATACACTTTGAGCTCCTTTCACTTTTATATTCTATATAGAGTAAAATTTCATTAAACAATACAGGAATATAAGGAATGGGATTTGCTTTTCCAAGACATAATTTACTGACTAAATGTGTACAGAAAAAGAGATTCATACCTTATAAACTCAAACAAATACCTTACATTTTATGACCCATTTAAAACCAAATTGAATATAAAGAATTTACAACTTTTAATACATATCATGCAATTCCTGCCTTAAGGAGTAATGTATGCACACCTTGATGACAATCTAAAGAAGTAAAAATGCTGGGATTAAATTAAAAAGCAATTTCAGAGAATCTGACTTCTGAATTCCAATATCATTTTCAAATTGATGCATAACTCAAGTGAAGTACGAGAGGTTTTGTACGAAATGACTTGAAATTCCAGGTGGTACTAACTGCTATTTCTCCTATAATTTGAAGCTGACCAACTAAAATAAGACTATTATTTTCATATTTGAAAAACTTTTTTAAAAACTAGTTTTCTGTTCCTCTGCATATCCTAAACTTTGGTTACAACAGCTTATTGGTATCTTTCAACCAAAATAGGTTAACATCATTTATACCAAAGTTATTAAAATGTTTAACTAGTATTTTATGCTAAGTGGGATTTCAACAAATTGTCAGTGATTTGAGTAAGCTTAAATAAAAATATTGGAAATAAAGTTGTACATGTATATGATAATGGAAAATTTAACTTGACATAAGCTATGAATATATTGATTTTCAAATGTTTCTCTTCTTGTACATAATATAGGAGCTATAGACTATTGAGCTAATGCAAACCACCATTGTGTAATAAATATCCACTGAAAATATTTTTTCTCCAATTTTGTTTTCATCAGCAGATAGAAGACATAAAAAATTTCAAAATATCCTGCTACACAGTTAAACCTTAACTAAGACTCTCTTCCCCTCCCTCCCATAATCGTGCTTAAAACAGTTGTTACAGGCAAATCTTTATTCAAACATTCTTCCTTTCTTTCTACTGTACCTTTATAATCATATTCCTTACACAACTATATTTATACAATCATTTCACATGTAACATGGCCCACCTTCATACAACTTTACATAGTGTTAAAAAATGGACAGCACCCTGATCCAGTGGTAGCATTCACTGATTACAGAAATGATGACTGTACTTGTATAAACCAGGAACCATGGGCATCATCAGAAGTAAAACAAGGCTTATCAAAAGATATATATACAATAGTTAGGAACATATTTCATC